>VXBL01002640.1:0-10749 GCA_013400195.1 Aramus guarauna
GGGGGCGGGGCCTCCTCAAGGGCACGCGCCTGCGCCCCGCCTGCCCGGGTACCCCATTGGCGGCGGTCATACCCGTGCGCATGCGCTCTACCAAGCGCGCGGCCTGCTTTATAGGGGCGCGACGGCGGCGGCAGGTCCTAGAGGCGGAGGCTGCGGCATGGCACGGCTGCTGGCGCTGCTGCTGCTGGGGGTGCTCCCGCTCCCGGTGNTCTCGGTTGTGCCTTATTGGCTCCCCGCGCACGCCCTTCACTCTCATTGGCTGGTGCCCTCGTGCGCCCTGCGCGCGGGCTCGGCTCAGCGAGGTCCCTCATCCCCTCATCCCCTCATCCCCTCAGCGTCCGTGCCCGCCTGTCCCCCGGGCCGGTTCCGGTGCGAGCCCGGCGCCGTCTGCTTCCCCCGGGAATGGCGCTGCGATGGGCACCCTGACTGCGAGGACGAAGAGGACGAGCGGGGCTGCGGGACGGTGACCCCGGCGGAGCCGAGTCCTGACGGTGCTAGGCCGACCCCGCCGCGGATCTCGGCGGTGCCGCCCCCCGGCAGCGCAGGTACAGGGGGTGCAGCCGGCAGCACGGCCCCATCGATTGGCCGGGAGGGGTGGGGAGCGGCGGGCTGAGCCTGCGGGAGGCGGCGCCGAAGCCCCAGCTGGCGGCCCCCGTGCTCAGGGAGCGACAAACTCCGGCTGAAGCCTTTAATCTCTGTCCCGTCTAGCCGCTCTGAGGTGGTTCCGTTCACCACAGCTTGCTTTGGGCAGAGGAAGCACGGTAGGGTCAGCCCCACCTTAAGCTTCTTCCTGTGGAGACGGTGTTTAAACCCCCCAGGGCTCTCTCGGGAAGTGCCTTTGAAGTGCCTTCTTCCAGAACGTGCAATTCTGGCTGCTTTCTTCCAACAAGCCGGTGACATTGGAGTCTCTCTCCACCCTTCCGAGCCCCTCTGATCTCTGGGGAATGGGCAAGCTGAAGGGAAAAGGATGGGGGAAGCACTTCTGGGCTGTGCCACCAGGGTCAGAGCAGCAGATGCTGGTATCTGTCAAGCCAGAGGGTGTATGTTCATCCCTAGGATTGCTTGTGTCTGCTGCTCTGAGATGCTCTGGAGCTTCCTTTGTCACAGACCTGTTGGCTCTCTGAGGTGCTCGAAAGTGCTGTTCCAGCTGCCCTCACCCCAGGGGTTTCTGTGGCCCTTGGGAGCTGAAGCGCTGTGGATGTGGAGGCAAGAGGGGTTACTCCAGGCGTGAGAGATTCTGCATTTGGATTTGATGCCCACACCAGTTCAGTTGGTGGGTGGGGAGATGAGCTGCATTTTGGTTGTATCCGGGCCTTCCTGGTGCCACAAGGAGAGGTTAGGGTGCTGCAGCTGGGAAATTTCCCAGCTTTCCCTATTAGGCATTTCCATTAAGACTTTTTTTTTTCCCCCTCTGAGGTAGGCTAATCACAGTAACAGCAGATAAGATTTTCCTTAAATTGAAAACGGCCTGTTGGCACTCTCGAGGTGAACTAGGAACTCAGCCAAGTTTGGATTGGAGACTGCTTTGAATGCTAGCCATAAGGTGAGTTGGAAGCCTGATGAGCTTCTTGCTTTTGCATTGCAGAGGTTTCAGCTACGCCTGTGCCTGGGGACTCTGTGCCATCGAAGGGTCAAGGCCGCATGTTCATCCTGATTATTGCAGGTATGCGAGACTTGGAGTGCTGCACATGGCCTTGGTCCTGGCTTGGACTGTAAATTGAGTATCCTGTCGGAGTTAATTCTAGACCTGTGTCAGTACCCACTTTTGCTGGGCTGGAGGGCTAGGGGAAGCCTTACACCACAGCTTAATCATTCCCCTGACTTAGACGCGCTACGTCTTTGGAAAGGCCATTCCATGCGATCTGGCACTAACTTGCTTCCTCTCTGCCTCTTATCCTTGAGGGAAGCTGCTGACCTCTAGCTGTTGACTAACGCTGTTGAGTGACAGAGCCCAGTGCTGATGTCCAGACCTGGTGCAGTGAGTGGTTCTTTGCTTGTGCACTCTCCTCTCTAGTGCTCCTGAGCATCCTGGTAGCTGTGGGTTCTGTTGCTGTGTGGGGCCTGTCCAAGGCAAAAAGCAGATCTGACATCTTCAGTTTTGAAAAAGCGTCTAGGGAACAACTGATGCCTGACAAGAGCCAAACAGGCTCCTTTCCGTGAAGGGTAAGTTTCTTGCACCCCATGTTCTGCTGCTGGTCAGCCACATGCTTGGGGTTTCAGTCTGCCCTGAAGCAGCAGAACTCTCCCCTTACCTTCCTCCTTCGCAGTCAGACACGAAGGTTCTTGGTTGACTGCAGGGATAGTTGCACAGCCTAATCTGAGGAGATGCTGACCACTGTTGATAGTGATGTGCCGATCTCTGTCTGTCCTCTGCTGCCAAGGACACTGAGTGCTCATGCTAAGATACTAACCTGCTGGTGTGGGTTGTTTTCCTCCCCCTTTGCACAAACTGAAGTTGCACCAGGTGTTTGCCCAAAGGACTGCCAAAAACCAGGTCTTTTTCTTGTAACAGGGGTCTTTACCATAAGGTGATAAGATGGGACTAGGCTGCTCTCCCTCCTGCACACCACAGATGCTGAATTGGACATAAGCTCTCAGATCTGTATTGTTACACTGGAATGACAAGAGGATGCTCCCCTTGGAAACAGGCCTTAGACTGTGGGACTACGTTGGCACTGGAAATAGCAGAGGACCTTCCCTGGTGCTGTGAAGTTGCCCCTCACAAAGGTGGTAGAAATGTCTTTGTTCTTGCCTCCAGAGGTTTTTAATGTTGATTCTCACCAGTTTGGCCTTGGACCCAAAGCTTTTGTTCTCCATGAAATGACGTGAACTAGGTGCTATTCAACTGTTTTCTTCCACTTACAGCCAAGAGACATTTTTTCACCTGCCCCATTCTTCCCCCTGGATTTTGTCAGGGAATAGGGGCTTTCTCATCCATTTCAGTAGGAGCTCACTGACTCCACACAGATCAGATGTATCAGACTCCATGTTTGCACTAGTGTACAGGAAGCTTTTACCGACAGGGCAACTGCAGTTGAAAAGCTTCCTGTGTGCTCTGGCTTTGAGCTGCCACCCTAAGTCAGCCTCTCGCACACTCCCTTCCCACAAGGATCTCTGCACTTTCCACCCCAGTGCTGAACTCTGGGTGTTGCTTCTCTAACACCGTTAAAGGTGTCTCCCTTAAAACTGTTGTGACACGAGTTGTGTCCCTCACGGGTCCATACTGGGACCAATGCTATTTAATATCTTCATCAGTGGTGTGTGTAGTGGGATCGAGTGCACCCTCAGCGAGTTTGTGGATGACACCAAGTTGAGTGGTGCAGTCGATTCCCTTGAGGAAGGGGATGCCATCCAGAGGGAGGAGGGGGCCCATGTGAACCTCATGAAGTTCAATAAGGTCAAGTGCATCTGGGCTGAGGCAATCCCTGGAGAAGAGAAGGCTCTGGGGAGACCTTACTGTGCCTTTTCAATATATAAAGGGGGCTTGTAGGACAGATGGAGAGAAGCTTTTTACCAAGGCCTGTAGTGACAGGACAAGGGGCAACGGTTATAAGCTGAAGGATGGGAGATTGAGATGAGATGTGAGGAAGAAATTCTTCCCTGTGAGGGTGCTGAGGCCCTGGCCCAGGGTGCCCAGAGAAGCTGTGGCTGCCCCTGGCTCCCTGGCAGTGTTCAAGGCCAGGCTGGATGGGGCTTTGGGCAACCTGGGCTGGTGGAGGGTGTCCCTGCCCATGGCAGGGGTGGGACTGGGTGGGCTGGAAGGTCCCTTCCCACCCAAACCACGCTGGGATTCCATGAGGTCTTGAGTGTTTGTTTGGTGCTGTTTTGTTGTTGGGTTTGTTTTGGTTTTGTGTTTGTTTTGTTTTTTCTTTTAGCTTGAAGTAACTTGGATCAAATGCCGTCTGTGTGTCGTGGCATGTGTAGCTCTTTCCAAACAACTCAGTGCTGTGCGCTTTCAGAACTGGCAGTGGGAGGAGATTACTGACCAGTGCCTCTAGGTCAGTGTAGAGCACGTATTCCTTGCACAAGTGTTCACTAGGTGCACAAACGCTGTACACAGCTGCTGCCTTGGCTGCTGGTCTCTGTGCCTTAAAGGTGAGCACTTGGCTTGCCATGCGGGCACCCCGGGTGTCAACCTGAGAGCTTCCACTCCTGGATAGTGTGTGAGTGTGCTGCCATACCCCACCAGAGAAGCTTCTCTATGTGGTTCGGAGTACTGGGTCATTCCAGTGCCGCTATTTTTAGTACCAAGAGGTCATTTGCAAGGGCACAAACCTTGCTTCTGTTTCCAAGGGGACGAGTGGAGATAGTTATCGGTGAATGACACAGGAGAATAAAGAACTTTAAACTAAAGAGTTCTGCATTTGTGGTTTTTCTTGGATTTGTGCATTTGCTTGAATTCTGTAATTGGGGGGCTGTGTCACCTTTGGATTGTCACACCCTGGAAAAGGACTCGTGGTGGGTGGGCTGGCATGGGCAGACAGGGAAAGCAAGTGCTGCCACGCCTGCCTGGGGCTGAAATGACTCCACCACACAGCAGCGTGAAACACAGGGAGCAGAGTGGGTGGAGACCAGAGAAACCGCTGGCACCAGGGGTGCTACTGCAGGCTAGATGACAAGTGGAAAGCTTAGCCAAGAATAAGGTGAAAAGACTGTGTGAGCTGGTTCCTTCTTTGTTAGAGCAAGTGAAAGGAGTGGGGTGCCCAGCAGAGTGGGAAGGTGCTTCAGAAATCCCAGCAGGACAGGGCTGAGCCAGGGCTGACAGAAGTGCTCACGCTGTGGGGGCCGTGTGGCAGAGGTCAGCTGTCACCAGCCTGTCCCAGATCATCCTCTCAGCCCAAGCTGCTGAGCTGGGACGTGCTGGTCTGTTGTGCAATGGGGAGCAAGGCTGGTGGGTAAGCGTGGCAGTCACAGCGTCTCCCCACTGCAAGATCATGCAGGTTTTGCTTACTGATCCCTCAGTTGAGTGTTTCAAGGTTGAAAGAAACACATTTTTATGGGTCTTGTGCCAAAACTTGGGGCTGTGTTTGTGACAGCAATTTCCCTTCCTCTGTCCGGTGCCGGAAGCATTTTTGTTGTCCTAATCCTGAGGCTCAGAGACTTCAATTGTAGTGGAGCCTGAGCTGCTTTTCAGCCTTGGAGCGGCTTTGTGCCCCAGGGCTCTGTAGTTAGTTAGATCAGTTCACGGAAATCAGTGTGTGATGTTTTACGTGCTGAGGTAGGGTTGTGTTCTAGGGCAAGACATCAAAGATCCCTTTTTACTTGCAAATCCAAAGGATTGTTTACTCCCCTTCAGTTCCTACAGCTCAGAGTAACTTTTACTGCGTGCTTGCATTTCCAGTGCCCTGTTCTGTGTTCCTGCTCGTGGGAATGGAGGGGCTGAAGGCCGATGTGATGTGCAGGTGGCACGGGGCAGCGGTGGAGGAGCCACCTCTCACATTGGGGATCTGCTCGGGCACCACGTGGAGGGTGAGACGGTTCCTTCACCTCGTCCCCTGTAAATCTCCACTGCGGGGCTTTGAGGGATGAGCTGGGAGGTAACAACCGTCTCCCTGCTCTGGGCTATGACAGCTGATGGCGCAGGGGCAGCTGCATTAGCGCTTGTGTGCTTAACGGTCGACTGGTGCCAAGAGCAGCATCTGTTGTGGGGGTACAAAGCTGATACAAATCCTGCGTGTCTGCACCTTTCTGTGCCTGGCAGGGGAGGTCTTTCAGGGTTAAATCAAGGCGAGTTCATGCCCTCTTTTAACTTGCTATGGTGGCTACCCTCTGTGGAAACGGGGTAGCGTGTGGCAAACGCAAACAGCTAATAAGAACAGAATAAGGAAAAAGAAGTGCGGAGCTGGAAATAGTTCCTTACGTAAAGGGCTAGTGCTTCAATCTCATTATTGTCTTAAGGAGCGGACACTTAGCTGCCTCCGACTCCTACGATGCAAACCGCAATCTGATAAGCAATCGGCTTTGGGAACCTGGCAGGTGCCACGTGGCTCCATGACATGGCCAGTGCCCCCCGGGCAGCAGCTCCCCGCCGCTCCTCTGAGCTCGCAGCACTTGTCCCAGCCAGTGTATGCCTAGTGGGAACGTTCCCATGGAGCCAGAGCTGCCGTCCCACGGCCTGTAACGGGAATTGCTGCTCCGGAGGGTCAGGCACCATGAGGCAGCAGGGGATGAGGCGTGCGAGTCTCTCTGCCAGCCTGAAGCTAGGGGATTGCCAGGGCAGCTGCCGGACGCCGGAGGAAGAGGAACTCTACATCCCGTTTGCACAGGACAGCCTGGTAAAGCAATGGAGCTCCATGCACAACGTGACAGACAGAAACCAGGAGAAAAGCAAGACTCCCATCCAAAGGAACAAGCACCTGCTCAACATCAATGTGGGTGGCAAATTGTTCCAGATAGCTTACAAGGTGGTGGCCCGGTATCCCATCACCAGGCTCGGGAAGCTGGCTCTTTATACAGACCCTATGAAGAAGCTGCAGCTCTGCGATGATTACTCAGTGCAGAAGAATGAGTACTTCTTTGACAGAGATCCTTCAATTTTCCACTACATCTTCCACTTCTACCGCAGCGGGGTCCTGTGGATAATGGATGAGATGTGCCCCAGTAACTTTGTGGAGGAAATAGAGTACTGGGGAATCCATCTGAAATACTCCCAACGCTGTTGCCGGATCCTGTTTGAGGAAAAGCAAGATGAACTCAGTGAGTATCTGAAAATACAGAAGGAGCTAGAGGCAGAACTGGAGCCCCTGGACTCAGCAGAGCAGTTTGAGGGCAAATTTCTGGGACGGTTTCGGCAGATGATCTGGAACCTGATTGAGAACCCGTACTCTTCTGTCCCAGCCAAGATCATTGCTGTCATGTCAAGCTTCTTTGTGCTTATCTCCATTGTGGGCATGACACTGAGCACAGTGGAGGAGATGAAACACAAGACATGGAAGATGTGGATGGAGCAGCTGGAGATGATCTGTGCCATCTTCTTCACCTCTGAATATCTCATGCGGCTCATCTCCTCCTCCAGCTTTAAGAACTTTCTGCGGGCAGCGTTTAATGCTGTTGACCTGGTGGCCATCCTGCCCTTCTACATCCAGATCCTCTTTGAAAATCTAGACGAAGCGGACACACTTTACCACGAGGAACTGCACAAGGTGGAGAACGTGAGCAAGCTGGGCAAAGTCCTCAAGCTCATCAAGCTCATGAGGATCTTCCGTATCCTCAAGCTGGCGCGCCACTCCACCGGCCTCCGGGCCTTCGGCTTCACCATGCGCCAGTGCTACCAGCAGGTTTGCTGCCTCTTCCTCTTCATCGCCATGGGGGTCTTCACCTTCTCTGCTCTCATGCACTCGGTGGAACATGATGTCCCAGGCACCAACTTCACCAGTATCCCCTATGCATGGTGGTGGGCAGCGGTAAGGTGTGAACACCTTCTTCCAGAGAGGGGTACAGTGGGCCTCCGTGGGTAGGGGCTGCCTCGGTGCGCGAGGGATTCACCACTGCTGCTGGCCAGGAGGCAGAAAAGGGCTCGGTCTTCTCTCCAGCTCAGTAACAGTGGGAAACAGAGAGCCTGGAAAAGAAATCAGAGATTTGCACTAAGCTCAGAGGCTCAAAAGCTGGGGTGGGAGGGTGGGACAGAGGTGGTGGCCTGGGAACCTCCAGGCCTGGATTAGTGACAAGGGTGACGTGACTCAGCCTGGGCTTTATCTGCCATGGGACCCGAGTGCTGGGTGGATGTAGTTCAGACCCCGTGGGCGTGGGGACAGCTGCTCGGGACAGCCTGGGGTTTGTGCGGTACCACAGCCCAGCTGGGCTCAGGAAGCATGAGGGGGGCAGAGCTCGTGGGGCTGAGCCGGGGGACCTGAGGCTGCACGTGGGAACTGAGGAACCGTGGTCACACCGGGCCTCAGCCCCTGCCCCCAGAGAACGCGTGGAGTGAGACGCACTGCGGCCGGGGACAGGAGCCCTTGTTTGCTGCCCTGCTCGTGCCAGGAGCTGGTGGCTCTGCTGAGCCGAGTGCTGTAATAAACCTGGGATTAACTCTGAGATGAGGAGCAGCTAAAGCACTTGAGAGCCAGGGGTTACGAGGGCATTTTGCTTTACGGATGAAATGATCCCACAGATCACTTCTGCTCTTATAATCCCCCTTGGCCACCACAGGCTGCCTGCTTCAAATTCACCCCTCCTGGAGGCAGTGCAAAATCACCAGATTTGAGTATTTAAATGTCACAGGCTGATCCTGTCCCTGGTCAGCATGGCTCTCTGCAAAGCCCAAACTTCTCTGCCTCAGCTCTCATCTTGTCCCCACAGTCCTGCTCCCCCGTCATCCAAACGTGGTTCCTCTGGGTGCGTTCTTGGGCAGTGCCTCTGTTTCCCTTGGCTGGAGGGTCTGGGAAGCTTCGTTCCTGTGGGACCGGCCGCTGACGGCCAGGAAGCACCGGAGCCGCTGCTCGGTGGGGGCAGGAAGCTGCAGCAGACAGTCTGGCTGCCGGGGAAAGTTCAGCTCAGTGATGTCCGGCTGCTTTTGAAGAGATGCACGAAGGGGAGGAGGGAGCCGGGAGGCTCACGTCTGGTCTTTGCTGTTGGGGCCTCATCCAGCCCTTTCCTCGGGCTCTCCAAGCCTGCTGGGTGCAGCCCCGGGGAGCTGAGCCCTGGCTGTGCAGGCTGCCGGAGCAGGGACAGCCGAGCTGGCTGCAGCCACAGTGCGGTGCCATTCTGAGACGATACCCAGCTCCCACGCAGGGGCAGAGGGAGGTGAGTCCCAGCACCCGCAGGCGGGGTCTGCTGTTCACGTGGGATTTTATCCTTTCCCTTCCTCACCCAGGTCAGCCTCTCCACTGTGGGCTACGGAGACACTGTGCCCGACACAGTGCTCGGCAGGATAGTGGCATTTGCTTGCATCTCCTTTGGCATCATCCTCAACGGCATGCCCATCTCCATCCTCTACAACAAGTTTTCTGACTACTACGCCAAGCTGAAGGCCCACGAGGACCAGACCAGCCACTCGCTCAAGCTCTCCAGGAAGATCCGCTTGAAGGAGCGAGTCCTGCGGAAGCTGTCGGAGTGCTGCAGAGCCGATCCCCGCTGTCACCACTGACCGGCAGCCCTTACCCCCTGGACATGCGTCCTGCCCCCCAGCCTGGCCGCCCCTGCAGTAGGTCCTGTCCCCGGGGGAGGCTCCACGCCTTGGGCAGCGAGCAGCAAGTCACCACAGCGTCTGGGGGGGCTGCTCTTGTGCGGGGGCCACTGCCAGCTCGGGCTGTTTGGGGGGATGAAACGTGGCCGTGACCATTTGCAACCTTCCTCGATAATGGGTGCTGGAACCTGCTGTCCTGCAGAGCCGTCAGTGAAGAGCCAGCTAAAGAGCGTGCTGTACGGCAAAGCAGGATTACTGTCTGTTGTGGCCTGGGGCACCCCCAGGACACAGAACTCTGTCACCTTTCTGAGGCTGGTAGAAGTGGACACCTGTGATGGGATGAAGCTCTGCTCCCAGATTGAGTGGGACACACAGGGTCCCCCCCTGCCAGGCAGCGGCCCAGGACCCTGTGACTCCTTCCCAGCCGAGCAGACATTCAGCCCAGGCTGAGTCCGTTGTGGGGACTTGGGTGAAGGCCCACAGAAAAGACTACGGCCGTGAGTCCTTCTGGCCAAGCCCGCTTCCCTGGGAGCCTGGGATGCTGCTGCTGCGGTGGGAACTGTGGGCACCCTGGGGGTACAGAGCAGGCAGCCAGAGCATCCCCAGGAACAGGCCCTTAATAAACCAGACAAACCATTCATTTTCTTGGATTATTTGCCAGCCGCTTTGTGTAACTCAGTAAACTGCTCATCATCCCGAGGTGAGGGGCTCACAACCACCTCTCCTGCCCATCAGTGGAGGACAGGGCTCCTGCGGGATGCGGGTGAGCCTGGCTGCATGTTGGATTTGGGATGAGGTGCCTGGCCCTGGGTGCGTTGGAAGAGGAGCCGGGATGGCTGCATGTGCTCAGGACACACTGGTTGGCTCTGCCTGGTGTTCACATCCCGGTGGGGGTGGGAGACAGTGAGGAGCGTGTCTGTGGGGCACAGGGGAAGGATTTGTCCTCCAGTGTGGGACTGTATCCAGCCAGTGGGCTCCTGGGAGGGATGCACCCTCCTGGGGAGGTCCTGGGTTCAGCCTGGGACCAGGGTTCAGCCACTGCTGTTGGAAAGAGGCTTGGAGGGGCTGAGCCCTCTGGCAGGGACAGCCACACTCCGGCTGAATCCTGGTCGGCGGGGGACAGGGGTCTGTGGCAGCAGGTGCGGGAAGGGGACCCCTGCACTGTCCCCCAACACCTACCCCCGCTCCCTGGTACCCACACCTGCCCTCTGGACACCCAGCACTGACCCCACAACCTTGGTTGGTTCCATTTGCCACCCCATTTCTCTTTCGCAAGGAACCTTCCCTCTTGGCATGGCGCAGCCTCCTCCAGCTATCTTCACCCAGAGCCATCCTTCCCCACCGCCCACCTGCCCTGGAAGCAGCACTTTCGGGTACCTCTACACCCCCCTCACCACCCAGACCGCATCACCACATCCCCCCATGTGCCCCCATCACCTCCTCAGGGATCCCCACACACATTGTGGGCTGGCTGATAGAGCCTGAGATCATTCAGCTTCCAAGGAACGGGGCTCAGGAACCGAACAAACCCTCCCAAGTCTGTGCTATGGCTGAATCCTCACCTCTCTGCTCGCCCCCACCCTGCCCCACGCCTGCAGGGTGTTTCCCTGCCCTCGGCCAGCCCC
>VXBL01002640.1:16558-29255 GCA_013400195.1 Aramus guarauna
CCCCGCTGCAACGCCCGTGCAAAGGAGCCCGGTGAGCCGAGACCACGGTGCAAAGCGGGTTTCCAGGCAGCCCCAGGAGCTGCAGCTTCCTTCCGCAGCGCTGCTGGGCCTGGGCTGGGCAACAGCTCAGCAGCAGGATGAATCAAACCAAAATTAAGCACTTTTTTTTTTTTTTTTTAAATAGCTAATTGCCTTCCTAGGCATTAAAAGGCATTTGCTGCTAATTCCTGACTGCTCGATATTCATGAAATATCACAAGAAGCCTATGGAGTCCAGATGACGGGATAAAAGCCAATTCTTTTGCTCTTGCTCCCCAGTCACAGAGAAACCAGGTTGGTGAAGGTGGATGC
Source organism: Aramus guarauna (assembly GCA_013400195.1). NCBI lineage: Eukaryota > Metazoa > Chordata > Aves > Gruiformes > Aramidae > Aramus > Aramus guarauna. The sequence goes on from VXBL01002640.1 coordinate 16,909, forward strand.
GTCGACACCGTGCGCTCGGACTCTTTACACTCGCGTTTGTTTTAATGCCACGTGACTGAATGGAAAAAAAAAAATCAGCATTACCCAATGCCCGCCAGTGCATCCATTAAAAAGATGGGGACTAGAAAAGCCTGTTAGATCTTATAGGGAACAGGGAAACCCCCTGTGGCCGAGGCCCACAGGTACAGGCTCTGCGAGAGGCTTGGCACAGAGCGGGGAAGGTGCAGGATCGGAGCCAGCACCGTCTGTCTGTCTGTCCGTCTGCTGGCAGGGACCGAGAGGTGCTCCCCGGCCCTGCAGGCACCCTGCCCAACGTGATAGGAGACAAGCTAAAGGCTGCTTGCCCAGTTAGAATAAATATAATTTATTCTAACCCAACGCCTGGCAGGTGAAAAGGCTGTTAATTATCCAGAATAGACAGGGAGGCAACGACAGGCTTGAGTTAATGGATAGAGGATCCTATTTGCACCCTCCGGCTCCTCGCCGTCCTTGTCCCAGCTCCCCAGCCACAGCAGCGTGTCCTGCAGGATAACACGGGGGGCCTGGGGCTGCCCGCAGAGGGGACACCTCTGTCCCAACACGCCTGCCTACCTGCTTCCCTCTGCTCTCCGGCTCCTACTCCGCATCTCGTCAAGCGGAGCAGCCGGGTACCACGACCCCCAGCTCGTGCCAGACGGCCGCATCCCTCCGTGCGCAGCGCATCCTCCTGGGATGCTCGGGCCAGACCCAGGGGCCGTGGAGCTGCACAGCCGAGCCCCAAGGAGCTGCGAATTGCCCGTGATGTTTATTTTACAAGCTGCAAAACATTTTGCAGAGGGTTCATTTATACAAGCACTGTTTAAAATAGCTTTTATTCATAAAATAGCCTTCTCTCATTTACATATACTACAGACAGTCTGGCGGGGGTCTCGCAGGAGCCCCACCACCTGCGGGTCCCTGGCCCCGCTACCCCCTGCACTTGCACTGCCGGATGGCAACGACAGTGCCGACGGGGTCTCGGCGGCTCCTGAACGTGTGTGAATGGCACTGGTGCGGGGCGCAGCGGCTGCAGGCAGCTTCTGCCCAAACCAGACATCTCTCTCTGCCTTGTGACTGCCTGCGGTTTGAGACAAACCCGGTACAACCCCCGGCCCCCCAGGCCCTGGGACCCTGCGGGTCGTCCCCTGGCACCAGGGCAGATGCCCCGAACCAGGGTGGAGGAGAAGGGATGCAGCTTTCTCCCGCTGGCATCTATTCCTTCCTCTCGGTGGAAGTCAGTGAACTGCCTCCTCCCTCTCTGTCTGCGCAAAGCAGGGATTAGTTCTTTCTTCCTGGTTTGATTTGCTGCCCTTTGCATTTGCCATGTTTTTTGTGTCTGCAGGTGACACACAGTGCTGTCCCTCTGGCCTGAAAAAAAAACAAAAAACCCGAAAACCAAGTGTCTGGACCAACCCTGCCTCAGAGCATCTCCTTCCTCCTCCTTCTCCTCCTCCTCCTCCCCTGTGACTTGGCAGACAGGGAGCAGGAACGGCACATCCCAGGCTGGAGAAAGCCGCTGTCGGGATCCTCTTCCCATCTGGGTCTGCTATCATGGGGGACCACAAGCTTTATAACCAGCAGCCCAAGAGGCCGAATTCAGCATCATCGTTGGCAGGTTCTTTATCCCTCGGAGCGGCGTGGTGCTGTAGCACCGCTGCAAATGCTGCTCTGCTTCACTTTTGTCCCTACGTGGTTAGACACAGCCCAGAGGGTGAGCTGTGGCTGCTACCCAAAATCCAGGTCCTGCCCCGGGAGCAGCAGATACATTACTTGGGAAAAACGGGAACGGCTCAAATCTGCCTCTGAATGTGTGCGGATGCGCCCGGACCGCGAGCGGCCGGATCCTGGCAGCTGTGCTTACCCAAGCAAGCCGGGATCCCCCGAGGAGCAGCTGCCCAAGCACCTTCCCACATCAATTTCCTGCAAAGATTTGCAAAACAAAGGCGTGAAAATCCCCTGCAGCACCTGGCTGGGGACACCCCAGGGGACCCACCTGCGGCACCCGCTGCCCAGGCTGAACTTACAGGCGAGGCAAAGCTTGTGAGGAGCATTTTGGGGGCACACCAGTGGTTTTTGAGGTCCCTGTGCACACATAAGCTATGCTGAAGAAGAGAGTACAGTCTCCGGTGAACTGAGCTTAAGACACACTTAATGATTAAATAATTTTTTAAATGAGCATCCAACTACTCCCTTAATTATTTTTTAAAGAAATTCTCACCCCCAAGAAAAGGCCATTTGTTACTTAATGGCACTGACGTATACAGCAATTAGTGGCAGTAAAATACATTTCAGAGCATAAGACAATATAATTATGAGCCTTTTACCGCTATAGTTGGTGGTCTGGGTGTGCTTAGTTCCACCAGGGTGAAGCTGCCCGTGTCCAAGCACCCACCCGGCTGCTCAACCCCCCCGGGGAGGAGGCCAAGCTGCAGAACACCAACGTTGAGCCGGTCCTCCCTACGTCCCGCAGACCCGTGCACGATTTCATAATAATATTCCACCTGGGAAACACGGTAACGTTTTCCCCTCATCTCGCAGTTCTCCAGTGTCTGAACCACCTCCCCGCCTTGCGGGTTTTTGACTAGAGCAGCGTTGAGCTTTGTGGGCACGCGGAAAAGTCCATCTGCAAGGAAACAAGAAGGAAATTTAACCTGGGGCTGCATCCGAGGCCACTATGGCTGCAGCATCTTCCCCAGGGGCACAGACCCAGCGTCAGGCTCCAGCATTCAGCCCCCGGCGTGGAAAGTGCTGTTTTCTGTGTGAGGGTCCCCAGCTGAGAGGCTGGGGCTCGTTCCTTCACCAGCTCAGGGCTTCAGTGATGGGTTTTGTTCCTCCGTCTCGGTTTCAGACCAGAAGGCAAAGAGACATTATTCTGGGTGCAAATCGTGAATCCTGCACCTGCCCTGTGCAAGCCCTGTCTCTGCAGACACAGCCTGAGCTATTACACATTATATTTGAGAAAAAAAAAGGTCTTTAAAGGTAAAATATCAACGGCAGCACTTTTTCCAGAGACATGCTCTCACACCAGGGAGCTGGGGAACGTTATTTAACACTTATTCAGCGTTTCTCTCTGGATTTGCCAGGGGGGCTGTGCCCTGCACGGCTTTCTCAGGTGCTGGAGCCACCAGTGGCACCAGCTCTCCTGGAGATATATTCCCCCGGACATCTCCAAGGGCTTTGCTTTGGGCTGGGCTCACAGCTCTCCACACAAGCAGATGAGCCAGCCGGAGCTGGGGCAATGGAGGGAGCATCTCCCCACGGTCCAAGGGGGGAGCAAAGGGAAGGCAGGTGATGGCCCCGGTTCTAGAGGCACAGGACCGAGTCCTGCTTTGCCTTCTCGTTCCCTATTCAAGCTTTAACTCAGTGGAACATTCCCAGGGCAAAAATAAGTAATGTTTGGATTCGACATCCCTAGCCTGACTGTTAAGGAAGCCACGCAGAGAGCAGGGTGAGGGGGGCTTCGGGCGGACACCCTGAAAACCTGCGTCTTCGCTGCCGTGTCAGCTCCAGGCCGGGTCCCGGCTGGCCCAGGCAGGGGCTCACCGCAGCTCCAGAGGAGAGACAGAGGCTCCTCCAGCAGTAACTCACCTCCGGTTGGAAGGAGACAGGCACAGACTGTCCCGCCTGTCTCAGTCTGAACGTATGTTCTGCATAGAAAGGAACAGTTTATCTGCTAAACCTCCCAGCTCGCCTCTCCCGCACCAAGTAAATTAGGATTAACATCTCCGTTGCATGAGCTAGAGGAGGGGATGAAGGACAGCGAGGACGATGGCTGAGTCAGTCTTGGGTTTTGGCTCTAAACAGGACCCAGCCTTGCCCTGTCCCAGCCCTCGGGTGCAGGTCCTTCAGGGCTTGCGTTGGGTTCCCGGCGTTAAACTGGTTCTGAGAGTTTCCTGCCCCCTCCCAGCTGCCTCAGCAGCTGCTGGAGATTTCTTTGTTCCAGGATGGGGCTGTGTTTCCAGCGGAAGGAAAAGCGTTTTCTGAAAGCAAATCTCTCTGCGATGCCTTAAGAGAGGGGAACAAACTGACAACTGATTTCTGGAAGCCAGTATTTCTGGGTGAGATTTTGAACATCCTTCTCCAGCCACCCCCCCACCCCCCCCACTTCTCTGCCCTGTGTCCAGTCTTTAAGATGACGCTGAAAGCGTCAGCCTGACTTGACAGGGTGAAACCCAGGAGGAAAGGGCAGAGACCTGCCCTAGGGCAGAGTCAAAGCTGGGGGCGAGTCCCCATTTCCCAGCCTTGGGCCATTATCACCGAATGAGCCACAGTCCATTAGCCACCCCTGGGCGGGGGACACACACAACAGCATCGTCCAGCACCTTCCAGTCACACCTCTGGGAAGTAAATGCTGATTCTCCCACCTCTGGATAAAAAGCACTTCACGCTGCCTAATTTCCTTTTCCACTTGCTGTGTCTTGCAGCCGGATTATCGCGCGGGCCGCGGATGCCTGCGTGCGGACCCTCCAGCTCGGGGAGGACGGGGCGCGCACCCGCACGCTGAGCCCCTTGGGGTTCTGTCTCCCCGCACCCCTCCAGCTCAGGGTCCTTCGCTGCTTTTCAAGCTCACGACGGGGCTCACGTCGGTCTCTGTCCCTCTCTAGTGGCTGCTGCACCGCTGTGTCGCAGGATTTAACACCAATAAAACGACATCAAGGAATTCCAGGTGAACTGGAAAATCATTTCAAGGTGACTTTCCGTTCTGGTAAAACCAGATCAGTTCATCTTCACTGATGTGACTCGGGTCGTTTTATGTGTGAACTCACAAGACAGCACACCAGTTCAGGACGAACCAGTTCGGCTTTATCCCAGTGGAAGGTTTTGACCTCTCTGAAATGATTTAGTTTGGAGTTTCTGACTGATTTTAGAAACATCAGCGTAGCTCACTGGTGCCGAGATGAAAGGGCATTTCAGACCATCAGAAAGGAAACTCCATTTTTCAGTGGTTGCTAAATGGTCTGTTCTCAGTAGAGCTTTTATCATCAGGTTGTTTTTCTTGCTTTGGGGGGGTTGGACCAGAGACCCCCAGGGTCCTTCCCAGGACCCAGTGATCAGGGTTACTCTGATTCTATGACCTCTGGGTAGGGGAAACCTCCTCTAACATGAGGTGGTTGTATTTCCATCCTCACACCACGCACAGGGGCAGAGAATTACCATTTCACCTGCAGACCTGTGCTGTAAGGGCCCAGCAACAGAAGGGACAAGAAATCCCAGGGCAGGAACGCGGGGCTCCCGGCCGCAGCAGCGAGTCAGGACGCCTGACCTGCATCTGCACAGAACAGGGCAAGAGGCAAATACACTGGTAAAAACAGGTCATGGAGAACAACTTCCAGCATCAGCTCCCTGATAAAACCCTCTTCTGACCCAGAACTGACTCAGCCTTTACTCCTTTCTCCCTGCGTGGCAGCGCTGCGTTGCTGTGGTGCTGCTCTTCCCAGTGACACACTGATATCCAAACTGTGCATTCCTCGAAACCCTCCAGCCGTCAGCTGAACTCTCTTGGCTAAAGCAGCCCTTGTTTCAGCCCGGGCTCCTGACCTGGAGGCTCAGCGCGATGACGGCTCTGGGGAACGGACACGGACCTGCCCATCCGGAAGATGTTGCCCCAGCGGTGACAACAGCGGGACAAGCGGCAACAAGATTGTTCACAGTTACAGCCCCCCAGGTGAACGCTCACAGGACACACACGTGCAGCACGCGTGTGTCTCCCTCCTGGGGTTAGTGCTCCCGGTGGAGATGGGACTTTAGGCAACGTCAGCTCTCCTGGGATCGGAGAGCATCGCAGCCGGTACGTAGCTGTGTCCCCAAAGGCACGGGCTCTTCCTAGTCCCTCCTAGGAGTGACACACGGCACGCGGTAAGGGAACGAGACAAGCACCTCGAAGGCCAGATATTCATTGTGAAACCATGGGTCCTGCCACTTTTGCTCAACCAGGCAGAAAGAGGCCTCCAACCCCTCCTACGTACAGGACACCAGCTCTCACGTACAGTAGAAGCGGCTGAAAGAATTGGTCCCACTGCGGGGCGGGAGGAGGACAGAAACACGCCTGGATGCTGCCCGGAGCAGCTGGGTAGGTGCTGTGATAGTCCTGCAGTCCTTCCTCTGCCACGAGGTATCCAGCGTTGCTGGGTGGTTTCCATCTGACCAGCCTGCACGTGCCACCGCTTGCTGCTGAGGGAGGACAAGAGGCTCAGCGACAGGTTTTCTGCAACGCAGAAGCCCAGAACGGGTATTTAAAAACATTTAGAAAATCACAGCCCCAGGCAGCATTGTATGACCTTCACCCAGACCCAACTGCTCCTGCCACAGGGATAACACAAACACACTTTCCTCACCTTCTTGCTTCTAAGGAAATCAAGCATGGAGGAATGTCTGGAGAGCCCCAGGAGGCCGGGCTGGGGGGAGCTGATCCGCAGGGACAGGCAGCTGGACCAACACTTTCCACCGTCCACGCTGACGGGACTGCCAGAGACGTCCGCGGAACACAACATCGACGAAAAGTTGGCTATGCGCTATTTGCGTGATGCTGGGGAGGCACTAGCTCACACCGGGGCCGATGAAAACGACACAAACAGTGAACAAAAAAACACGTCCACCCCTGGGAAGTCTATCTGGGAGAGAGAATCCATCGTCCTGAGCACCTGCGGAAACCCCAGAGAGAAAGCCCTTCACTAGCACTGCAGACACGGCTACTGTGTTTGCAGCCCAGAAGGAAAACATTTCATAACAGACTGGTAAGCGCACTACGGAATAAAAAGAATGCAATTAAAAATTCACTAGGAAACAGTAGGTTTTATACTCTTTAGTGAGCTCATGAAGGATGAGGTGAGAATAGATGAACACATCGATCAGCAAAGGGAAAACGTGACTGCTCAGCTCTCGCTGAACTGCAAACCTTGAACATCCTCAACAAGCCTGAGCACCCAGCGGATTCAGGGCAAGGAGAAACCCGGCTGCCCTTGCCTAGAGCCTGACGAACCTGTTCATGGAGCTGCCTGAGCTGAAAACAAATCTGCCGCCTTCCCCCCGTCCCCAGATCCCAATTTCACAGCTCCCCAAACCTGTGGCATTGCCACATTAGCACTACAGCCACAGGACAGGGAGGTGGGAGCAGGCGTGGGAACGGGGGAGACAGGGGCCCGCGGCATCCAGGTTTAGGCCAGTTTCCTCTGCTGTATTTTGGGTTTGTAAAATATCAGTGGGTTTTGGCTAACGACTGTTCCTTCTGGAAATCCTTCTAAAATGAGCTATTTTTCCCCCAATAGCGCTGTCCATACTCAAAGGGTTGATTGATGTAAATCCTCATTTCATCACACACTACGGAAGAAAACTGGCCTGAAAAAGTGCCGCTGAGTAGTTCAACACCAGTATCGTTCACGTGCCGCGATTCAGCCGGCTGGAGTTGCAGCCCCGGTGTGCGCTGCATTGATTTAAAAACTGCTCTTCAGCGTCAGCGCAAGAGACATCCCTCATCGCCATGCTGCACGACACCAGGAACTACGTCGGGACATTTTAACTCCGATTTTGGTTATAGCTCCTGCCGGCTGCCCGAGGATTTCTTTGCCCAGGGAAGCGAGCAGTACGCCAGGTAGCAATTTGCAGCGTCTCAGCCATTCCCCGGTGGCGATCCCTGCGGATGCTCCTTTGCCAAAGGATGCTTTGCCAGCCGGAGACACCATTAACCCCTGCTCTCCCATCCCCGCAGCGATACAGACCACGTTTACTGTTTTTTATCACTATCTATTACTGTTTTTACCATTCTGAAGTTTTCCTCTGGAGATGACAAGCTGTCACTGCTCGTGACAGTTCTTAATTTGGATACGATCCTTTTAGAATTCCTACTGTTCGCATAAGAACCAGATACTTTGCAAACACTACAGGTTAAATTTGTACAAGTACTGCTCTTGTGCACTGAAAAAAAAAAAAAACCCTAAGAAATCGCAGACTTTTGGCCGCACAGTTTAAAGCCGTTCTCACCTATCTGTGCCAAAATCAGCTGAAGCTCATTTTACGCAGCCTTACTGCCGCTGCAGGGGGAACTGAGACTACAGGCTGCTCCTGAAGGCCACAGACTGGTTTTCTAGTGAACAAATGGAGCTATTTCCCACGTTCTCTGCACAGTAAAGTCAGGGCACCCTGTCTTGCTGGCAGCTCTTCCCACGTTAATCCCAGGAATCTGCAGTAGTCCTGAACTTACACAATACCAGAGGCAAACACAGAATTCAAACGCAAAATTCAACCACATGGCAGGACACTGGTACAGAAAATGAAACTTCTTCCACGCAGTGAACAGACCTAGGGGCCAGTTCCTGTTCTACAAAACCTCCCCTCTGAGCCAAACGGCTTCTGCATAAGGGCGAGATTTAGAGCAGTTACAAATGCACATGAGCCATCGGGCCCCTCAGACCGGGCTGGTTGGGCTAAACACCCCATTGAGTAATTACTCCGAGGCTGCGTTTAGCGGTGTTTTATCTTAGGACACCAGTCCCCTGCTCTCTTCTATGTTACTGCAATGCGAGCTTGGGTAAGAGGAGTGATCTCACACAGCACAAAGCAGCTCACCGGCACTGAACTCCCCAAAGATTTCTGCACAGCAGCTTCCTCTTAGACAAACCTCAAATTATTTGCTCAGGTTTTACTTCCTCCACGCTGCTCACAGCGAAGCACCACAGAAAACATACACTGTGCCCATACAGAAGCATCAGATACGAACGAAGCCCGCACGCTGCCTCGCGCTGCGCACCCATGCAAGCCCTTGTCTCTCCTACGCAAGAGGCCAAAGCAGTGTCAAAGACAACGAGAAGGAAAAAGGAACTTACTGGCAAAGATGGGAGCGTGCAAGAGCCCTGCGAAGAAGACTATAGCTAGTGGGTCCTGCATACTGCACCTCGGGAAACACAAAAAGGTCTCCGGTACCTCTGATACTTACACCGGGGCCTCTGCAGCCAGCGAGAAGGTGAACAGAGACAAATGGGCTCGTGTATCGCTGGCAAATGGCTCCAGATTGTGACCTGAACAAACACCGAGGCAGCCTGGGCAGCGATGGCATCTCTCCCACATCATGCCTACAGGGATCAGGCTTCAAGCAAACTTCAAAGTGTGTCTTGAGAGCAACTGGTTTTGTTCCCAGCCTGGGCAAGCTCCCTTGGGGGTCTTTGTTCTTACCACCACTTTCAAACTAATTAAGTTTGTGGTGACTGGAGTCACTTTCAAGTCATCTCATTTGAAAGGAACACGCATCCTTCATCCTCACTCACTGCATTCAACGGCTGCTTTATCTAGGGACAACCCTCTTTTGTCCCCCCACAACACCAAAACCAAGACCCAAGCTGGCTCTTTGATGAAGATGGCAGCACAGTAGGACTCAGCCACATGGGCAATGACAGCGTGCGCCCCAGAACCACACTGAGCGGGCTCTGCTCTTCCCTCTTTTCAGTGTGACTGAGCTCCGGAGCCAAGAGGAGGCTCATCTGCTTCTTTCTAGCTTGTTAAATACACGTAGGAAAGTACTAGTGTCCCGAGTCCCGGAAACAGCAGAGGTACAGATGGTGCCTGTGTGCAGTAAGGGACTCACGCAGCCACGCCGGTGTCCCAAACACTTGCTGCGCTGAATTACAGAAGTTAGGATCTCTGCACCGACCTGGACAACTGCACGTGGCAGGGAACAGATTCGGTTCCCAGGGAAATTTTTTTGCCAGATTCAGGAATGAGAGCGCACAAGAGAACAGTGATGGCAACATAATCCATCTGACATCACTCTGGCATCCAGCACCAGGGCTTGGGGGGGGGAGTTGGCTATGATTACTTACAGGCACAGCAATCACAGAAATTTATGGAAGCTGTACACCCCTAGGAACAAGCCACGTCTCCCTGGAGCTCATACATAGCTCCTGGAAGACAGCTGGGCTTCACTGGGACAGATGCCTTGAGGAAACAATTAGCGAAAGCAAAATGCTCTTCGAAGGCATCCTTTCACAACGCCGCCATTTACCACAGCGCTACAGGAACCCCATGGCCTTTGTCCCAGCAACACAGAGGAGAAATCAGGACAGCTGTTCAACAACAACAAAAAAATAAATTTAATTGCATTTGGCCAAGAAACAAATATATACAAAGAAAAATACATTTCTGTAAAAAAAAAAAATAAATTCACCGTGCCTGGGCTCCGAGCAGAGCCACTCTCCATTCAGAGCTTTGCGGTGCGGCAGAACTGGAGAGGCAGAGACCGCTCGCTGCTCTGAGCCACCGCCGGGTGACCTGGCCAAGCTGGAGAGCAGCCTGCACCATGGTGGCAGGGCACAGTTAAGTGACATACAAAATATTTATGAAAAAATATGCATTTTAAATAAAGAACTTATAACAACTGAAACTTTATACAAAATATTATGGTTGCCATTTCAGTGTCTCAATTCTAGGAACTATCTTTAAACTCTCAACGTCCTTTCCACCCCACATCCATCTCTGCAGTCTCTTTCTCCAGAGCACTCCATCTCTGTCCAGCTCAGTCCAAAGTACCTGAAAATGAAAAAAAAAAAATTAAAAAAATTGTAGTCTCAGGAAACAGAAATGCAGTTATGTGAACAAATGAAACTTGTTTACAAGCTGCCAAAGGAATATGCAGTAACTTTTTAAAGTTTAAGCAAATCACACGAGTAAAACCAAATCTAGCTAAAAAGACTGTATGTGTCTCAGGGTCTTCTTAATCTGTGGATTTTGATTTGATTTCGCCTCTCAGAGAGGGGCATAACAAGTTACACTATTAATTATTAAAGATGTGGAAACAGAGGGCTCTGCAAATGATTAAGTTCTTTCTCTCCCAAGAAGGAAATTACACAAAATATTGAAACCAGTTGAAACCAAGCAGAAACTCACCTTCCAAAAAAGCGAATTCATCGATAGCTTCAATGGCATTATCTGCAAAGCAAATTGACAACAATTAACATAGGTAAACCAACTCCATATTTGCATCTGCTTCAAAGAGCAGTATTTGAATTTGCATCACAGTTCAGTGACCAATTGGTCTAAACCTCTTGGTTTAGAGCTGGTGTGTGAAATTACCAGCGTAATATTTGGTAGAGAGAAGGTTTTTTCTCCCATCCTCAGAGAAAGAAAGAGAAGCACCTATGATCGCTTCATCACAATGGGAGATGTGGAAAAATCCTCCGTCTCCATCCTAGCAACCCTTTGCTAAGGGATAGCACAGAACACGCTCTCATACCCAGGTCTTTTCTCTGCAGAGTTTTCCTTTTTCCTTGCTGAGCGTACACGTAAGCATCTTTGGCTATGGTTTCAACAAACAACTCCTGCAAAGCAAAACCAAGGTAATTTCACACAGGGGATGAGAGACAGAAGAGAGAATATTCTGAGGAAAGGTCCTACAAGACTTCAGGAAGAAACCAGAATCTTAAAATTTCCCCTTCCCAATAAACAGTTCTGAAAACAACAAATGAAATTGTTGGACAACGATTCACATGAGAAGTCACAAGGGAGGAGAAGGCCGGGAGTGTACTGCACAGAGATGGTTCCTCTGAGCACACCCGGGACACCAGCTACAAACCAGCTGCTCCCAGGACACCTTCTGAGGGAGGAAAGGTGTCCTGCGCTCCGTGGATTGAGCACGACGTGCACCCAGCAGGCACCTCAGCTGCGGGAAGCCGATGTCCAGCAGCAGGCCGAGGAGTTACTGCAGGCAGACGCCAGAAGGGAGAGACCAGAGCCTACACACGGATGCCTTCGTAAGATGCCAAAGCCATCCCACCAAACACACCTCGCCTGTGCAACGGGAGACACTTTGCAAGGGAGGAAAAAACCCCTCTACACATTGCTCCGACATGCACGTCACTAATCGGCGGGATCCCTGAGGAAGGGAGACGCGGACGCTGTGGGGCCACAGCCGCCTTTCCCCGCGGTTCCCCAGCTTTCTGCCGGTTGGCACCTCTCACCGCGGGCCCGAGCAGCAGCAGCCCCGGCCCCGGGCGGATGGAGGGGCGGCAGGGCGAGGGCAGGGGCTGCGCTCCTGCTCCCAAACGCTGCCCGTGGCGGCTCTGCCTGCTGAGCGGACGAGGTGTCGGGTTGGGAGAGGAAACTGCTCAAACCCTCCACAAAAAACACAACCAACCAACCCCCCCCCAAAAAAACCCCCCAAAACCAAACCCACCCCAATTCTTGTAACAGCCAAGCGAGCGGCCCCACATCCCACAGACGCCGAGCGCAGCGCTGGGGGTTGCAGCTCCCAGCGCCTCCAGCACCGGCCTGGCGCGGCCCAGCCGGCTCCCTCAGCCCGGGGGCCCGGCCGCGGGCCCGGCCCGGCAGCAGCGCGGGGGGACGGG
>VXBL01002640.1:29432-63375 GCA_013400195.1 Aramus guarauna
ATACGGCCCTTGGGCTCCCCATTGCCCCTTGTCCTCCTCGAAGATGGCCTGTGGGGCCTCCCCGCCACCCCCGGTCCCCAAACCCGTCTCTTCGGCCTCCCTCTGCCCAAACAGCAGCGCTGGAGCAGTGGGGCAGGTGGTGATGGGGACGCTCTGAGGGGGTGACTGTCACCACCAGCCACCCGCCCTGTGCCCCCACATCAGCTCCCTGCGAGTCTGGTGTGGGACCCCCCCGGCACCCCCCTCTGCATCCTGCCTCTGGCTGGGGGGATCAAACCCTCCATGGGCACCCACCACCCTCTGCGAGACTCCTGGGGCCACCACCCTTGGCCAAGATGTGCCCGTCCCAGCCTTGCCCACATCCTCAACGCACCGTCTTATCCTTAACACCATCCGTAGGCAGGAGCCACCGCGGGCACTGCTGGTGGGACGTCTTCCCCAAGCGCTGGAGGGACACGCCACCCTGGGCCGGGGACATCAGCACCTGCCCGTGGCCAGCCAGACCATCCCCGCCATGGGGCTTGACTCATCCTCTCAGACCTTTCCTGCCTCTGAGGCAATAAACTGTGAAACCAGGACATTTCAACACAGAGATGGCCCAACTCGGTGCTGTGCCATGCAGAGTGCTTCCCCTGCTTCCTAGTGGAGCACGGCTCTTCAACGGAGCAAAGGTCCCCTGGTTTCGGATATGACGGAAAGCCATAGCCCTCGCCCCAACCCTCCTGTGCTCCCACAGAGCTCAGCTGTGCAGGGCCATGCTGGTTTTGCCGTGCGACCCCCCGTGAATATCTCCACCCTCTGCAGGTCCCAAGGCGGTCTGAAGACCTGACCTGCAGCAGGTTCATGTTGGCCACCATCAGACGAGAGCCTAACCCACCTCCTGGTCCTCACACCAGTCTGGTCCTCACATCCTGGAGTCACTGCCTGAACCCCAGGCTCTTTTCTGGATGAGACTCTCTTATGGGCAGCAGGGCTTGGTGGGCTTCAAGCTTCCCAACAGCAGCAGAGTCCAAGGTAGCAGTGCACCAAGAGCTGCTCCTCCTCTTCCTTCTCCTCCTCCTTGTGCTGTTTCATGGTCAGGCTACAGTGACTTCCTGGCATTGCACACAGCTTCTCACCAACCGTTAGGAAGGAGCTTCTGGTTTCAGGCGAAGCAGACTTCGGAGAGGCTTGCCTTGCACAAGTCCTCCTGCTTGGATGTCTCCAGTGGCCTTTAGAAAGGAGGTGAGCACACGGGAAAGCATCTGCTGATGGACAATGGTGAGTAAGAACTGGACCTGGGCTGTGCTGGAGCTAGGGACAGAGCATGGGGAGCAGAGCCATGTCTCCTGCTTGGAAAGGCTTTGGCAGTGTCCTTGCAAGGAGCTGGATCCTGCCGAGACCCCCACTCCTCCTGGAAGACAAAGTCCTTCTGTACATTCGAGCTCATCGGACCTTCGGGTGTCTCTGACCAGTTCCTGGGCTTAGTGCGAGATTTGCTGGGTGACATTGGGCTGGATGTAAAATCTGTGAAAGAGGAGGAAGCCACACTCTGCTGCTGAAGCCCAGGAAAGCACCCACCCGTGCGAAGTGCATTGATAAAGCTAGACTTGATCGTGGTGACAGCGGTGCTGTATCCCACAGGTACACTTGGGAGCTCTGTGCAAGTCCCAGCTCATGGAAGAGCTCCACAATTCATGGTTACAAACTTCCGAATCATTCAGGTGCCAAAAATCCCAGTAGTATGTTTGGGAATCTGGAAAAAGTTGCTTTTTTCAGTAGTTTGGGTGAAAGCCCCACTGCCTGGTGTGCAGGAAACAGCAAATTCGCGGTCTCTAGACCAGACTCTGCTCTGAGTGCTTGCGTTTGCAGTGCTTACTGGGGAAATTAGGGTGGCTGCCTGGGGATGCGAGGGGAACTTGCACTCATTTAGGTGTATATACATTTGAGCACTTATGTCTAAAAATATTGTGCTAGCTTCTTGGCATACTAGCCCTTCCGTTGTGAAAGGGAAAAAAAAAATAATTATGCAAGCTCAAACCCAAACTGAAATCCCAGAGGGAGGAGAACTGCAAAATCAAAGCCTACAGCTTGCCGAGGGCAAGCGGAGCAGCCAGCTCCGGTAAAAAGGGACACTGTGGTCCGGGGACAAGGGAGTGGGAGAAAGATGGGGGAGCGCAAGATGAACCCTCCCCTCCCATAAGGTCCATCTGAGCAGCTTAGGAAAAATGTAACCTCGTCCCCCCTGAGTTTTGTGCAGTACCTGAAACCTGGCGCTTTTCTTCCAGAAGTCAACCAGACTCCTCCTGGCAGCCTTTCTCTGCAGGCTTCAGAAAAAGGTGCTTTTTGGTCATTCAGGAAGCTGGGGGAAGCTCTGTGCTGGGGCCGGCGTGTCCCAGTTCACATGTGCATGGTGTGAGCAGCACAGGAAACGCTTTGGTCAGAAAAGTAGGGCAGATCTTCTACCTCTTAGCCTTTTGCATGTAAGCTTTAGCAAGATGAGTTTCAGCAGGGTTTTCGTCTGGGGAGGGATGCTGACAGCTCTCAGTAGTCTCTTCCACCAACTCCTGCCCGATTGGGTGATCTTAAAGGCCTTTTCCATCCTAAATGATTCTATGATTCTATGACTACCCCGGTTCACCATGCAACCAGGAACAGGGCAAAGCAGGTTGCTCCCATCTGAGCCCCAGGCGGTCTCTAGATCTCAAATTCTGCCCTCAGGACTAGTAGGGTATAATCTGCTTTGATGGTCCCTGGTGGATCAGACCAAAAGACTCTATGAAAAGCCTCCTGGATGCCCTCATGGTGGTGGGACCTGTTCCCGATTTGGTGCAGCCTGGTGTTGTTTTCTCAGACACATTCCAGGACCGCTTTGAGCAAAGACCATGTTTTATCCAGGAGGCTTAGTGTCAGGCCATGGTGAAGAAATACTGTGTTCCCCAAGGGGCTCTTGGACGCTTTTTCCTCATGGTGTTCTAACTGGAGCTTTTCTTAATGGTCGCAGACACATCTGGAAGGGAAAGAGGCCGTGGTGAGGCACCTACGGGCAAAGCTCCAAGGGAACAGGAAAGACCTTTCCGAAGCCGGCGGCTGGCCGGAGAGCCACTCTGCAGCCTCCCCTGCAGCAGAGTCGGGACAGACCCCTGTGCCGGGCTCCAAGGGTGAGCCACCTCCTGAGCCCCCTCGGACCAGGAGGATGGACTTCAGCAGGGCTTCTCCATCCCACAGTAAAGGTCAGAGTGTGGGACAACGTTCACCTCCTCATCCTGTCTGTGAGACCCCAGAATGGATGGTGCAACTGAAGAAGGGGATTGCTCAAGACACCAGCTTCCACCCAGTCCCTGCAAAGCCGGGAGGAGGAGATGCATTGAACAAGGAGGTGGGAGCCACCTCCGATCCTCCCCAGAGAAACCCAGCGCAGCGGACATGGCTACTTGCCAAAGACAAGGGTGCTCCAGTGGTTCCGGCCAAGGGCACAGCTGTTGCAGCCTCCCTGGCTGCTACGGGAAGCCTCCATGGGAAAGGAAACCCATCCTTGCCTCGGAGGAAACCTTTGCCACACGTCAAGGTGCTGGGAGCAAGGCCAGCCAAGCCCAGGCGCCCTCCTGTTGTGGATCTGGAGAAGTTCGGTGTGGTTGCATGTCCTGGGATGCCCGTCGGTCCTGCCGTGGAGCCACCAAGCAGCGCTCAGCCTGGTATGGCCAGGCACCTGCAAGTCCCCCAGAGAAGGATGCCACTCATTCAGGAAGGAAAATGTCCCTAGTTAGAGTCTGGAGCTCCTGGGAGATGGAAATACTTGGGGGGCTGATGGAGAGGTGGGGGCTGGTAATGCTAAAGGGGCTTTTATTAGGCATAGCATGCGGAAAGGAATGAGAGAGAAGGGCAGCAGGTGAAGAAACAAAGGGAAGTAAGTGCCCTAGGCTCTGGGGTGCTTGTAGGGAGTAGGGTTGGAGTAAGTAACAAGAAGGATGCGGACAAACTGGAGTGAGCCCCTCGCAGGGCACTAAGATGGTTGGGGGCTGGAGCATGTGGGGAAAGAGAGGTTGAGACCCAGGCTTGTTTGGCTGGGAGGAGAGCGAGCAAAGGGGAGATCCTCTCACTGCTCACAGCTGCCTGATGGGAGAAGATGGAGCCAGACTCTTCCCAGAGGTGCCCGGGAGCAGGACTGGAGGTGATGGGCATAAGCTGCAGTAGGGGAAATTCCAGTTAGATATTAGAAGTTTCTTTCCTGTGAGAGTGGTGCAGCCCTGCAGCTAGCACCAGGGAGATGGGTATCTCCACCCTTGGAGATATTCGGTTGTCACATGTATGAGGCCTTAAACAACCTGCTGTAGCTCTGAGGCCAGCCCTGCTCTGAGCAGGAGGCTGGATGACAGACTCCAGAGGTCCTTTCCAACCAGTCCACCCTTGTGTGGCTGTAAGAGCACAGACAAGCGTGACTGGTGGGAAGGGGAGCTGGTCTCCTTCCCATGGCCAAGAAGCACTTACACACCCTTTGGCCAAGGAGCAGAGGCTCTCTGAAGCTGGCAGCGTGTTGCCTGCAACAGTGTCCGCCTCCAAGCCTGAGGGAGTTGCTGAGAGTCCCCAGGCACAGCCGGAGGTATGGCCATCGGGGCCATGGTGCTGGCTTGGTGTGTCCTCCTTACCAGCTGTCCGTGGGACGCAGGGCTTGTTGTCTCTTGGACATGGTGGTTCTCAGTTCAGCATGAGCCCTGCCACACTCCATGGTGGCCTTCCAGATCTAGGCAGATTTGTTGGTTTCTAACAGCTGCCACTCCACTAATCCACATTCTGGGTGATGACACTTGTTTCAAATCCTGTTTCTTCCTCAACTTCTCTAAGATTTTGTTCACCACCACGTTTATAGGATGGTTCATGCCATAGCTGTGAGGTAGAGGGCAACTGTGAGAGTAGAACTTCCTTTCCTTATCAGAACTGCAAAATATAGCTGGTTTCTGGTATTATTGTAAGCCATTATTGTTGTGTCAGCACTCAGAGGCCTTTCTCGGGCCCAGCTGTGCCGTTTTCCTGGGAGATGCTCACCCACCGAGACCGGCCCCAGCCCTGGACAGAGTAGGGAGTGATCTGCTCTCTGGGTGTCCTACAAACCAGCAGTTTTCAAGTACTTATTTGTCTCGTGGGTCCTGAGGCAAATTTGAACATCTAGAATTACACCCCCCACCTTGATTTGCTTATTTTTGTTAATTTTTAGGGTAGTATGTGATTGCATATTACTTGGTACAACAACCCAGCAGAGTTGCAATGTTGTACTGCGGATCTTCATGCCAGCTGTCTGTTGGTCTGGTTGACCAAGCTGGTGACAGCTACGAGGCTGGTGATAAAAATAACGGGCTCTTAGCAGGGATGTAGGCATGCCGGTGATCGTATAGGGTGCAGCAGCACGTTCTGGCTGATGATGCTCTTGAGCACATGGAGATATCCATGACTTGCTCTGGCTCTGGTACAGATCTGGAGTTTAGGGTTTTCACCACATTCAAAATACCCATTTTGGCCTCTTCCCCTCTCCTTTTGTCACTGGTCCAGGGAGGAAGTAACATTAGGGATATAAGAATGGGGAAATGTATATTAAAGCTCTCCAGGGAGCTCCCCAATGAGAAAATCCGCAGATGGGCCATGGCGTAAAAACTCCTCACTGGATCCAGATATGCAGTCAGTTTTATCTCCCCACATCCCTCTGCACTAAATCTAGCCCAGGGCAGCTCTGACCTCAGGGTGCATGATAGAGTCGAGGAGAAAATGTGAAATAATCCCTTGCTGCTGCCTCCTGTTCCTCTTTTTACCATAGGTTACCTGAAACCAGGCTACGTTGCATCAGCCCCAGCGCGGTTCCCGCCACAGGATGCTCCAAGTGCAACGGGGTAAAGACCAAGGCATCGCTTTCATTCTAAGTGGTTTCCAGGGTGTCCTGACCCAGTGGAGGGTCCTAGGGTTTTCCTGCCAGCTCCTGGAGGGGAGCCTGGAGGTGGGACGTCACCTTGTCCAGGCAGCTCCCGTGGTGCAAAGCACCTTCCTTTATGGGCTGCGTTACCGCACAGGTCTGGCTGCTGCCATCATCACACCCTGCTGCCCAGCTCCTGCACCCCAGGCTGCCGTGCCGCGTTGGCGAGCCTCACGAGGAGCTTCTGGCACGTGGCACAGAGCTGCTGTCCCGCTCTGCTCCAGACCCACGGCCAACCCACGGGCAGTCCAACCGCCTGTTGCCCACCCCCCTCCCGGCAGCCTCAATCCTGCCCTTGGTCCCCAGTGCCATCGCTGCAACAGGGCTTCTTAATCGTTGTCTGCCTCATCGCAGGGATGAAGATGAGATCTACGATGACGTAGAGCCTGTTGGGTTGGTCAGGAGAGGCCAAGGTTTTCCACTGCCCCCCGTGTCCCGGCCAGTAGCGTATCCCTGCCCTGGAGGAGGTGGGTACAGGAGGGGCTGAGATGCTGGTTGGGGTGAGTGCTGCAGCTCAGAGAACCTCCAGGCCCCAACAAGCCATGGGCAGCAGCGGAGCCTGCGCTGAGCCCGCTGTTCCCATGTACGGGGGGGGGCAGCAATGGGTTTGTCTGCTGCCTTGTAAATGGGCATGGGAAACCCTGATCCCCCCCGCCACGCGCTCAGGGGGCAAACTCAGGGTTTGGTCCCAGGAGGAGAAAGTTCTCGCTGCTGTTTCAGTCTTGTGTCCTGTCTCAGCGGGTGTCTACACCTTATAGCAGCCTCACCGCAGCACCTCTCCCGGGGTTTGGTTTTCCAGGTGGAGATGCCGGTCGAGCCTCTAACAGGGTTGCCTTGCTGGCAGCTGCACGGAGGTAACAGAGGGGTTTTTTCTCTTTCTAAGGGTCTCAAAATGGCCAGGGCTCCTCGCTGCTTTGACAAAGCTGGTGGTTTAATGGTCTCTGCTGGGCTTGCGATAGAAATGTCCATGCTGAAGAGCACAAGCAGCGGGTTTAAACCCCCCCGAGAGCCCCAGCAGTCCCA
Organism: Aramus guarauna; assembly: GCA_013400195.1. Taxonomy (NCBI): domain Eukaryota; kingdom Metazoa; phylum Chordata; class Aves; order Gruiformes; family Aramidae; genus Aramus; species Aramus guarauna. The sequence goes on from VXBL01002640.1 coordinate 36,394, forward strand.
GAGCTGGTGCAGGGAAATGCGATGGGGCAGCAGCTGTGGGAGAAGGGGAGGGAGCAGAGCGTGGGATCACCGGAGCTTTCCCATGACTTGCAACGACTCTGCAGAGACACCCAGGTCTCCCCGAAGATGAAGCCAATGACACTCAAGGAATGCAAGAAGGAAGAGAAGGCGGACAGGGAGTTTCAGAAGAAATTCAAGGTGAGCAGCAACGAGCCATCGCTTATCCCTCTAAGCCCCCCCTCACCTCCCAGGAAGGGCACAATGCAATGGCAGAGAGGAGCTGTGCTCTGCAGAGACCAGCCAAAACCGAGGTCACACCTGCCCTGTTCCCCACGGAAACACCCCCAGGTCAGACCAGTCCCGCAGACCATTTGGCTAGAGAGGGATCTGGTTCTCCAAGGTGGGAGCTGCCCAGCTAATGCTCCCCTGGGGCAGCTGCTGAGCTGCAGCACTGCTGTTTGTGTTTCAGTTCGAAGGAAACATCAAGGTCCTGACTCAGATGATGGTCGACCCCGCAGTGACGGAGAAGAAGGGCGGAGGGAAGAACCTGCCGCTGAGACGAGGAGAAATTCTTGATGTCATTCAGTTTACAAATCAGGAGCAAATCCTCTGCCGAAACAGCCAGAGGAGGTGTAAGTCCATGGGGGCTGAGGATCTGCTCTTCCTCATGCTCAGCACCAGCATTTCTGCTGTTAGCTGGGCTTGTCTCCCTCTGCTAAAAGCCTTCGCAGCTCCTGGAGCCTCTCAGCCACCAGCCCGGCACATCAGACTTTGCCGTAGGCACAGACTCCACAAGCCACGTTTGCACTGAAGGATGCTCCGGTGAAATGGGCTGCAGATCCCCCAGGGATCAGGCTCTTCCCGGCCAGCTGCCACCCAGCCCGGCAGGCTCATTCCCTGCATTGCCCAAGCGGGTGCCCCAAGGCTCCTCCTTGCCCCCAGCTCTCCCAGGAGATGTGAGATGTTGCTAAACCCTGCCCGTCCTGGGCAGGAGCAGGTGCTGGGGTGAGACCCTGCTCATGCCCTGGCTCCTGGCACAACCGACATGTTTTCCTTTTGCTGTTGCAGATGGCTACGTGCCCCGGGCTGTGATGCTACACCTGTGAGTACCTCTTCCCCAGCCCCTTCCTCCCCGCTCCGTGAGCTGTAGCAATTGCCCAGCAAGTGCCCAGCACCGAACCAGCCCTGGCCATCGAGTGCCAACTCAAAACCATCAAACCCAGGCCGTGACCATAAGCATAACACCAGCTCGTTACCCTGGGGGTGGGATCTGCCATTTCTGGTGTCAGGAGAGATTCTGGCACTGGGACCACCTTCCTGGGGTGCTGTGAGCCCTCCCCAAGCCGCGGTCCCTCGCATGGGACCTGCTCAGACACTGCTCAGATGCTGCTGGTGGCACGGTGTGACGCGCCAGCACTGCACCTCCGCGTGCAGCCTGGGACGGGACCACCATCCCTGCGCGATGCAAGAGGGGCCAGAGCCATGGTCACCCCACGCCAGAGGATCTTGTCTCTGTGCGGAGACCACAGGGCTGGGAGGAGGCGAACGGTGGAGGACGCCAGAGCCCGTAGGCATGTTAGGAGGGACAGGACAGACGCAGCAGCAGGAGCTGACCCTTGCGTGGGGACACGGGAGACCAGACTGCTCACAGCATTCTGTCTTTTTCCTTGCAGGGACACTGACATCTACGATGATGTTGAGATTTACGGTAGGTGCAGAGGGAACCGCTGCTAAAAGCCCCTTCGCCAAGCGCCAGGCACTGCTCCCTGGCATGGGCAGACAGCAGTGATCCCCACTGCAGCACCGGGGCCCCGTGTCCTGCCCCCTTGCTGTGTCCCCACCTTCCCTCTCTCCCCTCCCTCTCTGTGATTCCTCTCTCTCTCTCTGGGACATCCCTTCCTTGCTCTCAGTTCCCCCCCAGGTCCTCATGTTCCTCCATTCCCAATTATTTGGACTTCCCCACACCCTTTCCCCTCTCAGCTTGCTCCCTCCACTTGCTGCCAACCCCAGGGACCCTTCGATGCCCTTTGAGATGTCCCTGATCCCTCAGACAGCTCAGGATGTCCTTCCCCAGCATGCAAACTCCATCCCCCAGCTTGCAGACAGTTCTGAAGATGGAGCTAAATAGAGAGAACTGTATTTTAGCTGTGCCGATGGGCAACTATTTTATCTAATTCTGCCTGGCAGGTTGAGCGATCCATGCTAACGCCAAAGGCACAAGACAGCACCAACAGAGACCTTCCCAAGGGTTGAAACCTGAGAAGCACTATACGCCACGCTCCTGCTTTGGAAGGAGTTCTGCTTCCTCTGAGACAGCCTGCAAAAGCCACCGTGTCCCTGACGAAACAGCGGCGAGGCCGTTCAGCACACTGCGGTGCTCCAAGGATCCTGTCCCACAGGGGCAGGGGGTTCAAAGAGATCCTCAAGTCAAGTCTTCTGTGTGGCTTAGTTTTGTCTGTGTAAAATACGGCAATGGTACGAGAGGGTTTCTTATCTGTGGGTGGTGGGGGGTAAAATCTGGGCCAGAGAGGTTTTAATGCAGAGGGGTTTTACTGTTTCCCCATTCCCAGAGCATCCTCAGCCTGGGAACAGCACAGTATCCCTAAACCCCACCCCACTCATCCTTCAGCTGCCTTCTGCACCGCTCTCCTGCCCCAGTGAGACTCCTGGCCTGAGCCAGAGTCAAACTGGACATAGAAATACTCTAAAATATTGTGGGCAGCAATAATTATTGTCCAGACTTCCCAGCAGCATCCCATGGCCCTCAGCAACTTCCCTGCAGAGCTGGGAGCAGGGGGGATCTGTTGGGGCAGATATTCCTGTGGGTACATTCAGCATCGTCCCTCGGTGCCTTGGGCTGACAGTCTGTGCAGGTCGCCATGGGAAATTCTTCGGATGACTGGGAAACAGCGTTCCTTTGCAAGCTTTGCCCTCACCAAGCCCTTACAGACGTGGGGTAGGAAGGAGTGCGCTCACAGCCGGTGGGAGCACAAATCCTGCAGCAGCCTTGGGTGGCAGGACCCAGATCCTTTTGGATCAGGAACCGTGATGGGAAGGGAGCTCTGGGGCTGAATCCCTGCTCTCAGCCTGCGGCACGCGGCCCCCATCCCGGGGGGTGGAGGGTTAACCTGGGAGGGTTCGGCACCGGCAAGGCTGGATGCCAAGCCCAGATTAACCAGTTGAAGACGTCACTTTCCATTATGGGAACGGCTCCCAAATAGCCTCGAAGCTTTTGGTCCCAGGGATTAGCTGCGGGTGTGCTCAGCTCCCGGCAAAAGGCAGGGGTCCGTCGGCACAGCGGTGCCCAGGGCAATGAGAGGGGCCGGGAGCTGCTCCGAGGGGCATCGCCTGGGCGGCTGAGGACGACCATGTGGGAGCGGGTCAGGAGAGCTCTGCTGAACTCCCTGTCCACGACCTTCCTGCGCGTCTGGAAATGGGTACGAGCTTTCTGGTGTAAAAACGGCCTCCTGACCCTGTCGATGCTGTCCGTGGCAACCGGGTGCCTCCTGGGGTTCCTGCTGCGGGCGCTGGAGCTGACGGAGCTGGTAAGCCTGGCGGGGATGGGGACGGGAGTGAGGGGGACGGAGCGGGGCAGTTGGGGCAACCAGCCCTGGTGCCAGCAAGACATCGCCATCAAGGGCCCCAGGTGGGCACAGCCCCAAAAGCAAAGGCTCCTGCCCAAGAAAACCACCTCTCAGGGCAGGTTTCTCAATGTGGCTTTTGGTTTGTTTGTTTGTTTTTTTTTTCTTTGACAAAAAAGCTGCCAAAGCTGCAGGACAAATCCTGCCTCCCTCCACTGGGATGACTGGGGGGGCTCTGGGATGACTCCACAGGGCTGCAGGAGCCTCCAGGTGGGATGGGGATGGGAAGGGGGGGATGGATGCCTGGCTGCTGGATGCTCAATAACAGGCTCCCCCAACACAAACAGCAGCGCTGGGATCCGAGGGATCAGCTCCTCCTGTTACTCTCCACAGCTGCGCAGATGCTCCAACCAAAGAGCATTTCCACTCTCTGGAGAAGGCTCAGCAAATCCATACGGGGCTGGCAGAGCACCTGGGGGGGCTTCCAGGGGTCACCTTCTTCTGAGGACCCCCGGAGTCAAACGCATTGGAGAAAAATGCACCTGAAAGTGCTTTCCCTCAGTGCTTTCTAGGAGCATTGTGCCGTTAAATGTCACGGCGCTAAAAGCCACGCTGTGGCTCAGCCCTGATCTTCCGCCGCGCTGGCGGAGCCTGGGAGGGAGGATGCTGCTTCGGGGATAACTCGGCTGGTGCTGGAACATCCCCGTGCCACCCGCTAGGATTTAGCAAAGTCTTGTCACTTCAATTACGTCCTTCAGCATCACCACCCACAGCGGGGATGATCTTTTTACTTAATTGAAGCCGGGTGTAATCTCCTTTCACCCACCCCCTGCTGTGCACGTGCCCGTGAGAGCAGCCGCCCACACCGGGCTGGAGGCTGGTAGAACCCTGGGGGCTCCTGCCCCTCGTCCTGCCACGCACCGAGTTCATCCATCCTCTGCCCCGGTCCCAGCCTGCCCTGTTGCCACAGCCCTGCACGTGGTCCCCTGCAGCCACTTCTCCCCGTTAGAGATTTTTTGTCCCAAAATCCGTGCCACAGATGAGGGGCTGGAGAAGCAGCCGGGCCCCATTTTCCTCTCCACGATGGGAAAGTGTCATGAAGCTGAGAAACCCACTGACAAAAGAGACGCTGTTCAAACCTGCTGTTACTCCTTGCACCTGGCTGGACCCATCGCAGCTCTGCTCAGCGTGAGCTCCCCGGGGAAATCAGCCACGTTTAGGCCACACGGGTGGGTTAGCACAGGGACAGCAGCGTGGAGCATTTATTTTAATAGCTTGCCTTGGCAGCCCTCAAAGCATGATGGCGTTGGTTGCTTTGGAGTAACCAAAAGCACCCACTTGGCTTGGGGCCATCTCAGATCCATCCCTGACACCTCTACAGCGGCGCAGTGAAGGACTTGGGGAGCAGGGAGGGAGGGAGGGGATGGGTTGGTGAGTGAGGGATGGATGGAGGCATGGAGGGAACTCAGCAGCCAGAAGGTTGGTGGATGGAGAGATGGATTGAGGGATGGTGGATGGATGGATGGATGGATGGATGTCACGGGGTGGAAACCTCCCTCGGTGCACTGTAAGGTTGCACCACAGATGGGCTGGACACTCCAGCTCTCCCTGAGCTCGACTTTGCCATTTGCACCCATGAGGTATTTTTGTTGCCGGCACCAGGCTGCACCCGACAGCTTCGGGGCACTTGCAGATGAGCCTCTGCACCTCAATAACAAGTGCAACGGCGTTTGGGAGGAGCCAGTGGTGGAGCTCTGGGGACCATTCCGTAGAGGGTGATGGATCCAAGGATGTTTTTGGGAGGGGACCAGCCCCACACACCCCTCTCCGGTTCACAGACGAGTTTCCCACACGGCCTGTATTTCCAATCCCTGCCCCAGCTCCTGGTAGGGGACAGCCAGAGAAACAGCCTCTCTGAGCGCTGCGAGGAACAGCTGCCGCCTCGGAACCAAGCTCAGAGCTGGGTCTTGTTGGGAAAAAGGCAAATTTATGTAGTTTGAGGCCTTAACGCATGATCAGCGTCCACTTCTCAGCTCTCACCTGACACAACGGCTCTGCTCTGTGTGCAGGAGAAGCAGTATTTTTCCTTTCCTGGAGAGCTCCTCATGAGGATGCTGAAGATGCTGATCCTGCCCTTGATCACCTCCAGGTAAGACATCAGCTTCTGCTTCTGAAGTACCATCTCTCCACTGCATTGAGATCACCCCATGATCCCCCATTGAAGAGATCACCCCAAAACTGCCTGGGGAGAGAATAACCCCATCCCCAAGCAGCCAGCAACCAAGCAGCATCCCCTGGCTTGGTGTCCATCAAACCCCATGATTTCCCAGCAAAAGTCTGGGACAAATCCTCACTTGGATTTGGTAGACACCTGCACCCGGATCAGAGCCCCGCACTGGCTGGGGTGTTTCCCTTCTTTTTGGTCCCAACCAGCTGACAATGCTGGGACCATCTGTGGGTGGCTGATGATGGATGGGCAGCTGTTTAAACTCAAAGCAGATTTCCTTCTTTTGAGGGTTTTGAGAAAGTTCAGGTAGGACCCACAAGCATCCCTCAGTGTTGTGTCTATGTTTGCAAATACCCCATTTATCAGCCTGGCCCGATGTAGAAATAAGAAATAGAGCTGACAGAGTCACACTCAAGTCTAAGCAAGGTCTTGAAAAGCTAACATGGCTTTACGTATTTTAGACACTTGCTGGCACATGCTCATTAGAAATACCTAATTAGCTCTTTGTTCCCTTGAGGACATGTCACTCCTCTCTTGGTTTTGAGAGATGCTTGCTGTCCCACTTGCCTTGGGTTTGGTTTTGGGAGCAGCGTGGTCTCTACCCTGGCCACACTTGGCCTTTTCGGTATCAGCCCTTGTAGAGCTGCTTGCTGTCCCCCTCCAGTACTTCACACCCCCTTCCCTGGTGCGCTGCCCGCGTTTTCCTTCGCGCTCAGCCCACCGATCGCCTGCCTGTGGGTGTGGGGTCTGCACAGGGGTCCCAGGACTTTTCTTGCACATTGAATTCAACCAGGCTTTTCTGTTATTTAATTATTGAATAATGGTGAAGTGGTGTCTTCCCTCTATGCACCATCTCAGAGGGGACCAGGTGCACTCTAGGGATGGACTTGTCCAGGTTGGGGCTCAACTCTGGAGCTCCCCAAGCCTCACGTTGGAAAGCGTCACCCATCTCCGCATTGCTTTTGTGGCCTCTCTTGACTTTCCCAGGGTCTCTCCCTCTCCTCCTGGACACATGGCTGCTGGAAGGAAACTGCGGGCTGGCCACCACCTCAACCACCCCTCCCTGTGTGACCCCAAGGGTGGCATTCACCCCCGCAGCCTCTGTCTCCATCGCGTCCTGCCCGGGGGCCGTCACGCCACTGCCGAGTGCTGCTGGTGAAAAACAGTGGCCAGGAGCTCGGTGTGGGTCTGCACACACATGGGGCACGCTGCAGCCCCCAAACTCTCCCATTTGCCCCCAGTGCTGGCACCACCACCAGCCAGCTCTCGCTGCCGGTGCAGCCTGTAATATCATCTCTATTTTTAGTCCAGTTTTGTTTAAAAGTAGCTTATGGACTACTTCTTAGGAAAGCTTACATGTACGTCAGGTCTGAACTAGCAGCTCTCTCCTTGGGGGAGTAGGGTCTGTCCTCACCAGGATTTTATGAACTTTGCTAATACCCTTCTTCACTGTTCACAGCGACATGCAGCAGCAGCACAGGGCGTTGGAGATTAAAGAGAACAGTATCATGCAAAAAAAAAAAACAAACCAGCGTTAGTTATTCACCATCAAAATACCCTAATATTTACTTCTTATCCCTTGTAGAAAACACAAAATATGACCAGACCTTAAAAAGGGACTCGGAGAGGTGTCCCTCTCAACCCTTCGCAGCTCAGCCCGGGTTGCCACAAGCCTGTCGTGGGAATGAGATCCTGCAGGCACAGGCACATGAATGTGCAAGAGCTCGGTGATGCCCTTTAAGCACCGATTAAAAAAACATCTATGGAAACTTCTCCCACCTTGGAGATTTTGCCCATCAGATGCATCTTGTGCAGTTTTGGGAGTGGACACTGACCCCCCATCTTTTCTGCTGCAGCCTCATGTCCGGGCTGGCCACCATGGACTCTAAGGCCTGTGGGAAGATGGGGGTGATCACCATCACCTACTACCTTTGGACAACCTTCATGGCGGTGACCGTCGGCATCATCCTCGTGGTCAGCATCCACCCCGGCGCAGCTGCCCAGAAGGACAAGTACTCCGTGGGGAAAGTAGTGCTCAGCTCTGCCGATGCGTTACTGGATTTAATCAGGTAGGTCATGGGATTTCAGGAGGAGCCAAGTTTATGATGGTGTTTCACAGACAAGATATTCCCACAAGGCATTGAGCTCCTGGGAGATATTGAGATGTTAAGGGAAACAGGAGAACCACTGGCCATGCTGACGAGGCACCGGTACCTCAGAGCCCAGCGACGTGGGGTTCGTTTCTCCCCACGTGTGTCCCTCTGGCCACTCGGTCACCCCCATCGCTCTCCTCCCAGAGCCACCGGCACAGAGGGGTGCGGCAGCAGAGAACAGGAAGATTTGAATTCCCTGCAAAGCTCAGCAGTTCTCCCTCTGTGGCCCCAGCCGTGACATGCCAAGCCCTGCAGCTCCTTGGGCTTTGCAAGGTAAAAATGAGCCGGAGCTGGCCCAGGGCTGGGTTAAAGTGGTGGACAAGGGTTAACTGGGGAGCAGGGTGCAGCACGGACCCAGGGGCTGGGGGACAATCTCCGTGTCTGGAGGCGTTTGATCGACTGGACGAGGCTTTGAGCATCCCGCTACCAGCTTTGCAGATGGTCCTGCTCTGAGCACGGGGCTGGAGATGGCAGAGGTCCGTCCCCACCTCTGGCTTTCCATGAGTCCGGGTTACGCATGGTTCACAGTCTCTTCCTTCACCTTCCAGCCTGTCTTTGCTCTCAGCTTGCACAGCGGACATCAAGCTGGTGTTGGCTGTAACGGTCCTTCTCTCGGCCTCGTGCCCGCCAGAGCTGCTTCCCAGGTTGTTCCCCGTGTTCTCACGACGCGCTTTAACCCCTGCGCCATTGCTCTCTTACAGAAACATGTTCCCTTCTAACCTCATCGAAGCTTCATTCCAGCAGGTGAGTTTACCCGGCCCCACTGCTGCCGGCAGCTGGGATGGTGCTCAGCTCCAGACAGGGCTGCTCTCCTCCCTGTCTGGCGGCTCTTCCCCACCCACAGCCTGGACACGAGCCCCTTCCCTTCCCTCTGCCCCCCCTCCCCACCCCACCTGCTCCCCGGCTGCTTTCTGCTCGCCCCAGGGTGGGCACCTGAAGGCAGGAGGGTGCTGCTGGGGGTACAGACTCGCAGGGATGCCCCTGCTGCCCTCCGCCCGGGGGGGCTCCTGGACAACAGCAGCACGTCTTTTCCCTCGGACCCCGCTCTTGTGCAGCGGCTTCTCAGTCCCCGGAGATCGGGGAGCAGAGGCGGAGGGGTGGGCAGGCAGCAGGCGTGGGGGGGTAGGGGAAAGCTTGAAGGAAATGTTGGGGTGGATGAAGGGGAGAGGCTGAGGAGGGGCCAAGGTTGGGTGGAGGGGAGAAGGGAAAACGAGCATTGGGAAAGCATCTGTAAAGCCCCCCAAAGGAGAGGGATGGGGGGTGAAGGAGCCTGTCCACGGGGACCACAGCGCTCACCCAGTGCTGCACCAGGATCCTGCAAGCGCCGTGTGTCTGCCTGGAGAAGCGCAGCCTTGCTCGAGGATGGCTGTGCTGAGGTCTGCGGGGGGCAACCACAGGTCCCCTTGCCCGCTTCTTGCTTCTCTTCTTTTCACCAGCCTTTTACTGCGGAAAAACAAACTTTGAACCTCCAGGACCACCTGGCCCAGTGACGGCTTTGCCTCTGTGTTGAGAGCAGGATGGATACCGTTGCCAACAGGACACTAACCTCACTGCTTTGCTTTCGTTCCAGTATCGAACTGTTCTTGTCCCAGTGGTCAAATCTCCCGGCTTTCCAAAGATCCCAGGGAAATCTCTCAGCTTTATTTACTTTGCACCCGACGATAACAACCCTGAAATTCATCGTCCTGTGTTCCTTGAGCTGACACCATCGCCTGAGATGACCTACAGGACCCTGCCCGGGACCAGCAATGAGATGAACGTCTTGGGAATCGTCATCTTCTCAGCAACGATAGGTACCTGCTCAATAGAGAACGGGGCTCCGCACTGCGCCCCGACCCAGCTCTCAAGGCTGTTCAGCGGCGGTTGCACCCCTGGGTGGTAACTGCTGCGGCCACCGCGCTGTAAATTGAGGTAGGGATGCCCAGAAGGATGAGGTTATTTTAGCTCTAACTGCTCAAATCCCTGGGGAACTGGGCACAGCATGGAGCTTGTAGCAACACCTTCATCAGTACCATCCATAAGGGAGCTCAAAAAAGGTCCGAGGCACTGAGAAGGCTTTTCTCCCTAGATTTTCCGTATGAGCCTCCACAGCCCAAGCACGGGTCCTGAGGGTTTTCGAGTTGTCACGTAAGCTGGAGGGTTCTTTTTATGAAGTCTGCTGAAGTGAGCTGTAACTTTTGCAAAGGCGACCTGGGACGCAGCTCGCTACAAATGGTCCGAACCCTTCACACGGGCAATGTTCAAACTCCCTGAGCAGGCAGCAGGTGAAAGCTGGGTCGGGCTTAGTGCCCGTCACAAACGTACGGAGATTTACAACAGGGCTTTGTGAAGAAGGTAGGAAAGCGTCCTGCATTGCACAGCAATCCCGTGTGGACAAGGTGCTCGGCAGCAATTTCAGGAAGGAAGAAGGAGCAGGGGTTGGATGAAGATGCAAAGGATGGGGAGGAAGGTTTAAAGGGGAGAAAGTCGTGGGAAGGAGGAACCTGGAGCTGACTCAAAGCGTAAGATAGAAGGACCCTGGGTGCAAGGCTGAGGGAGGAAGGGACGAATCGAGGGGAGAAGAGTAGGAGGTGAGGAGATGAGCATAGGGGCAGGATTACATGCAGATTAAGAGGTGAGGGCAAGGAGCTTGAACTTAGTGTATAAGGAACCAAAAAGCCAATTAGAGGATTTGAGGGGTGGAGCCAGTGTGGCCAGCACGGCACTGGAGCACACCAGACCATCAGAGCCGGGGGACGGCGGCCAGTTGTAAAGGCTACGTTACAGTGAGCGCTGGAGGAGATGTGAGACCAGGCAGAGACAGACCCACGTAAAGATCCTTACAGACAAAACACAAGTCTACAGCAGACTCCTGTCCCGGGACCAACCCCACCTGCAGACCACGGACGCTCAGGGAACGCACCAAGCTCCTGCTCGCAGGACACGTGCCCTCCTCTAGCCCAGCCAAACAAGCGAGGAGAAGCCGCTTTTCTCTTCCGAGATTACCTCCCCCCTACCCTTGCCAGTGTGGGAGTGAGGATCAGCACCAGGTCAGGACGCCGTGGGAGATCACCTTTGCCAGCCCCGGCCACCAAGCTGCGCTCCCCAGGTTTTGCACGGGGTGGATTAGAGCTCCACGAGGCCACAGACCGGCACCGGTGATGGGCAGCTTGGAAAAGGGTGTTTGTACGTCGCAGGGAGCTTTATCTGTGAGGAGAGGTTGAATTAATGGGGTTTGCCTGGCAGAAAGCAGGAAGGGGAGAGGGAAGAACAGGAGACACAGCTCTGCCCCATGGGAAACGGGGATCAGCTCCTCCTTGCAGCAAGGCGGGGGAGGCCAGGTGGAACCTGGTGGAGATCTTGGCAAAGGGTATTTGTGCCCAACACCAAAATTAGGCAGTTTTTGGGACGGAGACCAAGGTGTCCACGCAGCATCTGCTGGTTACCCGGAGTGTCTTCGCTGCGGATGGTAACCCCACACAGCGACCACAGCTCCAGTGGTCTCTTCACTGACATGGAGCATCTCCAGTCCTATCTGCTGCTTTTGAAATCCAGAAAAGGGCAGAGATTTAAAGTTACCTGAAGTAAGCTGTCCATTTCCTAGGGTGACCTTTTCCAAATCAGCTGTCTGTAGGACCTGAAGAGAAATGGATTTCTTTCAAACCAGCTGTTATGGCCACCACATCCTGGATGACTATCCAGAGTTGAGATGTAAACATGCCAAGCCTTGTCTCATTTCTGAAGAGTCCTGGCGAAGATGACCCTATCTCACCTCTCTTCTGAGCAAGCCAAGAGATCCAACTACCTGCCAAGGGTCTCTAGAAGTCCTCAGCCCTGAAGAACAAAGAGGGATGAGAGGGACAAGACAAGATCCTGACTATTCTTCTTCCCCAAGCTAAAGCAGATGCTTGTACAATGCTTTAGAAGTAATTTAGCTAATGGGACCACACCGAGAGTACATGCACTGGGCTGGAAACCAGACGGGCAAATACTCAGACTCATTTTTCTTTTGCCCAATGGTACCTGGGCAACCTCCTCGCCAGTGAAAGCAACGGGACGTAGCACTGGCCAATTTTGTGCCGGAGGACCAGAAAGCACCATAACCCCTCTAACCATTCCCGCATTTCTGCTCTAGTATTCCTAAAACAGAAAATTAGACTGGAATTAGGTTGATACAACAGCATCAAAAGAAAATCCAGCATTAATACAGAAGACTTAATGCCGGTATCTAAGCAACTCAGATCCTTGCTGTATTGCTCTACAGTTGCACGTGTTGCCACCACCACGGCACAGTCTGGGAGGCACCGACAAACCCATCTGCGTGAAATAACAGCTGGCTGGCAGCCAGCACAGCCCGTCCCACGACGGGGATCCACGCGGGATCTGGCAAATCCGAGCATTTCTGAAATCCATCCGAGCAGCAGACGTGGCGTGCGGCTCTTTTCACTCCGGAGCAAGGGCAGGGATGCAACACATCGTCACATCCTTAGCTGTACATAACCCCACCGAGCTTTGTCCTTTAAAAAACCCTGAATTTTTGTTTCCAGAGCTAAATTATCGTTCTATTACCAAACAGCAAGACAGCACATCCACCTCTAGAAGTGAGTCTTCCAGTATTGAGCAACGCTGAAGAGTTTATCAGTTATCTGTGCAAGGAATAGTCCAAATCCTGGGTTTGGTGGGGGTTTGGGTTTGGTTTTGGGGTTGTTTTTTTTTTGAGAACAGGCCAGATGCTTGTATTTGCTTAGAGCAGAGAATTACTGTGACCCATAAGCGAGTGTGGAAATCTGTATCGGGTCTGACCTGCTGTGAGTTTGCCCAGTGAAACCCGTTCTGGGACCACCAGAGCCTCCAGACACTTGGTACGACACAAGCTGCTCCCGGGCACCGCTGCGTGACATAAAGCGATGTTTTTGGTTGCAGGACTTCTCCTGGGAAAAATGGGCGAGCGAGGAACTCCGCTGGTTAACGTGTGCCAGTGTCTGAACGAAGCAGTTATGAAAATTGTCTCGATGGCAGTTTGGTAAATCTGGTTTTGATTGATTCAGTTATTTTCTTACCTGCTACCTAATGGTAACGCCGGTCAGACAGATACTCACACGTATCTATTGTGAGCACTGGGTTTATTTTTGTCTGACCGTACCACACGGTACCAAATACTGCAATGACTGTCGCGTGGTGCTTCAGTGATTGCTGCCCACTCATAAATATTTTTTTATGCTTATTCTTTGCAGGTACTTCCCCTTCGGCATCGTATTTCTCATTGCTGGGAAGATCCTGGAGATGGAAGATCCATCGGTTATCGGACAGAAGCTGGGACTGTATGCCATTACAGTGGTGTCGGGGCTACTCATCCACGGACTTGTTCTCTTACCTCTGCTTTTTGTGCTCATCACCAAGAAAAACCCTTTCGCTTTCATCCAGGGGATACTGCAAGCCTTGCTGATCGCCTTAGCTACATCGTCCAGGTACGCAAACGTGGCTGAAATATCCCGATGTACCTGAGGAGGCACCTGGTTTAGTTGAGGGAGACGCGGCTGTGTGTTCAGCCAGGCGGGCTGGGGGAGAACAGGTATAATTCAAAGAAAAATTACGGTCCGGCACTCTTCGAAGGTGAGCGCTTCCAGTTTTAGCAGTTAGCGGGAATTTGGCGCTGCCCCGGTCCTCAGCGCTCACCTTCTCCTGGGGTTTTCCCAGAGCAAAGCAGCGATGTTTGTGCATGTGTCTGCTGGCTTTCAATTGCTGCAGTCGGTTTTCTTCGGAAGAATTCAAAACAGGACGTTGTAGGTGCTTTCTAAAACAGCGTGGGGTTACGATCCTGGGTTTTCACTGAAAACATCAAAAGCTCTTCTGAACAGTTTACTGAAAAGCTTAAATCAGCTGTGTCCCCCAGGCTCCTCCAAAGAAAAGCCTTGTCTACTTCAGTAAGATTTTGTAATTTTAAATTAATTTTATCTATTTTATTTTCATTGAAAAACATTCTTTATAACAACGAAGAAACTTTACATTAGAAACTGCCTTCTTTTCTGCAACGCACGCAAATTAAAACATTCTCTCAGAAAACATTTCCCTCGGCAAAAGGTTTTTCTGGCCTCCCTCATGTTGCTTCTTCCCGTAATCCCAATACAATCATCCAGGACTGTGCCTCCCTCCCCAGCACCCACCGCTGCAGGTCTCTTCTGCCGCTCTTAGCTCTCAGAGCTCCCTCCTCAGCTCGGGTCTCCAGCTCCGTCTCCGTCAGGCTTTCTCCTTGCGCCGCTCTCCAGGGCCAGCTGCAGAGCTGGAACGCAGAGGACGCTGCGGGCGCTTTGCTCCTCGGCCCAGCCCTGCGGTCCGTGCCCGGGGCTGGTGGCCATCGCACCGCGCGCTGCAGCCATCTCCTGTCAGAAAAGCCGTCTGTGCCTCCAAGAGCCTACGGCGATCCCATCGGCTGCTTCTCCGCGTGCGTTTCCTTTCTTCCGCTCCGTCTTCTTCCTCCGCGTCCTTATTCCCGACTCCCGCGTGACGGCTCGCGTCCTCGTGCTAGACAGAAGCAAGAGAGAAAGGTCAGGGGGGTGCAGGAGCCGAGGCAGCGCGGAGGAGACGAACGAGGGACACGGGGTCTGGCCACCCCCCGCCCCCCCCCGGCACTGCCCCGCACCAGCGTCTGAGGTGCCGCAGGATTAACGTGGGCACCAGGGACGTACAACACAGCCGTCGTACGCAGACGGGGCTGTTCGTAGAGAGCGGTGCCTTCGGCCGCTGAAATGACATGCCGATGGTTTGTCTTGCAGGCAGCGGCTAATTGACTACTTGGCTAATTACGTGTATTCCCCAGCAGTGCAAGCTGAAGAAACTTTTCACTGCTATAGCAATTTGCTGTATATCATATCATATATAATATACAATATTGCTGCTGCATTTACCCTCAGGAGGACTTGTATTTCTACACCGTTATTCCGATTCCTATTTATACAGCTAAACACGAACAATAGAGAGAATTACCGATCATGTCTTGTTCTGCAGCTCGGCAACCTTGCCCATCACCCTGAAGTGTCTCCTGGAAAACAACGGAATAGACAGACGTGTGGCACGATTCGTCCTCCCCGTCGGTGCCACCATCAACATGGACGGCACGGCGCTGTACGAGGCGGTCGCCGCTATCTTTATTGCCCAGGTCAATGAATATGACTTGGATTTGGGACAAATTATAACGATAAGGTAAACGTTTCTTTGCAGCAGCTGAATTATTTCTCTCTATTCATAGTCTCACGCTTGTCCCGTTTGGCAGAGATCTCGCTACTGCACAGAGAGAACTTTGCCGGAAAAGTGAGGGGCAGGGAGCGGTGCGGCGCGTGCCGGCCGCTGCGGTGTGCCAGGGAAAGCTCCGGCTCTGCACCCACAGAATTTGCTGCAGAATCAAAGCCTTTGCCTGTAGGTAAAAGCCAGATTGTGAACTAAGAGTGTGGCTAGAGCAGGTCAGGACCTGCAGCGCAGGTGGATGAGCTCAGCGTAGAAGGGTTTGTGCAGGTCCAATTCATTCCCCTTCAGGAATGGAATATCCACATTTTCTAAGAGGGAAATCAAGCACCTACCTAGACAAAAATAAGTAAGTACAGCTGCAAATATTTAGCAGTTTTATGCAGGGGCTGCCCACATTGCCACGTAGAGGGGTGTTGTGTAAGCACAAAGCCCTCGGCCGGATTGTGCACAGGCAGGGCCTCGGGATAGCGTCAGCGAGCAGGAAGGTGGAGGAAACCAGATCCGATCCAATCCTTCCGTACAGGAGTAACTTACTTTGCCATGCAAACATGCTTTTTTTTTAAAAAAAAAACAAAAAAACCCCCACACCAAACCAAAAACAAACAAAAAACAACAAAACAAACCCCAACAAACCCACAAAACGCAGTAACGGTGCAGCCACTTTCTCTCTGCAGCATAACAGCAACAGCAGCAAGCATAGGGGCTGCCGGGATCCCCCAGTCCGGACTGGTTACGATGGTCATCGTGCTGACTTCTGTTGGGCTGCCGACCGACGATATCACACTCATCATCGCCGTCGACTGGGCTCTGTGAGTATTTTCCAGACGCAACGTTACGTTGCCAATTCACGGTGATGTGCCTGAAGCAGCTCTCACGGAGGGATCACAGAACAAGGCCAGGAGCCAAGTGTGAGATTCTTCATTTTCCAGTTACGTTCTTGAAACTGCCCGGGAGAACTAGAGGCAGACAGTCTCCCAAAGCTGTGCTGGACTTGAGGCGTTTCTGTTCCGAGGTGCCCATCACCGTCTGGTGCCTCATTAGGGATTGTACGATGAAGAAGCGGTGATGGGATACAGCCACCCTCCAGTAAAGCCCCCAGTTTGAAATACCAGCTTGTCCTGATTTTTTTAATCTAAATTCCCATCTGATTGTACAACGTGTCTTTGTCGGAAGTCTCAAATAAGTACAAAATCTACCTTTCTGAAACATACACACGTATATTTTTTAGAGATCAAAACGATGCTACTTTCCTCAGTAGCGAGAGGTAAAAAAGGAGGAAAGTAGGCACATCGCCTTGTCTTCGTGAAGCATTACTGTGCAAGGCTGCTGTGCTTAACGTATTCCCTAGAAATACCTCAAGTCCAAGTCTTCTCCAAGCTGTCCGCTCTGGGAACAAAGGAGGATGGACAGCACAAGAGTCGAAGCAAAGTGGTGGACGGTACAGTATTTGTTTTGGTGGAATATTATCCCTGGAAGAGGAAGAGGTTGGTAAGGCAGGGTGAAAGGTATCTGGTTTCATACAAGGAGAAATGAAAATCAGCCAGAAAGATGCTAACAACAAAGAGAGACCGACAAAAGGGGTGGAAACATGCAATTGTTTAGGAAAAAAGCATGATCTCCAGGCAGAAAAAAAAAATAAAATCAGTCAGAGAAACCAATAATAAACTGCAAACCACTGGTAATTATTTACAATATGTGCTCACCCAGTTTGCTGTTTCTATTTCTGAAATACGGGCATGTTCACAATAAAACAAATAGAAAGGAGAGAGAAATAGATGCGACATCAAAAGAGTAACAAGGTAAAGTACCAGTTGGTTGCACACCAAAGCACAGCAGAAAATTAGACAGTTCTGGAACAGATGTAGCGAACCCCCTCTTGCATTTAATAAGCAACTTCTCTCTGAAACCCGTGTCACCAGAACTAAAACATCACTGGAGTTTCTACAAGCAAGGGCGACATTTTCAAAGGACTGCATCCAGCGCTGAGAAGTCCATCTTCCAACGAGACCGTCTTCATCTTGATGGATGAAGGCCAGGCTGATCTGAGGACAAAAACTGATGCTCCAATTACGTTTGTCACAGGCAAACACAAGTCAAACACGCGCAGTTTGTAGAATGTGCCATTTTAAGAGAAAAACGAAACAAATTAGCTAGGTGAAAAGACATACCGAGTAGATGCTGACTTGATGAGTTGCTGATTTGTACCTCACAGCCCCCCCCAGACAGAGAGGAAACAGCAGCATCCAGTATCCTGGCCGCTTTTCTCTTTCTTGCACATAAAAGGGAGTTTAACTCTTCGGGTAGAACTTGTAAAATCTGAACACAACACGAGTTCAGTCTTTGAGCATCCCAGGGTACCCAGCACCGTCACCTGCCGCAACCTGCTGCCACTTTCTGCTGATGTGAGAGGTGCTTAGATAAACGAGAGGTGCTAGGGATGGAGAAAGGAGATTTCCTCCCCAAGAGGCACCTCAAGGAGTTTCACGACTCACTGAGGCAGCTCACCCCCACACCGAGCAAAAATTATGATGATGCAGCAGTTTGGGAAGTAGCGCGCGTGGGTCTAGGCACTGAAAAAAGAGAAGCACGGTGAGACAAAAGAAGCCCCGGTGCCTTCATGGCCGAGGCTCAGACGTCGCACAAGCCATTTTCTCTCTATTTGCAAGAACAACACCGCACTTGTCTCAACTTGCCGTTAGCAAACAGAGGTAGAGACATTAGGGGTGGAGGTCGACCGTGTTTCAAAACCGTAGAGGACCCCGGGCAGGTTGGCTGTGGCCACCAACTGTATCCTCACGGCTCTCTCTCATCTAGGGACCGATTTCGAACTATGACCAATGTCCTTGGTGATGCTCTGGCTGCTGGCATCATAGCACATGTCTGCGAGAAAGACTTTGCCCCAAAGCCCCCCACGGTATGTACAGCTCGACCGGGAGAGCAGGAGATGTAGTACTGCATGGACACAATGCACGTGCTCGCTTAAGAAATTAAAATTGTATTTTTTCCTTTTTGCAGCAAGATCAAGTAAGCAACACGGACAAATTTCCTTCTGTGGAGACCTCACGTCTGCATCCCAAAGATAATGTGATTGAAATGATTGAAGAAACTTTGTTCGATCAGACAGGAGTTCATTACAACATCTGTCAGGTGTAGATCACGGCATTCCTGCTCCCGGGAATGGGACCTTGGTGCTAAACACTGACGTCGTGAATGTCGTACGTGGATGCTCTGCGAGACAAAGGTCTGACTTGGCACAAAAAATGGAAAAATCCTCTCCAGAGTTTGCGGAGCGCGGGATGCTCCAAGCAAGCACCCAGACAGCACGGCTCTGCCACGCGGGGCGAGGGGCCCAGCTCCTCCCGCAGCCGGGGACGCAGCCGGGCTTTGAAGGTCGCACGCCTCACAGGTTTTCAAGCCCAGATCTTTCTGAAGGTTAGGGAGGTGAGCAGGTATTGGAAAACTGGGTTAGATGAGAAAGCAGTAGGGATGGGACAAAAATCGGACCCCTTGGGTCAGCAGCCCTTATCTGCTGGCCAGGCTGCACTCTATCAGGTTTTCTTTCCTTTATTATGGAGATTTTTATTTTTTTAAAAAATCATTGTGTGTGGGGGCTATTACTAGGATCTCAACTGAAAACTAAGTGAATTTTTCTCTAGATCTCAAAATCCCAGTTGGGCATAACTGGATTTCCCAGCTGTTACACAAGGACAGGACGGCTGGTTGAAGTGTTTCGCTCTCAGCACGGTCAGTGAGACTCATTTCAACTGCAGGGACGGAAGGACCCGCTGTACACGGGTTTTTCCTGGCTGTTTTATTAGAGTGAAACTAATTGGCCAGGCCCAACTGCAATTGCATTGATTTTCCCAGCTAAGGATCTGTCCCTAAATTCAAATTCCAATTACAGCCTTAAAATCCAGGCTTCCCCGGGCAGCCTTCTCCACAAAAGCCTTTTATATCAATGATTCATGTCGCCGAGTTCCTTTCTCTCTCGAAATGCCATCTCATCCCGTTCCTCCCTCTCGCTTTGTCTTTACGGCCACAGCGTTGGCTCATGGAAGCGGCTTCAACTCTCACTAACATCACTCGACTCTTCTCCAATTCCACATTAAGAAAAAAATTCCCGGTGCACAATCCTTTGACGCTGGAGTCAGGGGTGTTAAAATATTTTCCAATTTAGAAGAAACATTAATTCCGCTTTTTCCAAATGAAAAGCAGAAGTTATTAAACATCATAAGCCAGTTTTTGCACAAAAACTGACTTCAAAAAGCCTTCAAAGAATCAGGATCACGGTCAAGGTAAGCTTGAGGCACCGCTGTCAACTCTGGCCTTTCTTACCCGTTCCTCCTAGGTTGGCTCTTTTTTTTTTTTTTCAAACCTTCTTAAAACATTACTCTCCACCTATTCTTCAACAGGAGCAGTTTTGATTATTTCTCTTTCCGCAAACACCACATTTCAATCCAAGAGATCTCCGCAGCATCCCAGGTCGTCCCTCCTTTATCACCAGCTGGATGCGTCTCACATCACCGCTGCTCTGCAAACCCGACGACTGCAGGTTGTTCCTCTATACCCGGAGCAAGCTTGGGCACACATAGCCCCCAGCCCCCCCTCCCCAAAAAAAAGGGGAGATGTTGGTGAAGGCCAGGGGGGCTCCAGGCAGCTCCCAGCCCTTGGGCAGGGACACGAGCCAAGCGCCGCTCGTCTGCTCCAGCCACCCGCATCCCCCCAGGTACAGATGGAGAAACGGATGCTTTTGCAGCGTGCTGCTCCAAGGTAGTCGATTTGAAACAGGCAGGATAAAAAAGATGATTTCTCAGGTTTAGACGCCTGATTTACGGCGCGGTAACTGGTGCCCGAGCGTCCACGTCCCTCGCTGGCTGCCCAAGGCCACCCAGCACACGTACCAGCACCACGAGACGGCCCAGAGCAATCCTGCTTTTCGCCTATATTCCCCTCTCACTAACGAGCTCTGGACATTACAGCGCAGAATCCTAACGCTGCAATAAAAGACAGGACTGACCCTCCACGACAGAGGTTCTGAGGTCAGCGGCGGGGATGTGCGCAATCGCCGGGCCATCGCTCGCGGCACCGGTTCTGCCTTCCGCCCAGCACCCAGCTTTCCTGCCCGGCCTCCGGAGGCTGCAGTCCCGCTGCTAACGACTGAACCCAGCGCGTCCTGGAGCTCACCGCAACCGGAAGAACAAACTGTCACTGGCAAAATGGAAATTTTAATCTCAGGAATAAATCTAAAGCTGGCGAAGTGAACAACCCCGCGCAGCTTGCCTCAGGGGTTGCAAGTACTGTGGTTTATCAAGCGTGGGCTGCATCCCCTGGTATCTGGTGAGATCCATTTTAGTAGAGTTTTGATTTGTGAAATCAGCAGCAAGGATGTTGTTCTATTAAGGTTTAAAAAAAAGGGGGGGGGTGTCAGGGACAATACAGCCTTGTACCTTATGACAAATACAGCACGAGAGAGCTTTAACCACTCAGCAGTCTCAAAACTGGGTCTGTAATCACTTTGACTCTCTAACAGGATAAAAAAAAAGGAAAAAAAAAAATAAATTCAATGCTCCTGAAAGACTCTTTGTGGTCTGGTAAAAAGCGAAGCATCATTATTGATGTGAAAAAGCCAAAGGCAGCAAGGACGATCCATCTTCTTCAGTGCTGCCAACAGGCACAGAAGAGGCAGCCTGATGACTTTTAACAGGAAAAAAAATTGTGGAAAAGTTAAAAGTAGCATATTTACTGAATGCCCGAGTTAGGGGGCTAGTTAGGCACCCGCTGTCTCAGCTGAGGTCCCTGGGATGGTCCCATCCCAAACCCGCCTGTATTTTCAATCATCTGCTGCCAGGGGGAACATTTACACCAGTTTGTATCTGCTGCTCGGCAGGGAGCAGCAGCCCCGATTTGCCAAAACTGAAAGCAGGCGGGCACCCCCCTAACCCCAAAATGTCAGCAGGACTCGATGGATAGAGAGGAATGAAAACTTATCAGTGGTTGAGGGACAAGAGATTTCCAGAAGAGAAGAAAGTAGCACAGAGTCTGGACAAAATCACTGGGCATCTTCTGAAGGAGTTTTGGTTCCGTCCCGACTATCCCCGGACCGGCGGGAGGTGAAGTAACGTTGCTCCATGCCAGGCAAATCAAAGCATCGTGCTTAGCAAATTGAAAACTACCTATTCAGCCTCAAAAAAGGTCAAGTGTAATTAAATCCTACTGACCGATACGCTGCACCTTCACTGTATTTCAGCCTGTTTTCCCAGGCGCACGTACTGCACAGACGCTGAGACCTGATGTACAGAAAGAACACGAGCTCCGAACCTTGTTCCTTGGAAACCCCTGTTTTCCTTACAAATATAAAAATCCCAGCTGACACTGCGATACAGATGTTCCCCAGATTATGGCTTGTGTGTCTAATAACGTAATAAAGTTGGAGAGCAACTGGGGGAAGGAACTTGGTTGTTAGCCAAGTCGTATTTCCACCGAGAAAAAATAAATAAATAAATAAATAAAAATCACAGAAAGCTACTTCCATAAACTAAATCCCTGTGAACGATATTTATGGGTTTTGTGGTTATTAAACAAAAGGAAAAGTAGCAGCAGCCCTTGGCTTTACGGCCCCTCCCAAATCCTGGCAGAAAATCCACCTATTACGCCATATGAGCTTCAATGAGGGAAGGACATCTCACCAGTTTTGGCAAACTTGAGGGCAAGATTCACCATCAGCAGTGAGCTGGAATGAATTTGCATCAAACTGACCCTTCAGCTCGAGCGTGAGCTTTACCGCAGATACGCCAGCTCGTACCTACAGCCCATGACCAAGTGGCCTTGACCTTGAAGAACGGGTTCCCCCCGTGCTGTTAGATGTCTTCCGGAGCATCAGTTACTTTTACCTATCTGAATTTTATAAAAGTGGCGAGTTTTGATCAGGGATTTTCACTTTTACATTATTTTGACATCTTTTTAGGCTTTAGAAAGAAGAGTGACCACAGCAGCAGTGTCACCTGGTAACACTGGAAATGGGACAGTCAGTAGAGAGCGCTGCTCCCTTTCCTTTAGATCGGAATGTACTTTGTTTTAGGGAAACTGGAAAAAAAGACCAAAATAACACGTCGTAGCATGTGGCCAAATAAACTCAAAACAATAGATGTGAAAACCAGCTGAAACCTCCCATTTTTAAATTTTAAATACTATCAGTTTCAAAATTACTCCATGCAATTTTTCTAGAATAACTTTTTGAAAATTCCATTCCATGACCAGTTTTGAAAGCCTTTATTTAAACACCAAGTTTCTCTTTGAAATCAGATTTCCAAAGCAGCTCTAAACAATACACATGGTGTAACTACCGGGTTTTGGTCTGTGGTTTGGGGTTGGGTTTTTTTTGTTCATTGGGGTTTTTTGTTGTTTGGGTTTTGTTTTGTTGTTTTTTTGTTGTTTTTTTTTTTTTTTTAATTAGCAGCAGCAAACCTACTGCTCCTTTAAGGAGTAAATGCCTCCCTAGTGAATGTGCGCTGGGAGTTGTCCACCTTCGCCTCTTCCGATTCACTGAACGTATTTATTTCCTTAAGGAATTTCTCATTTTGTCTATTGAGCTAATAAAAGCTTTCTGGAAAATCTGACCGAATCATTTTGGGCCTCACTGCAGGCAGGTGGTGCTCACCGCATCACCCATCGCTTTACCCCCCACTGATAACTCAGCGGATCCTACGGACGATGCTGTGGTGCGAGAGCAAAACAAGGCACAGCACGGCAATTCCTGGGTTCATAGTTCTCATTTGCAAACCGGTCCACAACAAAAGTTCAGACCTACTTTATAAATTCTTTACGTCGTGCTCTAATGCACCTGCAACTCTGCTGGGCACCCAGGATGCGTGTTCCGATACGCCACGGCCACGCGGAGCGCGTTGGTCCTCAGCTACGCTCGGAGCAGAGATGCCTCATTAGCTTGGAGCAAGACAAGCCCGGGCAACTCTGCGCCACGTTGCATCTCGCTGTGTTTGACATTCTCCATTTGCAAACTTCCTCGGTTTTCAACTGGGGGAGGGGGGGGGAGCCGAAACATCCCTGGGTAAGGTGCTCCAAAATCCACGTCAGGAGTCAGCTAGTCTTGTGCAAGTGCAGATGTCCTGGCGCCTAGGCGTGCAACGTACACTCACCTTTGCTTTCTAGAAGTTACGCATCTCATCTGAACTACGCGAAGTCCCCTGCAGTCACCAGCGAGAGACAGGCACTTTGGGAGCAGCACAGCTCAGATCTTTTAGGAGCAGACGAGTCGTCTTCTGAAGTCTCTTATTGATGGGCTTGGACAGGGCGCTAAAGTTTTTAATTGCTTGAGTCAGCAGGATGACTCTCACTCTAAATTACACGTCTGAGCAGAGATATTTATTTTTATACTGCTGAGCCTTCAAACTCCAGAAGACCAGATTTTGGCTTTGATTTTGAGACACGGACTACCCAAACCTAGCCCCACACAGACAGGGAAGAACAATAGGGTTGAAATGTTGCACCCAACCCAAAACTTGTTCCTTCACTTACCTGGACATCTCACCTCAGAGGTCTTCTACTCTCTGTCCTTCCTTGAGCAGAACCACAACAAAACGGGTATTTGGCCATTCTCTTCCTTGTCTCCCTTTCAATATTCCCGAAGTCTTCAATCATCTGCAAAGCATCACCTTAAACCACATTCTGGTGCCAAAGTATTAATAACAGCAGCATCACGACCCCCACCTTCAAAATCTTGTCTTTACACATCTTAATTCCACTTTGCTGTCTTTTTTGTCTGCCCTCCGAATGCCGAATCCCAAGCGGCCGTTGGCTTTGACAGGCTGCAATCGGTGGAGACAGACACAACGAAGGGTCCCTGCACCTACAGCCCGGCAGACATCTGCTGCCATTTCCCAGCTCCAGCCAGGCTCAGTCCCTCACAACTCTCCTCCTAACGCCAACAAAATGCCAGTCCTGACCTTTAATTGTTAGTTTCTACTCCTCATACGTTGGCAATTCCTCCTGAGATGATACCTGTATCCAGTCATCTGTTATTCAGTTATCAGCTGCTCTTTCAGATCACGCTTTCTTCCAAGCTGAGCACCAATTTGCATTTCCTATACGTGAAGTCTTAAGTAGGAAATAAAACGTTCATACAGACCCTTTGCAAGTAACGATTACTCACTTGCTCATAATTAGAGTTACAAAAGTAGAAATCTCTCTTTCTACTCATTCACGCCCTCCCTTTTTCAACCAGGTACAAAAAAAATACAGACAGGGAACTGGGAAGAATGTTTGTCCACCTATGGACCCGAATAACGTCGCCTCCTGAACCTGCAACTCATAAACCCTCCCCTTCCCCTTTCCCTCGTGACCCAGCAAAAGCAGCAGCTCAGCGAGCAGGAGCCAAGTCAAGTCTCAGAGCCGTGACATGGCAGGGCATCAGACAAAAGAAATAACCGGCTGCGTCACGCTGGGTCGAACACCACGAGCTCCTCAAGCAGCTCTGCCGGGGATTTTCGGTCTGCCAGGTCTCGCCTCAACAGCGCCGGACCAGATGTACAGAGAAAGGTGCAAATCCCCCCACAAACAGGCAGCTCCAAAACAACCAGAGAAAGAGGGAAGAACCCTGTAAGTAGGCAGATACAAACCAACCAGGTCCGCTCCTCCTCCTCCCATCCCTTCCTCGAAGCACCCCAACGCCCAGCTCCTCACCGACGTCCCGACAGAAGAGCTGCTCGCCCAAGATCTTCTCTTTTCTCACCTCCCAGTCCGAACGCGGCAGCTCTGGGCTGCCGACTATTTCTCTTTCACGCGTCCCCACGTGGAATATCAAGTGCGCTCGTGAGATCAGCACGACCGAGCTGCAGCGCACCGCTCTCCATCTCAGCAAGAATAATACGGGAAGATGCTTTTGCTCCCCTGCCTGCAGAAGACTAGGCTGGGAACGGACACTGGGAATAACCTGGAAGGAGCTTCCCCTCTTCAGCTGTGTGTTATCCTAATTACCAACTAAAGTAAAAACTTTTGAACTAAAGACTAAGTTCAAAGCACTGGAACAATGAACCCACACACCAGCTCTGGAAGATAGGAAAAAAATCAGATGATGATATCTAATGGGTCAGAAGAGGAGAAAATCAGAAGAATCCAGTAGCTTGTCCTATACTATGTAAGGAGACCCTGGTGGAAAAAGTAAAATTAGGATGGTAATTTGCTATTCAAAAAAAAAGAACAGCCCTCTCCTGTACTCTAAAGCGCAGAATCAAACCCAAAACACAAACTTGAGTTAACCCTTTGCCTACAGCTGGGGTAACGAGGTGCAGCTCAACGAGGAATTCGAACGGCGTAGCATTTACATTTCTGTAGAAAACGTTTTTATTTTAAAAAGAGCACAGCTACAAAAGCCTCTGGAACGCCCTGACAGCTGGACAAAGAGATTAACCGTGACAGTCATCAGCCTTAAAATAATCAAAGAGCAGTAACGTGCTGTAGCCAGGATCACAGCAAGAGGGGCAGAGCCACCACAGCAACGGATCGGGAAGTCTGACGAGGACCGCAGCCACCTCCGAACCCCTCAGGAACATACGCTGCTGCCCGCGCCAACGGCCAGGAGATTCCCACCACGCTGAACCGGGCCAGGACAAGAAACACCAACATCCCGGTGCCCAAAGAAAACGGTCTCGTGACAACACCCTGTTTCGCGAGGAAGAATCCCGGCGGAGTCGCCTTTGCTGGCACAGCTACGGCAACGAGTCACGGGCAGAGAGGAGCCGTCTGGGGCCGCGCGGGACCGTACGAGCGAACGCCTGGTGCTCCCCGGCAGCCGCACACAGCAAGACGCTCCGTTAGCGAAGCAAGCCACCATGTTCCTCGTCAAACAGCCTCCACCGGGTTTTAATCTGCAACTCAATTAGGAACTCAGTGTTAACGAAGATAATTCTGAGAAGGGTATGAATTCAACGACAAGCACCACAGCTCCTTGGCTGGCTCTGGACAGCAAACAACCGTGTCCGTGATGGCTGCAAGGCCATCGCTAACTTCACTTGAGGGGTGTTAAGCGAAAATTTTGGCAGTTCAACAGGTTTCTGCGCGTGCACGATTCATTCATTTCACCGCATCCCCAACCTACACGACACCTTCGCTTCGACTTGTGTCCCATCCCCAGCTAGAAAAACACCAGATGGCTCAACTGGTTCATTGCCAGCACAAGCAAAGCAGGAGGCTTCAGTTAAAACTAGCAGCGTGTCCAAAGGCCCCCGTCACTGAGAACAGCTCAATGGCACCGTCCCGCACTGCACCTGGAACAGGACATCCAAAAAAACCTCTCTGCAAGTGCTCACTCCAGCCCGGCTGGGAGAGAGAAATCGCTAACTGGCCATTCCGAGCCTCCCCACTTCCACACCACCTGCGCAACCAACCCCTGAACAACCACGCACACCAAAATTTCCAAGTTCTTCTCAAAACCCTTCCATTACATTTTCATAAAACAACACGTAGATTGCCAAATCCTGTCCTACAATGATTTCCTCATTCCCAGCTCTACGCATCTCCTCGCCAAAGGATACAGACCAACAGCAGACGTAGCAGGTGTGAACGGACCTCCTCATGTTATAAACTTCTTGAGAGCTTCAGTCCTGTGTCACAAGATGCCACAAAGCATTGGGACCAGCGCTGTTTAACATCTTTGTCGGTGACATGGTCAGGAGCATCGAGTGCACCCTCAGCAGGTTTGCCAGTGACACCAACCTGTGTGGTGGGTCGACGACACACTGGAGGGCAGGGATGCCATCCAGAGGGACCTGGACAGGCTGGAGAGGTG
>VXBL01002640.1:63537-115425 GCA_013400195.1 Aramus guarauna
CAGGGACACCCTCCACTAGCCCAGGTTGCCCAAAGCCCCATCCAGCCTGGCCTTGAACACTGCCAGGGAGCCAGGGGCAGCCACAGCTTCTCTGGGCACCCTGGGCCAGGGCCTCAGCACAATCTATGAGGTTGCCTGGAGAAGCCAAAATGAAATGAAGTCACTCTCCATCCCACCTCAGAGCATCGAGGAAAAAGTCCTTCACTTCCTGATCTTTTACATGTGTCTTTCCTTGCTAGTGAGTCCTCCCCCACCCCCATTTACTTTTTTTCCTTTTGTGTTGGATTCTTTCCAGTGCATTTTGGTTTGGGGTTTCTGGTTTGAGGGTTTTTTTGCCAGGAACATGGACTGATGATCATACCAGCAATTTGAACTAAGAAGTAACTCCAACCGTCCCTTCACATCCGTGTAGCCCACCTTCTAGTGCAGCTGGTTCCCCTGAAGAGCTCCTCCAGTTTCCACAAGCCGCCCAGCTGGCGCCACGCACTCAAAGCACGTTCCAGTGCATCTTCTGATGGCAGTGCCACCTGATGCAGCCCAAGCTCACCTGCCTGATCCCACCCTTCAGCAGTGCTGGTATGTATATCCCCATGGAAAACTGATCCAAGAACTGAGCCAGGTTTAAAGTAACCACTGGTGAGGCTTCTCGTTTGTTTAACTCCTACCAACAATTTTATCAGCACAAATAAGATGATGGTGGAGGGTTGGTATAAGATGCTGGAGATGAGAGCGTTTATAATGACACAATCACATAAAACCATATCCAGAACTCACCTTTGGAGTCTTACTTATGTCTACAATGACATTTGGTTATTACTTTTTGGGGACCTGAATACCTAAAATCCTCTCATAATACAAAAACATGTTTGCAGCCATATCACATCATGTCATTTTAATAACCTATTAAGCTTTGACACAAATATAGCACAAACAGGAAGAAAGTGCAGCCGTTGTAACGATTTTCTCATTCAGGTAGCTCCAACAAGGAGCAGGAGATGGACAGCCCTCGGCTGACAGCACCGCTCCGGCAGCAGCAACACCGTCCTGCAGGTGAGACAATCCCGCTCTAGCACATATGCTACAAAAAAACTAAAACATTTCTTGAGCAAAACCGTTTCATCCCTGTTCATATTAGGGCATCACACCTCTTCTCCTCCTTCGGTTTGTAGAGCAAAATGGTTGTTATGGATTAGACGACGCTCACCTTCCTCAGCGAGCAAAGGGGTGAACCGGCTGTGCTCTCCCTGCCCCACACCGAGCACTGCCGCTACCGCCCCACACAGAGAGATCTTCCTTTCGCTGCGCTTAACACCCAGCAGACGCTGTCACCGAGTTACTCTTTGCAGAAGGAGTGCTTCACAAAATATGCCAGGTTGCCTTAATGCCACCAATTCAACAGAAGTCTGTCCTTTTCCCTTTTTATTCTTTCTTGGATGTGACCAGCTTGCATTATTCCCTCACCCAAACCCAGAACGTATACCAACAAAGGAACTGGGAAATCAGATTCCAGGCAGCGGATACCAGAGCTGTTCTTCCGTAAGGTCAGTATTTGTGACAGGAACGTGGAGAGGCCAAATTCAGGGCAAACATTCCTTCATCAAGGCCACCAGCCGTCCAACAGCACGCGAGGCTCGGACCTGCCCAGCTGTATGCCGAGACCAGGAGGAAAGCACAAAGCTTCAAAACACGACTCCGTCTTGTGCTGCATCTCTTGCACTGCCTTTGAGAATTACTGCATTTAAGTAACACACGATGCAAATCAGGACAGCCAGAACGCTCCCTAGGAACGATCGCAGCGCTGGAGACACCACTGCCTAGGAACCAACCAACTCGTGCAAGTCCTTAAAACCCAGCTGAGCGACTGAGCAAGGCAAAGACATCAAGGTAGGTCCTACCTCAAATCTTAACTTTGCCTTGTTCATAAAAGAAGCCCTTAAGACCCCAGGGGCCAGGCTTCAGTACGTGTTATCTAAACTAGCACGAGCAGCCGGGGTGTCTATCCTGGAATCCAGGGACAGGGTGGGGGGAGCAGAGCCCGGCGGCGCACCCCAGGCAACGGCGCTGCGTGCCACGGCATGTGCGGTCAGCCACTGCCGCTTCACTAGAATCACAGTCCTTCTTGAAGCTGAATTGTCTCTTCCTTCCTCCATTCCTGCAGTAAGAAAGGATTAAAACATTAAGGCCCATAAAATATGGTAAAAAGATAAGAGGGTGGGGGGGAAGCCACATAGTAAAGGTGGCTTAAAACAAAATGAAAATAATTTTAGAAGTCACTGACTCCCAAAGAAATCTCACGGGGAGAAGTGAACAGCAGGTGGTCCCTGAAAAGCAGTGATATTATGCATTACAGGACCGCTGTCCAGAAATGTTAAGATACAATATACAGATGTGGCCATTTTTTATAGTTATTTCAAGAGAAAGTTTAGAAAAAATTTGGATGGTAAATTTTTACCCAGCTGAAGATTAATTTTCTTAAACTCGCTCATCAAGAAGCTCAAGCAAGCTTCTTAAGCTTGCACATCACATCACTGTACTATCGTTAACAATACCTTCTAACTATTAAGTTTTATATGAACTTGAATTTTTAAGGATATGTATCTTTGTATGAATTACTTTTATACTGTGCAGATATGTAGAATAGCATATATGTGCATATACAGCAAATACACAATGCTAATACATACAATTAACAGATACATATATATGCTAAACAAACCATCTATAAATACAGTCTACATGCATTTTAATACATGTGTACACATATAAATATATATGTATACTGTGTCTCTCTGCTCCTTCTGCTTTGCATCTTTCATCTGGCACAGAAAGATGAAGCAGGATATACGGTCACAAAAACGTTTCATCCCCAATTTTAAAAGTCTGCTTTGACTGAGACCAAAACCATTTGTGCCACGACTCTAGAGAAGCACACGAGCTTACTTACCACGGCCGTTCCTAGGCTGCAATACAGCCTTGAAATCCTGAAAGTGCGAGTGCACGCTCCTTCCGCGATACCTGAGCTGGAGCCTACTGAGGTCTATGAGGAGGCGGCAGCTCAGCACTGTTTATACCGACCCAACACTGCTCCTAAGCCAAACAATTTCTGCTTTGCTCTCCTTTCTTTGTGGCATGCACGGGCTGGACTTGGGGGCAGAATCTGTTCCAACATATTCAAACAGAATTTCAGTTAAAGTAAGTTTAGGAGGTCCACTGATACTGACTCAAAGAATACAGGAAGCCCCAAACTCATTTTTATTAAACTCAGTGAAGTTCCTTGTACGTTCTAGTTTAAGTTGAGAACATGCTCTTTAATAGCCACTCCAGCTCTGCAGAAAAAGTCAGTCCATTTTGAAAAGTTCAACATTTAAAGCATTCCATACTACACTTATAATTGAAACAAATAAAAATCTGTATTTTAACTGTGACAAATTTTGTATAAATTAATTTTGTTGGAAAAAAAACAAACGCTTGCTGACAAGATGCTAGTAGAAGTTATGTTCTCGCAAACTAGATTCGGATTCCCAATTTGCTAAATTCACTGTTTCTGTACATACATACTTTAAAAAAAAAAAAGCGCATCACAGTGCAAAGAGTGAAGCATCACTATTTATTCACCTTCATTCAACTGCACGGGTCACACACACACACGTAAAAATTACCCCAAACGTTCCACTTTTCCTTCCAGTCTCTTGCTGTCAGCAAGCAATGAAAGCAGAAGACAGTTTAAGAAAAAGACAGGTTGCTTCAAAACTCAAGCAGCAAAAGGAGAAGAGGCAGGGCCCCCCCGACACTCAACTTGTGGGTGTGCTGGGGAAGCACGAGGGGAACGGAGACGGGGCGGTGGGATGGTGCCAGGCTTAACGCGCTTTCCTTAAATAGCTGCTTACTGCCAGCGCTGCAGACAGAATCCTGACCTAAACACACCAGTAACGTGACCCAGGAGGACTTTACTTAATACTAATATTTTTCCATGTTTCTTTTTTTTTTTTTTTTAAAAGGTAGGAGATACAGAGAAAAATATAAAGCCAGGATAAAGTTTTTTCGACTTTGTTTCCTGATACACCAGCAAGATGGAAATCTGTGCAGTTTAACACCCTTCTTTTTTTTTTTTTTTTTTTTTCTCTAATTCCCCCTTTCCCCCCTCCCTAATATTCTGGAAACAAAGGGGTTAAATTTAACAGTAGGATATCCCAACAGCCCACAGAGCAGAGCAAGTAGGGGAAGAGTCTAAACCCAGGGAATCCATCAGGAATTTTGCAAAACCAGAATCTCTGCCTGCAGGTTAATGGGTCTACACTAAAGGCTTTGGTTTGGTTTTAACAAGAACAGCCATTTCTGAGAGGGGCTCAGACTTCATGTGGCCGTATTCTGTTATTAAGCTTTCTGGTGGTGAATACGCATTTTCTCTCATGATTTTTCATAGAAGAAAAACCTGGAAAATACAATGGTGGTCAGAATGAACCCGTGCGAAGTGAATCACACGGGACTACCACCTGGTGGGAGTAAGAACGGAGAAGTTGCCCCAGCTCCATCCAAAGGAAAACCCAGGAAAGGTCTAAAATTCTGCACTGGTGATTAAGCATTCTGGATTATAACGGATGCTGCATATTCAATGATCCTTTGTTATACTGTAGTAACAGAAAATGCTTGTTTCTGCTCTTTATCAACTTAGCACAAAGAATAATTCCAACCTGGTGAACAGTGCTGGACCGAGCAATTCCCAGAGCAAGAAAAAGTAACGGGAAATCTAGTTCTCCACTGCATCGAGATGCCTGAGCTGGCGCAGCGTTGCCATCCATTCCGTGTTATCATAAATGAGACACTATTTTTTTTTCCCCTTATTTTACATCCCTTTTCACAGGTAAGTCATTAAGAGAAAAATCAGAGCCAATGCCTCAGAAGTATGATAATTAGCCCAGCTCTGAGACAGATAGTTTCCGTGACTAAAGAACACAGCAAGGCACCTGCTCAAACTCAGGAGCCGACTTCAATTCATCAAAACTTTAAAAATTTGTGTGGGTGAAAAAGGGAGTAAACACTTGAATGCGGTCTGTTGCGAGCCAGCAGCATACAGGTACCTTCCGACTGAAAGGACGTGGTTTCACGAGCATTTCTTCAAAATGTGATGGGCATGGCCTCCCCCACAGCCGTTACACCAGGGCACCCATCCTGCCCCAGAGCTGGACGAGGGGACCCAGAGCACCCTGCCTGACCTGAAGGCTGACCGACTGCTTGTTCTCCAGAGCTCTCTGCAAGAGTTTCATACGCATTTCTGAGTAATAGCGTAGTTGGGCTTTGGTTTTAATCAGGATGGACACCATAAGATGGAGGGAACAACTTTTTTTCCTGAAAAATAAAAAGGAAATCATGCGCTGCCTTTTAATTCCATCTTTCTAATAAGGCTACAAGTAACAAAATCTTTAGTGGAGTAAGCTTGATTAGCCTATTCATGAACACAGCTCAGATTCTTCTGAAAAAATGTCAAATTCCAAATTGCACAATAATAATCCAATTCCTGCAGGAAAAAAAAGACAAAATATGAACAATTAAGTAAAAGCCTAATTCTATTTTGAAGTACATCACCTTTCATCATGGACCATTTAAAAACATCATGACTATGTTCCAAACAAGTACTCAACAAAAACAGTAATGAACATGTGGCGAAAGTACAAAACTCCTTTGCACTATTGACAGAGAATTTCATTTAAGTATTAACACTAGCGTAAAGTATCTAGGCGTTGTTTCATTTAATTTTGAAAATACCATATAGAAAACAATGCTCATAATTCCATCCACAGGATTCTACAAAGCTGCTGCTTCATTCAACAAATCTTTGAACTGTTTCAATATGAAAATTCCAATTTTTCAAATTGCTCAAAAATCATTGCAGAAAATTTCCAAGCACTTGAACTGAAGCACAACCAAAGTATGAACTTGGTACATTTTTGCAGTTATTTCTAAAGTTAATTTACATAAGTAGTCTCAAAATAACACAATGGGATTCAACTTCATTTTAGACATTTGGAAAGCAGTGTCATACTTTATTTAAAATAAACCCATGTAAAAACAAAGTTTAAATGAAAATGGTACCTGAAAAATAAATTATTTGATATAAAACAAATCAATAACTTAAAAACACACTAAATATACAAAATGTTTAACCGTATACTGTACAGTATGGAAAACAATTGATAAAACCTTCTGTCCCACAAACAGATTAATTTATAAACAAAAGATTACATAAGTTAAGGGAAATTAAATCAATAAAAAGACTAGAAGTACAGTATTAGTCAAAATTACTGGTCAAATAAAGGTCTATCCCAACTTATGTTTCAAATATTTCAAGTCATTCTCTTTTCAATGACCAAGTGAAAAAGTTCAGCTGTACCACTGAAAAGTTGCTCAAAAATGTTTAAAAATAAGGAACAACAGCATGAGAATAAAGATTCTAAACCGTGAACACAGTAGCAATTTTTCAAGGTTTCAGGTGGCAGTTCTATTATTACTGATTTTCCATCATTATCAACAAAAAGAATTTAAGTGCTGAAAATTCCACTCAACAGAAAAATATTTCTAGTTCAACCTTTGT
This sequence comes from Aramus guarauna, assembly GCA_013400195.1. NCBI lineage: Eukaryota > Metazoa > Chordata > Aves > Gruiformes > Aramidae > Aramus > Aramus guarauna. Next base: position 70,127 of record VXBL01002640.1, read on the forward strand.
GTTTTACCAAGTGTGATATATAACAAATAACCGCAGCAAGACTGAAGAAAACAACAACAGGATTTAAAATCAAATCCACTCACTGGGTGTTGTGTTTTGCTTTAAAGACCATAATGGCTTCAACCGGTTTTTAAATCATGCAGAAGGAGAAAGCAACACTTAAAGTTTTGTTCAGTTTTACTACATAAGACTACTACAAAAAAAGCAACCACAAAAACGATGCTGTAGTACCTGATTAATCTAAGAGTGGAAGCTTTTAGAAATTAACTGCGATATTCAACTCTGCCGGCTGCGTCAGGGGAGAAGTCGCACAATACGCGGGTACCATCTCTTACAAGAGGGAGGTAATTGCGACCCTTTTTATGAACTCCGTGTTTTTAAATTAATAAGTAGAAAACCAATAAGGTATAATAAACACCGAAAATAAAACACTAGCCTTTTGATCTTCGTATTTATCAGTCCTATCGTGCTGAGTATCCAACACTGGAAAGCGCAGAGCTGCGTTAGAGGAACTTGCCTACGGCACAGAAAGACTCTTCTGCTTCCAAACGTAGAGGTTAAAGGACCTCGGGTGACAAATTCAGGTCTGGGAAAACCAACGAGTGCGGCTCCACTAAGGGAGCTGGGTTTTCTTACGCTAAATGTGGATTTGGTCCCTTCGCTCTATTCTTAGGAGCCTAAAAGTAGAAACGTTACAATAAGGTGCTTCGCTGACAGCGTTACAAAGGACAAGTTTCCTCCTTAGGGAAGTCAAAAATACGGTAACCGTAGGACAGAGGTAGCGTTAGGACAAATTGCTCTGCATTTGACTTCTGCGCTTGAACCGTGAGATCACCGTCAGTACTTCACAAAAAGCTGTATGTTAAAAAACCTCCCAAATACCCTAACATTTTGCAGGTAGACGTATCAGAGGACCTACTTTCAATAAACAGTTTCTTTTATTATAAGACCTGTTTATTTTGTTAAAAATGTAAACGTGGGGACATTCTCCAAGTTTTGTTTAAAAGCACATATGTAACTATAAACTATCAAAAATGTAATTTTAGTTACTACAGTTTAGAACACATTAAAAAAAAAAATCTCCTGAAAAATTTGAAGAATCTCTACTTTATTGACCTTACCCAGAACATTGAAGCAACATAAAATTGTAATAAACCTTAGGGACTCAAATACCTTAGGGACACAAAATTATAATAAACCTTAGGACCTCAGGGACCATTCATTTCCAAAACGTAACATTCAAAATAATGGATCATCTTTACGGTTATTTCATCATTTTGGTTTTAACTGCTGAACATTCTTTCTATAAATGCAGCTATGCCAATTTTTTTAAAGACTTTTAATTGCTTCGTATAAACAACATTACTACAATGTTTAATGCCTCTATAAAACTACGTGTCCTCTCCATAGTGACACCTTTGGTCATCTGGACAAACATAAGTGACCATAAACTGACTGACTAGGACTCACTGCAGTGAGAAGTTTATCCTACTTCAGTGACTCGTGTACCTCTGAATTTTCAGTGGTTTTCATGCTACCGGGATAGAGATGTACTGAACCCCCCCCCAGACCCAACCAAGGGGAAGGAAAAAGGTGTGTGGAGACACCCCACTGCGGGGACGCGGCTCTGGGCAGTGGCGTTTCCTGACTTCTCCTTCCACCCTCACAGATGGATCCTCCCGTGCTGCTCAGTCCCCCATCTAGAGCAGAAGCGAAGGGATTGGCAAAGCTGGGCACAGGAGGCGACAGTAACTGCATTGGCTCCCCCCCCTCTACGCAGAGGAGCGGAGCACAGCATCTCCAGTAAACCAAACTTTAGGATGACGTAGCTTGAAGAACAAAATAAATTCAACACTTAGAGTACACAGACATCATCTGGAATGGAATGACGAGAGAACTAAACACACTACGCTGCTTTGATTCTGCTCACGTTTATAGCTTTTCTGATGTTGCCTTCTCATCTGAAGGAACTGTACTTGCCTCTGCCAGCTTATACAAAGTGCACAGACGGGAGCGTTTCCTTTTCTGTATCTACTGTGACATTTCCCTATCTGCAACTGGATAACAGAAGGTTTAAACTGTGATTAGGCTTGTGGCTAGCTTTCTGCACAAGGGCGAGTTCCATTCATAGTAGAAATCTGGGAAGCAAATATAAGTTACTGAGCAGGAATAAAAACTTATTAATAATCAACAGACTGGAAAAGACCAAGTCTGAATAGAGCCTTTGAGGAATTTTAATTTCGACAAAACTCAGATTTTTTACATACTAAGAAAACCTGATTCTTTTTTATTGTGGGGGGTTTTTTTTATTTGTTTGTTGTTTTGGTTTTTTTGAAGCCGTTACAACACAACTAAAGCCCAGAACACCTTCAGAGAAGTTTGGAGAAGGTCTTCAACCACAATCAGGACAGTTTTGCTCTTAACTAGGCATTGTCTCATTTTAGAGTGAAACTCCACAGTCTTGCAAAGAATGAAGACTCAAGTGCAGTTTTGGAAGCAGCCCCGTAAGAAGCGTGTTTAGCAGTCATGCCTTAGCCTGGCAAGAGCCTTCTTGAAGAGTCAGACACAAGTATTTAAAAGAAGTGGAAAAAAGGATACGTACCAAGTAAGGGCAGCTGAGCTTCGCTTTCAAAAGAAATACCAAGATAAACCAAAGTGATTCTAAAGCTAAAAGTGACAAAGCAGTAATTAAAATACCACCAGACATTCAGCAGCTGGTAAAGTTTCCTGAACAAGATAATTGGTTTAACAGTCAAAGTCCCGAAGGCTGACCAAGCCCCAGGGTACGATCCTGCCCTCGCACAGTAAGTTTTTTTATTGTGCCAGAAGCCAGGGCTCAAAGGTGACTGATTTGCACACTGCCTTCCAAAGGAGATGGCTCAGGCCAGGCAAGTGAAACCCCAGGGTGACTCAGCTATGGAAGCAAAGGCCAGTTTCTGCTGAAGCGCTAAGCGTTCACATGCAAACAAGTTCTGCCTTTGTGAAAGCAAGTGAGTTCTGGACACAAAGCAAACTGGTCCATTTGAAAATAGAGCCCAGCTGAAGCCTGACGACAGTATCGCTGGTCTTCCCCTTTGCATTCCCAATCGCAGATCTTCAGCTCTGAGGCTAGCTGTCCTGACCGTAAGGGGATAGATGAAGACGACTTCTCTCTCCTTTTCTTTTTAAAGACAGGCAGCTAAACTTGTCACTGTGTTTGTCTGATCAAGTAAGCGTAAAAAGGAAACAGTGTCGCCCAAACTGCAAGTTCATGAAAGCCAGATTGATCCCTTCAGAAATGCTGGCACAGAACCCTGCACCCGGTCCTGAGACATCATAATTCCCTTCACCATCTACTCAAAACCCTGCGATAGCCTTAACTATGTGCTTTCATCAGGAATTACAGGTGATCTGTCAGAAGCAGATACCTGAGGGCATCCTGCGAGGCTTCTAATCTAAAGGACCTGAAAACCATCCCATCGTATGTCCAGTGTGAACCATCAAATCCAAGTTTTTAAAATCTAATCATCACATCCTAATCCAGCAACCAAGACTTTCTAGTATCCTCTACCTTCTTGAGCCTACTGCATCTCATGAGAAATGAAGAGACCCCTCTGGTTTGAGATAGGCCTTTGGTTTTACAAAGACCTTGTAAGCACTGACTGAGACAGAAGCATCACTCGAAAGCAACAACTATTTCATCAAATTAAAGGATGAAAAAGCAGAATGTATCTGCAGCTTTTCTAAACTCCCTGAGGATTAAGAGGCCAAAACCTCTCTTGAAACAGGCATGTTCAAGGGAGAGCTTCAAAGGTGGATGTGCTGGACGATGCGATAAGGAAACCAGTTGCTCATACCTTTTGGGTAGAAAAACTGCTGGCAGATTACTTGTTGTTAGAATTCAGTTTCCACTTCCAGAAGTTTCCTTTTGCTCTTTACTAGCAGGATGCACGGGCTATCATTTAGGACCAAAAGCATCAAGAATGCATACACAATTTTGTCTTGACTTCAGCTATTTACACTGAGTATTTATTGACTGTTAAAATGGTGCAGACCATACGCTTCCAATATCAGCTCTTGATATTTGAGCAGGATTTTTTTTTCCTCTTTTCTGACTCAAGCAGCAATTCTTTGCTCACATAAATTGCCTGGTAACTATTTTCAGAGCAATTATCAAAGGAAGCTGGGATCAGATGTTTAACTAAAAGATGTTTTCATACCACTACTTAAACAATACCCTGCATTTACTTCTTATTTAGCAAAGAAGGAGAGATGGAAAAAGAGGGAAGCCGTCAAGATGACAGTGATGCCAAAAAGGCTGCATGAATTTTTTTTTTAAAACGCGAACACGTAGTAAGCTCACAGCAGTGTGCTGCTGATATGGCTGCAATGGCCAGCGCGCTTGTAATGCTTACTGATGCAAGGTCACATTTAGGGTGCCATTCATCGGAAGTCTGAAGCCCAAACTAAATGCTGCGATAAAACAGAGACTCCCTTTTTGTTTGAAAATTAATCTCATATGAAATAAGGCAAGACAGAATGACAGGAAACTGGAAACGCCTGCAGACCCACTCCTGTGGAACAGGACAGTGTGAGCTTAAGAGGTGATGTGACACGGTAAGAGGACTTCGCTATACTACACAGTTTTAACCTGGGAAAAATCCCCCAAATGCTTCTGAATCTCTCCTTGTACACAGAAAAGAAGTTTTAGAAAAAGAAATGATAAATGAGTGATGATAAATTGGTGGAAACATCTGCAACAGACATTGGAATAGACAGCCTGAACACACACTTCAGATGGTGGGAGTTGGGTGGTTGCTTTGTCACAGCCACTGTTTTACAGACCATTGTGCTTCTCAAAAGACGGTAGAGTGAACAGGACCATCAGGAAAGGCAAGGCTGAATGTATTAATAGCAAAAATCCCACTTACATTCACTGCACACAAGCTCAAAAACAGTGGGAGGCTGCTCACAGCACCCAGGCCTATCTGTACAGCTTTAAGTGTGCCATAGGCAGCTCCAGAAATATCAGCAACAGCATCTCCTAGACGGTGCTGAAGGTAATTAATGGAGATGGGCAGCCAGTTCAGCTGCAGCATGCAGAGCAGCTGATGCAGATGACTTCGGGCTGTGCAAGACCGGAGATCCTATCGCAGGAAGAGGAGAAATGATTGCGACCACAAGGCAAGGTCAGCTAGGGATGGAGTGTGATATGAGCAGGCAGCACGGAACGGCCTCTGGAATTTGAAAATAAACTTTGGGACTGGTAGAGGTTCACACAAAAAAGGAGACACTGCAATAAAACTGCCACTCTCCCCATTTTCGCGTTTGCTTGAACTTCTGGCAACTGAACATAAATGCTAGACCTGAAAGTTGCCCAGGGCAAGTCTCTGTTTGTCCACAGTATCTCTACACAGCCTTTACCCGACAGAGATATCCTTTTCAGGTTTCCTATCAAAGAACATCTGCAGGGTTACATCAGCCTGTGGCACATAGTTTCTATGCAACAGATTTATTGTAGTGCTCTCGTTTCGCAACTCTTTCTTCTACTCATCTGTCAAAGGAGTATCTTAAAACTCTTAAAGAGGAACTACAGTTCTTTAAAACAACACTCTTTGAAAGCTGGACACTTTGTGCAATACTTAGCAAAAAAATAACAGAAAATAAAAAACAAAACAAAATTTGAGCAAAACAAAATCAAATTTAATGTTCTTAAATGCAAAAGTAAAAACAAACAAAAAACACAAAAAAGCAAAAGAAAATTAACAGAAACAGAACAACTCAAAAGTTTCAAGGCAGTCTGCAGAAAACTTGGGGGATTAATCTTTAAATCTACAAATCAAAGGGTTTTTTTGTTAATATCTAACTTGCAAGTAGTAAGTACTTTTCTGCTGAGTGTTCAATAAGTAAAGCTAGTTGTCAAAACAAAATCCTATTAAAATAGAAAAATCTAGCACTCATTAGAAGGGATGCGAGAAATACAATGCTCAAATGTTTATAACTGTTTTTTCTTTACAAAATAGAACTACCAAAGGAATTCAAACTATAATGATCTTTGAAAATGAGTAAGTATCTTGCTGCATTATAATGTACCAGTAAGTAGTGCACCATGCATTAAATATTTGGACAGAAGAGATTCAGTTTGATAAAGTAGCAACATATATTCATTCACACTTTCTTTTTGGAGTTTCATTTTGACTCTGAAATCTTCCCGGAGTTTCTTTGAAACTCTTTGGTCCGTTCCTATTAGAAAGTGGGCTTTAAAAGTAATGTTTCTAAAAACTTTCAATTTGACAGCTTGGCCACTGCTCAGTGTGCAACTTACCTCATCAATGGTGTTAAAAGTTATGCTGGCATGCTACTACTTACAAGACCTTGACTTTAAAAAGCCTAATCCTCAACTCTACATGTAGTAATGACTATTAATTGATCAAACAATTTACTGTCAACTGAAACATTAGTATTTCTCAACTTTTCTTCCATACTACCAAGTCTAGGGTAGAAAAGGTCAGGGGAATAGGTAGGAAAAACAACAACATAAAAAACAAGAAAATTAATGAATTCAGCCTGATATTTTTCAGAAAATTCCAGTTTTTGCAGACAACATTCAATGGAACAAATGTTAGTCTCATAAGTGAAAGCATGCTTCAATTTTACCACCATCCAGAGGGTCTAGTTAATGTAATCTACTTAAGATTTCAGGGGATTTTTAACATGTTTTAAATGAAATAACTTAAAGGAACTTAAAATTGGTCTAACATTGTGGGATTTCAAACATTTGAACATGTCAGTTGCATCCCAGAATATAAAACTTTTTCCACTTCTCATTTAGACTAAGACAAACACTTGTGAAAATTGGCGCAAAATGAGTTTTACACTAACAAAAATGTTTCAACTTCTGTCACTCAATTATCTATTCCATACAAAAAGCACGAGCAAGTTATTTGTGGGACTTGTTGGTTTTGAAGGAAACCTGTAAGATTTTGTCCCCCAGGCGGTAGCCATTAAGACTTGCTATGGCCATTGCAGCTTCTTCATAGTTTGTCATGGTCACAAAACCAAAACCTTTGCACTTGTTGGTGTTGAAATCTCGAATAACTTTCACATTGGTAACCGCACCAAAGGGGCCAAACATCTGCCAGAGGATTCCCTCATCAGCATCTTGACCAAGGTTGTAGATGAAGATACACCAGCCAGAAGATGCGTTTCCTGGAACATTTACACCAGAAAGCCCACTCATGTGATCTACACCCATAGGAGAGAACCTAGCAAATAAAAAGCACAATATTTCATGTAAAAGTTCAATTCAATTAAGCAAATTAACTTGAATGGGAAGCAACTGAGAATGAATATTTTCTACATGGACATCAAAACCGCCAGAAAGAAATATTTCCCCATTCAAATTGACAATCAAATTGACAGCTGCCAAGAAAAAAAAAAGTTAAGTACTTTAACTACTGCATCAATAAGGAACTATCCTTAGAAAGAGGCAGGCAACAGAACAGTTGCAAGGCAAAATTACGTGATCACCTTCGCAAGGGACCTGCATCGATCTTTGGAACTCAGCTGGGCTGTGAAGAGCACTCTGTGGCATCAGTGCAGAACTGCTCGAGTGCAGGTAAGAGGCAACACCTCCCCAGAGGCCCCAGCTTGCTCCAAGCCACCCTCAGGCAGCTCCCACTTCCTTCGTTCAAGGAGTTTTCATCCCATATCCTCCTTTTCTTGCCTTTAAAATAGTACATTGGGAACTCTTAAGGGTTTCTTTGGGTTTTGCTGGGGCAGGGGAGGGGGGCATGTCTGCTTTTAGGAGTAGAGATTGTGTGCATTAATTTAAATTTCTTTTTTGTGGAACAGAACAAAACCTACTCCCTTTTCCACCACAAGGCAGCAGGTGCAGGCAAACGCTCCCAATACCAGCAGGCTACTAAATAAGCCACAGTCATGCATACTCACAGCTATTAGGCAGCTAAGGAAATATTAGCACTTCCTCAGTCAATTCACAGTAGCTGGGATGCCCCACATTTCAGCTACAGAATTTAAATCTCAGGCTTGTATTCCTTAATAACAGTTATGCAAGTATTCTAACTGCAGGAGCTTTCAAACATCAAGATAGCAAACCACATTTAAGTACACAGTTTTACTATTTCTGTATGCATGTATGGTTTTCTTATTGTTTTTTAATTTTACACCAACTTCATACTAGCAAAACTGACCTGACTTGACTGAAATGGATTTAAATCACCTACCCACTCTTCCTAAACCCTACCTCCTGCATAGTAACCCAGCAGTATTTATGCATATCAAAAGAGCAAAAAACATCTTATTTTCAGGCCTTGCTTTGTATTATTTTCTTTTCTCCTATAACCCATATCTCTAATTCCCCTTTATTCTATTTCTGGTCTCCATTCTAGAAATTCAAAGCTTCAGAATATTTTAATGCAGTATTACAGTTGCACAGCTAAGCACTCAAAGGTCAGGAAATGTGAAAGTTAAGGTAAACACCTCCATTTGATCCCTTGTGCTTATGTATTATTTAAAAATGTGAGGTCACGTGATTGTAGAAATATAATTATACTATACCAGGGGTTCCCAAACTGTGGTGTACCACTGGTGATATGCAAACCACTTAAAAGCGGTACACGTGCTGCTCTCTGCCAAGAACATGGCGGTGGCAGTTCCTGATTCTCTGCTGACCTGGAGAAAACAGGGAATGGATGTCTGGGCAGTGAATGCTGCATTAAGTGCCAAACACTTCCCCACTCACTTTTTCTTGCCCTGCATAAAGAGAGGAGCTGCTGCTTCTTTATACAGAAGGGAGGGCTCAAGGCAACATGTATCAGAAGGAAGGGGAGCAGAGCTGCAGCAGCACACGCATACACACAGGGAAGTCAGCTCGCGTTCAGCGTGGCACTTCGGTTGATGCACTCATACGAGAGAACCACTCAGTCACCATCTCCCCGCCCCAGGCTCTCTGGTGCTCAAAGGGAGCTCATGTCTGTGGACACCTGAGCTATCAGACCCTCCTGTGCCCGGCACGGCGGGGGGACTCTCGGGGTACAGACCCTTCCCCTCCATCACCCACTAGTGCTGCCGACTGCCTGGAGGTGGCCAGAGCTGAGCTGGCTGCAGCCCAGCTGGCTGCCTGACGCTGGGTTTGAGACGATGCGGGCACACCTGAGCTCACGCTGCACATACTCACTGCCGCTGCCACTGTTGGCCAGCCCCAAGCACATCCAAGTTTGGGAATCCTTGTACTACAGTAAACTGAAAAAGCAGTTAAGAGTATCAGAATGTGAATGAGACGCACTAATCGTGTGATCTGATGATTATGTGACATATCTACTATTTATCTTGCTTTTATATAAAAATGTTCCTGTGTTTGCATGCTTTATACGCTTAATTTTTCTGACAGACACCTTCAGCTCTGTAGCTTCTTTCAATTTGAATAATGGTCTGGTAGGATGTATTTATCTTAGTACCTGGATGGTTTTCATCTCAACAGATCACCAGTCTTGGGTTCCTGCTCACATGTATCGGGAGCAGAAAAATCACTAAGCTCAGAATTGCACGGTGTTGGTTCCAGCAGTCAGTGTAGCTCTGAACCTGCTTGCTATAAAGCCTCAGGCTCTGCCCACAAGCCCAGAACAACAGTACAACAAGGACTGGAAACGCTTGTAGAAAAGCAGCTGGGGGTTGAACGCAGGAAGACAACAAATCTAAACACCTATTACAGGCAAAGTAATTTAAAATAGCAAGTACCTCTGTTCTTTGCATACGCTAGTTTTCAGATTCTCATTCCTCTCTTCCCGACTCACAAAAATGTTACAGGTTTATAAAAAACCCAAAACAACCCAGGGTAAAAACACCCCTAAAAGACTAGAAGAGTCATTTCAAAATAAAACAACCATAGGAAATACCACCCCACACACAGTATCTTTCTTACCCAGATCTAACATGATTCTAAAGCAAAGCTATACTTTGCCAACATATAAAGAAACCTTTCACAGAAGTTTCTGGTTGGTTAAAAAGCAACCATCAAAAAAAAATCTGCAAAAGTGACAGTACAAATGGTATAGGCCTAAATCTATGTGGAAGGCTAAATTTACATTTAGACTTGCATCCACCTGGAAACATCGCACAGGCCATGTGGCAGGAGAGCGTTCCCACCCCGAGCAGAGCGGGCTCCTACTGCAGCTCCACCGACCTGATGAATCTCTGTGCTTACCCTGGACGGAAGGGGCCGTTAAGGACACAGGATCTCTTGGTAGCTCGGGGTAACACCCTGCACGGAGCCAGGCACAGAGTAGCTGACACGTAATACCTTTGTCCTACAGGAAAAGACTTTTTTGACCACAAAAATTTAAGATGATTCTTAGGAAGTTATACTCGTTAATGATATTTAAAAGACTGTCTGATTTGGGCAAACAAGACATTTTAAGAATTCCATTAATATTGCAATTTGAACAATCTCAGTCTTGCCATACTCACTGCCGGTGCCCTCATTTTTGTAGCATTTATTTTTATACTATCTCCTCCACATAGCTTTTTTAATCCTCCCTAAGCATCTGCAGATGATGTTATCCATAGCAGGTTCTTTTAAGTCAGGCTGAACTCAAAACTCCATCATCTTGTGACATTAAGTATCAACGTGGTATTTTGTATTTTTTTAATTGTAATCTTTTTCATCTTATAAACATCTCATTTATATGAATGACCCTTCACTCCACTGCTGAGACAGACTGCTTCACTTAATAGATTCTGTGATCATTTTAACACACTAGAGTACATCTCACAGGTTACCCATGAATGTGGAACAGGTGCTACCATCAAGCAGGCCAAGTGGTTGAAGCCTCTCTGGTACAGAGGATGATGGCTGAAACATAAATATGGGGAGGCCTAGCAGATTGATTACATCACACTCCCACAAACCTGCCAAGGCAAACGCCATGTGCATACAATGGTGGAAGCAACCACTGGATGGCTGGAAACATATCCTGCCCCATGCCACCTCCCGGAACACTATCCTGGGCCTTGAAAAGCAAGTCCTATGGCAACATGGCACCCCAGAAAGAACTGAATCAGACAACAGGACTCATTTCCAAAACAACCTCATAGACCCTGGGGCCAAAAAGCAGGTGATACACGTGGGTGTATCACATCCCGTCGTGCACCAGCCTCCAGGAAAACAAACAATACAATGGTCTGCTAAAGACTACTCTGACAGCAATGGGTGGTGGGACCCTCAAACATTGGGATACACATTTAGCAAAGGCCACCTGGTTAGTTAACTCTAGGGGGTCTTCCACTCCAGCTGGTCCTGCCCAAAACTTCCATGCACTGTAGAAGGGGATAAAGTCCCCACAGCACACACAAAGAGTACGTTGATGAAGACAGTCTGGGTTATCCCCTGCTTCAGGCAGAGGCAAAAACCCATCCATGGTGTTACTTTTCCTCAAGGACCTGGGTGTACGCGATGGGTGATGCAGAAGAATGGGGAAGTCCAATGTGGGATTTGGTTTTGGGTAAGAATAGCCAATAAAATAAATTGTGTGATGTTGATTGCTAAATAACCCTGCTATTGTATGTCATCACTACAACAGCGACTATATGCCGTATCAACAGTATTACAGTAAGAATCACCCAAATTAATGAAGGATGAACTTTGGTGAAGTCATGCAAAGTGCAGCGATGATGGAACTAGAACTGGCTTCAGCAACCAGCACTCAGCAACTTGCTCGAGATTGACATCTTCAGCCTGCAGACTGTGAGCATGGGCTGCACTAGATACACCAGCTGTGAGCTCCAGATGTAGCATGCAACAATCCATCACTCCTGCCCTGAAAGCCCAAAGTCATGGATTAAATTAACTCAACAGACATTTTAGAGGGATGGCCCATAGACTAAGGGAATGATATTTGCATGTACCTATATATCTGTCTATCTCAAAGACAGGAAGAGTAGTGGTGATTAATCGGAAAGCATAGAATCTGGGCATGACATAGATGATATAGAACAAGGAGTGGATAATGTCCTGGTTTTTGGCTGGGATAGAGTTCATTTTCCCAAGAAGCTGGGAGGACACTCAAACAAACCAAAAAAGTATTCCATACCATATGACATCATGCTCAGTATATAAAGGGGGCTGGTCAGGAAGGACGGGTCACTGCTCTGCGATGGGCTGGACATCAGGTTTCAGTGTGGTCAGAAAATTGCATTGTGTATCACCTGCTTTGTATATTCTTTTATAAGTACTGTTGTTATTTTCCTCTTCCTTTGCTGTCCCAATAAACTGTCCTTATCCCAACCTGCAAGTTCTACCTTTGTCTTTCTGATTCTCTTCCCCATCCTACTGGGGTGGGGGGCCGCAAAGGAGTGCACAAGCAGCTGCATGGTGCTCAGCTGTCAGCTGGGGCTGAACCATGACAGAGGACCAGGACACACTGAAGCCCAGGCTGATGCAAGAGACAGGCGCATGAGTTTTTTTAATAGTTCACCTAACTGCCAGCAATGTAAAATTTCATTCCTTGAAGGCTTAGAAGGTTTGGTGCAGATATCTGGATGAGTACTTCAGGGAAATGAAATCTTGTTTGGGGAGCTGCCTGCTTAAAACTTGTCTGAGCTACAGTTGAAGAGAATCTGAGAAGAACTGAGGTTGGCAGGGACCTCTGGAAATCCTCTAGTAAACCAACCTGCCCAAAGCAGAGGCACCTCGAGCAGGTTGCTCAGGCCTGTTCCAGCCAGGTTTTGAGAGTCTCCAAGGATGGACACTCCACAATCTCTTTGGGCAACCTGTTCAATCACCCTTAGTGCAAAACAACAGGTAACGATAATGAACTAAGTCTCATTGGATACATACTACACCTAGCTGTTCTTAAAATGCTAAACTAAGCATTATGGGAAGGTCACAGCAATAGCTGAACAGCAGCACTGCACAAAACTATTTTAGTACAATTTTGCTGAGCTAATTGGATACCTCAGAGAAAAAAAGACAAGAGTTCTCATCAGGGAAACACTACTCTCAGAAACTCTCATGAACACATCTCATAACCAAGCCAACTACTTATCTGCAAGACAGTAAATATAATGCACTTTCCAGAGCACAGTCCAACTATCAACACCCTGCTTTAACCAGCTAAGGCAATTCAAATTCAAGCAATTCATATTCAAAGCAACTAAGGCAATTCTCAAAGGCAAAAATATATAAAACCTTCCACAGCTCTGGAAGCAGACAATATGTTGCAATTACTCAATAACCTTACTGAACTTATGAGGGCTCCAGGAGAGACAGAACACTGCACAGCTCGAGATGTAGGCAGAAATCCCACAGAATCTCAATCAGAAATAAGGTTTTCCTCTTTTACTATGACACCTCCCTGCTGGAACCAATGGTTCAGAGCTTTCATTAAGTTGCCAAATTATATCTACATTCAGATATATGGACTACAGAATGGGGATCTGTTGAGACAGGCATCTGCCAACACCCATCTGGAATCTGCTGCTTTCTATCATCTCACTATACACTCAGTTGTAGAAACAGACACTGTAGTGTGTGTACCTTCACATAATTCATTTAAATATAAATTTTACAAGTAAGATTTTACTTTAATCATATTTTAATTCAACAATTTATTTACATAACACTGCAGGACATATAGTGCACTATGTATTCATTCACACATGCTGCAATGAAGATATTACTGCACAGCTGCAAGGGTACAGTTTCCCAGACGGACACGGGAATAGTGGTACAGCCTTAAATGCATTATTCTTCCTAACCTACCTGAATCTTTGCGCCTGGTGATGCACTGGCCCTCCAAACCGTCTAGCTGGTGAATGACACAGCTGCGATAACAGTGCCACATTTTTGTTCTGGTTAGGATTGGCTGCAAACTTCACTGTAATGGGTTCGGAGGAACCTGGGGGTTTGTGACCATTGAAATTTGTAATTGCCTCTTCTGCTTCTGACCTTTTGTCAAACCGGATAAATGCGACCCCTCTGGACAAACCTTTTAACCAAACCATAAAAAAAAAAAAAAAAAAAAATTGAAGTTCAGGATAAACTCAAAATAACTTTGAAAGCAAAAACCAAAAAAAGTTAAATATTTCTGTGGTCACAGCTTTCAGGTTCTCTACATTTACTAATGTTTCTTCAGCAGCTAGAGGATAAAGTACAAAATTAAGAAACAAAAGACAAAATTAACACATTCATTTCAGCCATAACAACCACAGTGACTAAACCACTTAAAATTCAATGTGGTAGAATCCCATAAAATCCATCACCAACTGACATTTCCATTAACAAAAAAACCCTCCCAAGATTTTAAATTAATTCCACCAAAAAAAGAATTCATTCCAGTCAGTTAAAACCAAAACAAACCCCCTTTGCTTTGATTACTTTATCACTAAAAAGCATCTGCAAATACAAAATTGACACTTATTTTTCCAAATGTTTTCAGTTTTCCACATTGAAAACACACTCTGGTTCATAGATGAGGGCGTGAAGGTCTAACTCTAATCAAGCAGTTCAACCTTCTGTAATGAAGAGATCACAATTTCATCTACATCATAGTCATTATTTCTAGCTGTCAGATACTTTATTTTTCTTTCAGTAAAAAACAAATTAAGAATTTCGTCTTGGTAACTGTACTGAAACAATTACACTGCTGGTAAACATTTGCTTTTTTTTTTTTTTCCTAGTTCCAGACCCCAGATCCTGCTGGCTGAGGTAAAAGCTATGCCTGGTGAGATCTCCCTCCACATCTCGCTCCCCTGCTTCTCATCTGTCTGGAATTTTCCATAGTCTGGAAATATCGTTTATCACAGTGAAGTTAAAAGGGTACATTTTGTTTAAATTTAATTCCAAAGCAGATATTATGGCTAGACTAATTCTAGGATTTTACCAACTCTGTTTCAGAGTGGGCCAGATCAAGTACTTCCACGTTGTCTCTCCTCTACACCCACACAGCGCAATCTTCAAAGACAGTTTCAGGAGTTGGTTAAGCTTATCATAAATTACAAAGTTGTTTATAACATTTGAACATTATGGCCTGTATTTCACATAAGGAAATGAAGCATGACAAAACCCTGGGCATGCAGCAAGCAAAAGGGAATCCAACCCTACACCTTCCTCAAAGAACAGTCTCCAGGAAAGGCGTGTTTTCATGTGGGGCACTGGGAGAAGTTCCATAAATAACAACTCATCTTGTTTACTGCGTGTTGTTACGCCAAGTCACACAGAGAAAGCCTATTTCTCAAGTTACTGCACTTTTTGAAGAAAAGAACTGCAGAACAAAGGTGGGAGATGGCTAGCACCAACTGCGCGGCTGGTCTTTCTGGAGTCATCTAGGAGGAGTCAACCTGTGAAGAAGTTATTCCATCCTGTAATTTCTTGCTAGTTACTTCCAAGATAGGAGGCTAGACCAGATCACCTCATCAACTTAGAGCTGATGGCACTATATGCTCCAGTACCACTGGGATCAGCCTTTCTGTGCCGGGAGGAAGCATATGTCCCACCCTGGCAAGGCACTTAGAACAGCAGCATCGCCCAGAAGTCAGCAAGGACTTACTGTTACTTCTTCTCCACTTCCTTGTTGTTCATCTTAGCGCTTCTCACTGGATCTATCATAGTGTTCATTTAAAAATATAAATATTGTAGAAAGTGTATTTTTAAGCAGATTAATTCTCAAAAGTCAGAGAGCAACCTCTGCTGAGAGGGTACGTCTAAAAGCACAAATTAAAATTTGTCCTAACTGGGACTAGATCAAGATATGAAATGCAGGTTTTAAAGCCAAGGCATGGCTACGTTCTTGAAGGGAAAGGAAACCTAGGCCATGCCTGCATTAAACTGCATAATGTAAACAGAATACACTCTTCAAACAATACATTATAGTAAGGTTATTTGAAAGCAAGTGGTATATTCTGAGCTGACACTGAATTAGACAGCATCATGCCTCAGCACACTCAATGAAAACTTTATTACTCCTGGAGAGATTTTGGTTGTATGACTTCTGTCACATCATGTTATAGCTCTGTCAAAGACAGATGCTAGCCACACAGACTCCACTGGCAGCCAGAGAAGGATGACTATTTTGGACACTTGTATTAAGTTCTCTGTGCTCTGAAAGTCTTTTTCTTGCTTCTACCTATAGCTGTCACCTAGATAACTAGCTCTAGAGGCAAGTCCATACAGATATCAAAGTTGGACAAAAGGAATCCTCCTCTCTAGGAAAGGAAGGATAGGATTTTCCTCGCTCAACATCACAGCTTCTACAACATCAGTATCGAGATCTCATCTGGTAACCTTGGATTTCTCTTACATGCAGGCTGACACAATTATAGCACTTAAAAGCAGATGCCTACACAAGGAGCTAGCTCTGAGGGAGATACTTAGCGTTGCAGACTTTAGCATTTAGTCAGATTAACGCCCCCAAAAGCTGCTGATGCCCTACTCTAAATTACAGCAGATTCCTCATAGAATGGAAGTTGCTGCTTAACTAGTGTGTGTAAATGCACATACTACTAGATACAAATGTTAATCTAATTCTAGCAATTCCACGTTTATCTTCTGTTGAAATATAGCACATGCATAATCAATGAAAAAGTGTATTTGTAGAAGTTATCTTCAAATTAATACATGACATATGGGCTACAGGAAAAAATACAGAACATCTAAAGTTACAGGATAAGCCGTACTCTTCAGTTATACAGCCTGAAATAATTAGGTAAGAAATTAAAATTCTGTGAAAACACATTGTAACATGAAGTCAGAATTAACATTATAAAGGAAATCCTTAACTTTGGTCTCTCCTGAGCGGAGCACTTAACTAAGCAAGTTCTCCCTTTTCTTTCTCATTTTTTTAATAAACAAAATACATTCAGAAAATTCAAGAGGGTAGTAGTAAGTGTATTAAGTTCATTCCTTTGGTTAGCAGTAAGTACAGAGGACTGTAAGACACTTCAAACATTTTAAAATATGAGAAAGTTGTGTGAGGTCCAAGTTGGTATAAAAGACAAAACACATTAGTGTTTTGCTTTTTAATATGTTAACGATGGCCTGGAATTTAGCTGTGGGTAATAATTGCATTTGTGCAAAGTAAAGGTAATGTTAGCACAACAGATTACAAACATTGCGCCGAAGCACGCTGCACTACACTAGTATCAAGTGTCATAGCAAGAGAGTAGATTTGACAAATCAGCAGCTCAGCCTGGTAAAACTGACAATAAGAGCGTAAAATAGGATACCAGGTTTAGACTGTAGGCTAGCAGAGGAGGCAACGTCAGTCAGTTTGTGTTTAAAAAAAAATCCATTGGAAAAGGATATCCCATTAAAATTATTTCAG
This sequence comes from Aramus guarauna, assembly GCA_013400195.1. Lineage (NCBI taxonomy): Eukaryota > Metazoa > Chordata > Aves > Gruiformes > Aramidae > Aramus > Aramus guarauna. Next base: position 87,445 of record VXBL01002640.1, read on the forward strand.
TGGTTGACACCAGATGTCATGGATAGTTTGTGAAAGTGTAAATTAGTTTAGGAACTACCAGTCTCTGAAAAAATCAAACATGCTATACACCACAGTTATGAAGTTAATGCAACAGAACACACCTGTAGTTTGATCCACAAGCACACGTGAGTTGATGATGCGTCCAAAACGTGAAAACATATCTTCTACATCTTTTTGTGTCATTGACCTTGGTAGCCCACTAATATATAAATTAGCATCCTTGATAACTTCAGAACTTGGACGAGCATAGGAAACCTTTAAAGAAAAAAAACAAAGGTCTGTTCAGGGTGTAAAATAGGAAAGAGCAATTTATTTTGTCATGAGTCACTTGTATTTATTCCCCCCTAAACAACGCAGGCATTTTTTATTGGAGTTCAAAAGAGCAGAACAGGGAGAAGGTAGGGAAAATTGCCAGAACAAAAAGAGAAGAGTCCCTCTATAACTCCATTCATTTTGGACTTATCCAATAAAGAATACAGTGGCATTGCTATAAAGAGATAGCGGGAGGCTAATACCAATGCTACCAACAAACATATTTGCTATGGTGAAGAATCCCTGACTGAAGTTCTGACACAGATACTGGACCTGTCAGTAACCCCAGCTCACACGAAGAACTTGTGCTGTCTGTGTGCATATATATATATACACACACTTTTTTTTTTTTTTTTTTTTTTTTTTTAAAGCCTCATAAAAAGATTTTACCGGCTGGATTGCAGTTTTCTACCTTAACTTCTGCTACTAGAGAAAGTTACAGATATCACCTAAGCTAGAGTGATTTCCTATAGGTACAGTACTAGCTGTTATTTCAGAAAAGGAGTGCGTGTGTATTAACATGATTTAAAATAGAGATCATCAAGTATCTGGGATGTATGTTCAAAAGCCTTGCAACAATTTGGAATGATGCCACCTAGTGCTGTAAAAATGGTGGGAATGAAAAAAAAGGAATCTTTGAATAGAAAGCTGTTACAAAACCTGAGAGGCATAACTTCACTACTCTTCTCCCAGATTCTACCTTTCTTGCAGCTGGAAAGCACGCAAGCCTTACCACCAGAATGAAGTTTATTAAAATGCCATTTTCATAGAAGATGGAAAAATATCTAGGCATCCTACCTTGATAGTTTTTGACTGAAGTCTGAGGCCATTCAGTGTGTTTATTGCTCTTTCAGCATCTTTTGCAGTAACGTAGTTCACAAAGCCATAGCCTAAGCTGTGTCCTACATAGAAGAACATGGTTTTAAATTACTCCTAACAAAAGAAAGTTATCACCATCAAGTTAAAGGAAATTCAAATAAGAAAAAGTGAACTCAACATAAACATAATCCACACAACAAATGTTTAAATAAGCCAAAGAAGTTTCTCGAGGCTGGCATACATCATAAGCAGTTACTGAAAGCTCTTTCATTTGCCACTTCAGACAATCCTCTGTCTTCAAGGACGGTGTGTAGCAGACAGCCGCAGATGATCCATCAACAGTAAGAAATTCAAGACTAAAATACCAACTCTAAACAGTCTTGTAAACTTAATGAGTGTGGAACAAAGGCAAGAATTTAACAAAGTTCGTAAATATAAACTCTTGCAGATAAAGAGCAGAAAGTGAGAAAGTGTCAGTGGATGAACTGCTAGGTAAGAAACCATCAGGCTACTCATTGCTGTGTAGCTATTCCAAACTTCACTCCTGGAGACAAAAGGGAAAAAGACGTTTTCAATCCTTTGTACATTCAGAGAGTTAACGAGCAGCGAGTCTCCCAAACACTGGATGAAACTGAAGAATGAAAAGTTCTCTAATGCAGACAATTCATGTACTATTACTTTATGTAAGTTTACTCTTAACTCTCACAAATAGAATTTGACAACAATACTACAAACCTTTAAAACATTTTAGGCAAAGGATATTTATTTGGATACCTCCACAAATGCTACTACAGATTATAACACTACATACTAAGATTATTTTGGGTTGCAATTTCCCAACAATTAGAGGCTTTTATCACTGTAGACCTAAAGAATAAATAAAATACTGTCAAGACTGTCTCAGGGCAATAAAGTAACTCTCATTCAATAACAGATACACCTTTTCCAGACAGTTTCTCCATGTCTTATCCAGATCTATGGGACTTTCTAAAGAAAAGTGTAAGCATGCATAGGAAAATGTGCTATTCTAACAATATATTATTTTAAATTATTATTCAGCTCCATTGTTAGGCTTGAGAACACTAGAAGACACAGCTAATTGTTATAGTAGAGGATTAAAAAAGGGCTGTATTTCAGAAGATAATCACACTGTCTGGCTCTGCAGTAGTCTTAGCTGGCAAGGAAGTTTTCTTATGCTTTCCAGACATTTCGGAACACCAAATACACTCCCCTCCGCACACACCCCCCCCCCCAAAAGGGCAAATGGTGATTATCCTAGCACAAAATATCAGAGAAACTGAAGAAAAGGGCTGCAACAGACACTGTGGATTAACTCATCTGCTGAAAAAAGAATCACCAGTCTACTGCAGGAATTGAGACCTTTGAGTCTAAAAGCCCTGAGGGATGGAAGGAAGCTCCAAATAACTCTCAAAGTGTTGTTACTAACAGCATACACACAGACAGACTGCAGGACAGCAGCAGCACAACTCCCTGCATGTCGCCAGCTTTGTTATGAATTGTAGTAGACCAGTAACTCATCTAAACCCAAATAATGTCATTGCCCATTTCCTAATACGCTCCTTGTATAAACGGTCCCAGTTAATTTTTACTGTCTGCTAAAGCTCTTAAGAAGCCAGATCCCCTTTGTGTTCAACCCTCACAGAGGAACAATATCCTGTCCTCTTACAGACCAGTGTTAAACAACTCCACTAGCACAAATCAAACTCTCACGATGCCAGACACTTCTGCAAATCACTCTTTGATAGCCAAGTAGGGTTTAACTCCGCAGAGGAAACAAATGCAACAAAAGCAAGATCTTAGACACCAGCTTCTGCACCTTTAGGCTTTAAAGAAAGATCGAAAGATAATATTGATCAGGATTTTGCAGACGGATCTCACATGTACCTACAGCATGGTTTTTGTTGGATTCTTTGTAACATTCATTTTCTGTTTTATTCGTCAGAGATAATCAATCATTTAGATCAAATCTGACTGTGGACTAACAACTTATCTACTGAGATTCTTTTCCCCTGATTAGGAAAAGGAATAAATTAACAATTAGGAAAGTGTTTACCACCTGGACCCTGGCTTATTTCTCCAGAATCTGACCAAGAAAACAAAGATAAGTTCAAGAAGGAACAAATATTACGCAGACAATAGGCAATGACTTTTTCCCCTCCTAAGAGGGTGGGAAGAGTCCGACACCCCTCACAGATCCAGCAGCTCTGAAGGCTCAGAGTACCAGCTGCTGTATGGATATTTTCAGTCTGTCCCGAAAGCCACATAAACATCAACATTCCAGCAAGCTACTGAATAGAACCAGGTCCTAATAAAGTTTACGGAAATAGGCCCTTAGAGACCAGGGAAACAGACTTCCACTAGACTCATCCCTCCGAGTCAGAGCCACTGAGCCCTGGCAGTCAGGGCTGTCGCTCCCTGGGTGACGCTGCACTGAGTGTGGGTCTGTATTCTCCTGGCAGGGGAAGAACAGCAGGATTCTGCACTGTGTAAACTTAATAAACTATCTTTTGTACTCTGAGGCAGGAAGATCAGGGGCTCAGCCTATGACAAGTACGAGTGATTATCCCTCCCTATTTTCCTGCAACAAATTCCCAGAGAACAGAGTAGGAAGGCAACCATTGCTTACCCAGCAGCTTTCCTGCTAAGCATCAGACAGGTTATATGTTCATGCACTGTTTGAGATCAGTGACAAGGAAGATTAAGCTACTTAGTTTTGGTTTTATCCTGTATTTAAGTAACAACACTCATTGACACACAGGACCAAAAGGGACCTCATAATCTGAGTCCAGTCCCTGTGATCACAAACTGTACATATTCCCTTTCCCTAAAACATAAGCAATTTTCACATTAAAAGCAGTTAAGATTTTTGTCCCGGGCACTCTGACTGAAAGCACTGTCTGTAAACCCCCTTCAACACTCTCCTTCTCTAAATGCAGGTCTTCATACTTCCTATCCACTTGCTCCTGTGCAAACACTGTCCTTGAGCTTACACACGCTTAACCCTTGCGAGTGCCCGTTCCCCGAAGTACTCACGAGCAGTGCCCGTATCCCCTTGGCTCTCTTCACTGTTTCTGTCTGAGCAAAATTTTGCACCTTCCCCACTTCTAATTTTATACAGGTTGCTCTATGACTATTCCTTATTAAAGGCTTCAAATGCCCTGGGAAAAGAGAGCAGAGACGTAATGGGGTTTACAGAAACAAACACAGATTAAAAAAAAGAAGTGTCTGAAAAGTGGTAGGATTACAACAGTTATCAGATTTTCTCATATGTCACTGACATGAAAAACCTGAAATTACAGTCCTGTTAACTTTTACCTGTTACTAGATAAGAAAATATCAATTCTTTCTCTAAAAAAAACAAACAAACAAAAAAACCCCACAAACTAGAATACAGACCTTCCCTCTTAGTTTGTACTTACCACTTTTAACTTTACATCAGTTGTAACATGACTTTACAGTCCTGAAGTGCTAAAAAAAGCCAACCCACACAAAATTGACCACATATATTAACTTATCTTGCTCTAAATACTTAATACCATCAGTATCAGCCACCTCCTGCCAATCAGTTACTCGTTTTCATCTGTAACCAAGCCAGGATATCTAACAAATGACAGTCCCATCACTGCAAGAGCCATGTTCCACTGTTCCCCAGACAGATCACTCTTCAAAAATGCTCTCTGCTTCACAATTTTACTCCATATTCCCTCCTCCTCAAGAGTACAAACTACCTTCCTTTTAGGCCATGCCAGAAAATATATAAGGCATCAGCATTTACACAGCATTATGATTTATGTCAAATGTTTATCTCAGGCAAAGAGACAAGTTATTTGCTTGATCCTGATGCTGAGAGCCTGCTAGAAACCTATTGTGCACAAGAAGGCAGTACTGCAACAGTTTTCAAACTATTTTAGTAGATAGTAATTAAACCTTTTAAAAAGTTTGCATATACATAAACGCAAATGTACTCGCAAGAGAAAAGATAAAAAAAGAAACAAGTAGGTCCTTATCTGGATGAATAATTAACAAAGTGACCATAAAACCTAGTTTTAAGCAAACCACTATAACTCCTTCAGCAGAAAGAATCTAGTTTTGTTTCCACGACAAAAAGCCCTTTCACGAAAGAGGGCACTCATTTTCTTTCTGTACATCATTTGGCTTTCTGTCCATGTCCTTGCTTCCTTTCCCAGCTTCCCGAGACGCGCTGCTTCAGTTACTAGCTCGTTTCTTATTCCCCTCCCGCTGACTGACATCTCCTCTGTCACTGGGAAGTCTAACAGGAGAGCAGAGCTGGTTCTTATTTGCCACTTCACTACAGACTAGCTGCCCCCCAAAAGACGCTGACACAGATTCTCCCCATCCTATCCTTCTCAAGAAAAACTAAATTTAAACCTGGCTTCTGTTATATCAGAGCACCTCAGTATAAAAGCATTTTTGTTTAAAATTTGTTTTCTGAACTGTGAAACAGTGTTTTGAGATGCCATTAAAAAAGCCTAAGTCATTAACACACAAGGATGGAACACATCTTGCCAAATGTCACACAGGGGAGGACGTGGCATCTTGGAAAAACCTGGGTTTGTTTTTTTTTGTTTGCTTAGTTCTACAAAATGTGCTGCAAGTGGTAACCAGACAGCTTAAATACGTATGAATGCATCAAGTACCACCAGACATCAGTAGGCTGAAAAAGCAGAATTCAAAGCAGTGACTGTAGTGTCAAAAGATGAGAACAGGTTAGAAGTGCTCAGATGTGCCTTCTGTGGGCTTTCTTTAGTACAGTTACACTATGGTACAGCTGGGGATACGTAATCACATCAACCCTGAGAAAAATACCTGCACTCTTGCATCAAACTTTGAAAAAAAGGTTATGCCAATGCAGAAGTGCAGCAAAGTAGGATCGGCAGAACAAGTGATCAAGAGGCTATACTCTTAACTCCCTGAGCCAAGTCCACACTATGCATACAGCATCTTTTGTTTCCCAACATCCTAACAGCCAGGAAAACAAGCAGATGTGTCAGCAGAGCAGCCTGGCTAAGCAGGGAACTCCTGGCAGAGCTCCAATGCAAACAGGCAGCGTACAGGAGATGGAAGAAGCAACAGCCTACAGAAGGAGAAATTAGGTAACACTGTCCACTCCGCCTCGGGAAAGCCAGAGCTCAACTGCAGCTGAGACTTGAAAGGAATGCAAACAAACAAAAAATAATATCAAGGCTAACAAGAAAAGCTCCTACTGCTGTCTCAGCAGTACAAGGCTGAAAAAGGAAAGTGTGGGACAGCTGCTGAATAGGGTGTGTGATCTGGCAAGAGCGCCATGTGATGCCACCTTTGCCTCCCTCTGCACCGAAAAGTCTAACAGGGCTCCGCACTTAGCGAAAGGGTTCAAGAAGGACCAGGGGATGAAGATCAAGTCAGGGACCGACTGGCTGAGAGAACGTGACCCATACCAGTTCTTGGGATGAGAGGGGCTCTTTCTAAGGGTGAGAGACATCAGGCTCATGTCTTTGCCAAAACTGCTCCCTATCATCTTTGAATAGTAATGGAAATTGGAAGAGGTCCCCAACAACTGCAGGACAGCAAATGCCGCATCCATCTTCAAAGAGACCAAATCCTCCCCTCTAAAAAGCTCTACACTCTACATGTACGCCTGCAACAAGTGGTTTTGCAGGGATCTATCCTGGGACCTGCTGTTTAACTTTTTATCCATGACCTGGAGGAGGTGATGGAAGTGCGCTCTCCCCAAGACTGGAGAGGTTGGGAGGAACCTCTCAGTACGCTGGAGGGCTGCCACCCAGAGGGACCTAAACACGCTGGAGGAACAGGCCAACAGGCACCTTATGAAATGCAGCAAGAACAAATGCAAAGTCCTGATCATTGGCGGGAAGAAACCCTGGCCACAACACCGGGTGGACGCTTGCTGGCTGAAGAGCGGGTCTGCGGAAAAGGACCTGGGAATCACGGTACAGAGCAAGGCGATTACAAGCCAGCAGTGCACTATGACAAGAGAAGGCGAACAGCATCCTGCATTGTACTAACAGAAGAACAGCCAGAAGACAGGAGGAAGAGATCATCCCCCTTTACTCCACACTCACTAGACCACATCTGGAATACTGCATCTGATTTTTAATGTCCCCTGATACAGGAAAGACATTGATAAACTGGAGTGAGCTCAGCAAAGGGTCACCAAGATGCTCAGGGGACTGGAGCACATGAAGGTTTACAAGACCCGAGTAACCTGGTTTGACCTCACAGCTGACTCTACAGGAGGCTGGAGTAGCGTCCCTTAGAACTGCATCATCCTATGATCCCAAGTGACAAAATGAGGAACCCAATACTCCGTTAATCTGAGGTTCTTCCAATTCCACAGAATAAGGACTTTTTATATTAAGACAGCCTATATGCATACTTCATCTAAGTAGGGATGTAACAGAACTAAGTATTAATGAAAGGTTTAGAGAAGGTAAAGAATCCCACTTTTCTTGCCCCTCACAATATTTTCTCCCATTCATAGAACCATTTCTACTGTTGAGTTTATTTCTAGTGTAGTCCTTAAACCAGAGCCTGGAATTACCAAAAACTGCTACATGGCTAGGAACACTGACTGCCAATTTTCAGTGGACTAGATATTCTATCACACATTTTTGGAAGCACCCACTCTCAGACTATTTTTAATTGAGTGAAAACTCATTTCTGTAGGTTTCCAGTAGTTTTCTTCTGTCATTTTTTTGTCCACTGGTCTCAGGAGATGATGCTGGTTACTACCTCCTTCTTATGTCCTTCAGCCCAATGTTAAATCTGCTCCACATCATAACTTTTAACCACTTTTTCACTTTACTATTCTAAATACCAACTTCAGAACCCGACATATTCTACATGCACTGCTTGGCTCAACTTTTTTATCCCCTTGGCAGTTTTCTTTTTTTTTTTTTTTTTTTTTTTCTCCATATTATAAACTGTCCTTCCCGAACTGCCACCCCCAACCCCCCAACCCAAAAATACCCCCCAGCTTCTTTAAGGATTTTTGTCAAAAGATGTTGCTGGATGTGAACAAACATCTCAAGTATTTAATCACTGATCTTCAAAACTAGCATTAGAAGGGTATGATTTTCCATTACAAGTCTATGCTGATCAAACCCTATCATCTCAACATAGAAGTGATTCTCTTTATTACTAGTCTACCACGTACCTCACAGTATATTTCTGAAAAAAAAAAAAAAAAAAAAAAAAAAAAAAAAACCCACCAGGAATCATCCCCTACACTCAGTCCTTCACTAAAGACATACACGATGCATCTCTGCTACTCTGAAAACACATGAATCTGAAGCTAAAACTCATAGCCTGAATCAAAACTTTTCTCCTGACCTAGCTCTGCATGGTTCAGCAATGTCCTTTCACCTGGCTTCATCAGTGACACTGAGAAGTCGCTTTGTTTCTCTGAAACACCCCCATTCTTTCATACCTTTACCACGGTGACCACAGTAAGTCCCAGAAAACTAGAACACGTGCTGCTTGAGCAAGAACTAAGTACAGTAGTTTTAGTACAGGTATTGAAGTAGCATGTTAATCTTAAACACTTTTCACCTTGCCCCCCAAAAATATTCTACAGTCTTTTACAAAGGTTTTGGAAAATGGAAGCAAGTATTTATTGTTTTTGCCTGAATAACTTCTTAAAGCTTCAATTAATCATTCTGAACTTTTTACAGTTCTGCTTCATCTCCAGAATAAATGCTGTCCAAAACTATCATTAGTCATACAAACACCAAGAGAGCACTGCAGAAATCCCACATACTCCTATTTGTGTCAGGCTGGGGGCAAAGCTCAGCCTAGCTGGATAGTCTGGTCTTGTGCTTAACCTAGCAAGACACCTGGGAAGCATTGTACTGTTGTAAGGCTGGATTAGCTGGATCAACACTCCACCAGGAATCACTGCACCATGCTCCACTTACACTTTAAGCATACCCTTTAGAATACAAAGCCAAAGGCTTTGGTTTATATTTAAGCATTTCCATTATATTTGTCCTTTAAACGCCTCTGTGGTCACTGTCAATGCTCACAGTAACTGAATTCAACTTTATTACAGTTTCTATGACTAAGACACAGATTGCTATGTGAGCCAATTCCTGCTTCTGCTTAAGACTTAAAACCAGCATGTTTAACTGAAAAGACTTTTGATTGCAACAGAAAGGAACTAGAAAGGAAACAAAGAAAATAACATCTAGTTTTACTGATAGCGATTTTCAGATACAGAATGTGTCTCCACTGCTTCATTTGGGTTTAGAAACCAGAATACAAGCCTTTTTCTGTTCCACGGCCAAACGATGAATAGCCTCATTTATGGAAGTTTAAGGGCAAAATTGCATTTAACAGGTTTGGAAAGCCAGACCTTCAAACAACTCAGGCAAATATTACAAATAAAGTGGCCTCTCCTCCATTTGCAAAATAAATGGCTTTCCCTTCAAACAAAGATGACTACAAGCAATTCAAACACACATTTCTTCTGAAAAAAAGTCAAAAGCTACAAAGCTAACTTGATGTAAGTTTGTTCTTTACCCTGGCTCAGAGACAGCTTCCAGGGATCTCACTATCTCCACATTTTAAAAAAATTGACCATATGCAATGGTCAAATTGCATTAAAGTTACTGCTTTAAATCCTGAAAACAAAAGGTTTAACATTTTTAGTAATTCATTTAATTTAATGAATCCCTTCTGCACACTTATCATTTGTATATTATCTTTTCTTTACATTTTTTTCCCCTTTCTTTCATTTCCACAATATTTTTCTACTGAGATTTAATTTAAGTTGCTCCAGGGCTCTTTTTCCAGATGAACTGCCAGCATCCTAGATGCTGTGAAGCGAAAAGGATTTGTAAAGTGAACACAGAAATTACCAGGCCCAAAATTGTTCAAGAAGTCAGCCTGTGGTACTCATGCACAAGTCTTTGGGAGGAAAATGCCTTGCCCACTTACTCAAAGATCTCATTTCTTCACACTTAAGGACAGACTTTGTTCATCTGTGGTTGTAACAGAAACCTGACTATTCAAGATGCTTGAGGCTGAAAAAACCCACTCCCCCCCATCTCCTTCAGAAGAAATTTCAGCTTTCAAATAATGACACTTTTTTAGCTGCAAACATTACAACGCAAAAGCTCAGCAAGTGTTCAGAGTCAACATGATCATAAATTAAGCTGAACTAAATTGTTATTCTGCAGAAACATACTGCTTCTCCACTGGAAGAGAATTAAAGTGTTCTAAAAAGATGCAGAATAACAACTCCCACTAAAACATGTTGAGAAATATTAGAGTACAACTGAAGATTTTGCTGTATGTCTCATTTTTATGGCTCAATGAGGGAAAAGAAAGGCAAAGTGAAGACATCAGCTTTTGTAAAGCTGAGTACTTCATGAGATGGCTAGTACAACTGTGCTGGCCTTTTCGACTTTATGTGCCTATGTATCTTAAGGACAGATACTAAGCATGAATATGTTTAACCCTCTCAACGTCTCCAGACAGAGTAAAAGGATACCCACAACCCTAAAATTGTAGGAAGTCATGCTCCATTATGCCAGCCCTGCCTTAAAGCCTTCAGAGAACACTGCCAAGGTCCCTCAGAATGGCAGTAGAACCAGCTGGGGTACCAGCCTCTCCTCCCAGTCTGACATCAGCTGCAAACATGGTGAGGGTGCAATCTGTCCCATCATCCAGGGCACTAACAAAAATTTTAAACAGAAATAGTCCCGATATCAAACCTTTGGGTACTTCACTAGTGACTCGCCTTCAGCTGGACTTTGTGCTGCTGATCTCCAACGTCAGAGACTGGTTTTCAATCCAACCACAGGTCCTTCACTTGATGACACAGAACTCATCTCTACCCAGCCTAAGCGAGAGGCCCCAGGCACTCCCTGCAGCTCAAGAGCTGCACCTTCTTTTTCAGTCAATGCTTCTGATGTTACAGGGATAGCTGCTACCATGACCGCTGAAGACCATGCAGCACATCACCACCATTCCTTAGCGCACACAGGCTGATCACAAGACAGTCCATGATCCTCACCTGCACTGCTATGCCTGTCCACAGCGCTCTGGGAGCTATGCTCTAGGCTAGACTGTTAAATAGGACTGTCCTAAGCAATAGCTAAAAAGGTGCTTGTCTCTAATCAGGGGTCAACTGGAACAAAAGCTCCAACTTCCCTTTGACCATGTATACCTGACAGAGCTTCGTGTTAGAAGTCAAGATCTCCTACAGCTATCCTTTCCTGGCAGCAGCAATCACTCCAGTTCCTCAAAGGGTTCCCAGAAGTCTGTCGACAGTCCCAGAAGTTCCCGGTACATTTAGAAGCAGAGCCCAAGAACTGCTGCACCAGCTGTTGCTCCTGCTAGCTGTGCTCTGAACCCACTTAAAGAACGCAAGCAACCTTTACATTAAGTGTATTCCCATACCCTCGCTAGAACTCCAGTATTACCTCTGAGGTAGTTTATATGGCCAATCTTATGATAAAGGAAATTAAGCAAAGCTGGCAAAGCTGGAAGAGTGTCAACGTTTTCAGTATTTGGCCCATTTGCCTGCAAACCATTTGCACTTTTCATTAAGTTAACCATTGTCGCTAGGCTCCCTTGAATGCACATTTAAGGAAATTGCATACCACCAAATGTGATTAAAAAGCTAGAAAAAAATCCAGGGGTAATGATGCGTTCCAATTACACAGTTAACAGCAAAACTGCATAAGCAATTTCATGGTTGTTTTCCATGCAAAACAAAACAATTTCAGCCAAAGAGAATACTGAAATACTTTCCACAAAACAAGAACACTTAAGAATTCTGCTTCTAGACTGGAGTCCACTGCACTAGTGAAATGAATAGAGTTACCCTGTCACATGAGCGAGAGTGCTACTTGCTGCCTTTCAGCATCTGAAAGCTGTGCAATAAAATCTTCCCTTTTTGCTTTAAAAGCTTAAAGGACACAGCCAGTCATTTCTTTTTCAGCTGCATAACTTCTGTGGAAAAAAAGTGAAGATGCGTACTGATTCCAGAGGAACTCCAGCTACCTAGAAGTGATTTCTCTTTGGTCCTGTAAGCAACATGCCACATGCACCCTTGCAGCGCGAGTGAGCCTTAACAGGATTTTTTGAGATGAACCCCAGATTTCTGCACACAGCCATAACAAGCCACCCCAAAATGTCCATTCTGCTTCACTTTTTTCAGCAACGGTGGAGTGATACCTTTATCCCTGATAGCTGCCGATCAAGGACTTCAACGTTAGCGAGCTCCATCAGAGCTCAAGCTTATATAAACAAATGCAGACAGTGGATAGGGAGCCCACTGCCTGCTTTTCGTGCCTGCATAGGGATGGCCATACGTTGGCAGCTGACAGGTACAGACCAAGCCTTTGGCACAGTCTGAAGGATCATACCCTAGGCTTCCTGCAGTAGAAAGTCCCAAGTATTTTGTCAAGACTACCACAGGGATACTCTATTCCCTGCTCAAGCAATACAGAAGGTGTGAGGGAGGGAACAAGAACCCTCAAGAAGTTAGATGCCTCCCTAACCAGATCAACCGCCATCAGACACAACACTTTGTACAGAGGGGTGCACACAGCAAACTTGTCACCGTGTACTCAGAGCAGGGCTACGGGTGTCATGAGCAATAAAGAGATCCACAGTGGTCCGAGACCCTAGACACATAGGAAAAGTTTAACCTGACTTTTTCAGAGCTTTAGGACAGTCAAGTTTGAAAGCACCAACACTTCACAGCAGGGTAAGGAAAAGAGAGAAACTAACTACAACTCAGGCTCATGGCAAACAAACTTTCAGCTTTACCATTTGGTCTAAAAGGACTAAAAGTCTTCAGACACCTGCACGAACAGCAGACTAAAGGCGACCAGGTTCTCTCAGAAAATTTACAGCTATCGATTAGAAGCATCCACATTGTGCGCAATCGGACATCCTGACACCACGAGCCATTTGCATCTGTGCTGCAAGAAATTCAGCAAGAACTAGAGTGGCACAAAAGCCTGGATTTCTGTAATAACAGATACTGAGGGAGGAGAAATGCTTAAAAACGTTCACCTGCAAGAGGAGTCCAACACAGCAGGTTGGCTGGAAACCCAGACCCCAGAATGTGGATGCCTCAAAGTCAAGTACCTCCAATACAAAAGAGGGTACAGGACATATTTCTTCCGTTAAATCATCTATGGTTGGAGGCAGCGGCTCCGAAAAAGAGGACATTTAACACTATACACATTGCTGGGTAGGAAATCAGTACAGAGCACAAGTTTGGCACCACTGTGTCTGAAGTCAGTGCTAGAAGGCTACAGTCCAATCTGTGCAGACTTACAGACAAACCCCAGCACTTTTCCGTGCTCTCAGCCTCGAGAGCCAGAGCCACAGGAAGAGAGGACTTCATCAATTGAATTGGGTCAATGGCTACTCACAAGTCTCAGCAATTACCACAAAAGTCCAGGAGATGCAACAGTGAAAAGTAACATCTCAGACTTGACACTGTGCCGTACTATATTGGGAAGCGACCTTCTAATGTTTCCCCAGCGCTCAAAGCCCCGAGGTACGGCTAGTACTAGTCTTCAGACCTGACAGAAAGAACAATATCCAATGTGAGTTCTACAGTTCCCTCATGAAAATCCTGGATGTCCAAGACATACTCACCACAAACACAAGTACAGTGAGCAACAAGCAACAATCCAGTATTAGCCCACTGACCCTGAGTACTGATTCGCTCATCACAAGTCAAGCAAAGCCCTGTATGGAAGCACTTAGCAACGCAACGCACAAACTGGAAACTGAAGGAGACCAGCACTCTGTCTTTCCAGTATGATCAGGAAGAGCTGAGGGAGCACTGCACCCTGTCTCACGCACAAGCTTCTCTTTACAGTTACTGCAAGACACAGAAAAAGAAGTTACCATGTCTCAAACAACAAAGCAAACGCATAGTCATACCTTTGCCAATTGCTATAAATGAGGTGTACACAAAGCAGAAGATTCAGAGTAAGGAATGTAAACTGACACTATGGTTTGCTGCTACTTTCAACTTCCTGTAGCATTCATCAATAATGAAATAAAAGATAAGTGGTCTAGTGGTTTCAAAGAGTTTCCCAAAGTTTTATAAACATAATCTAATACACAGAACATAAGATTGTTCAGTACCATGCTGTATTTGAAGCAGAACCCAACAACATACATACTTTGATCATAATAAAATACTTTACTCAAACAAAACAAAACTTTGTGTTTCAAATCGATTCTTGAATCAAAGTAATCCATCTCCAGAAAGCTAAGGCTCAGTCAATAAGCCATTAAAAATTGCATTTCAGGCAGAAGACATTTTCTGCCCTACATGTTTCATTAATAGAGAATTAATTGAGGAAAAAATATACATAATCATAATGTTTTATGAAAAATAAGCATTACCAAACAAACATTGATTTTAATTCTGCAAATATAGTCAATAAAGGCAACTCCAAAGACAAAATGCTTTGATTTAATAGAATGTCAAGGGGGCACCAAAGCCATGATTTCACTGAGAAGAACTAAATTGATTTTAAAGAGTCTAATTCCAACAACAGGAGAGGTTACCTCCCTCCTGTCCAGGCCACTCAACCCCACTCCATCTTACATGCCAATATTATGACTTATCTGACCTCACAGAAACCAAGGTCAGAGAGCTAAACAGGTTTTTCTGCAGCTCTAGTTTCCTGCTAGTCTGCCACGGGGTCAGAAAAACACAAGTGGTGGCACAAGGAAAGCAGAACTCTGCCACAAGACTGTTCTTTTTGGGGGCAGCTAAACATCAAGTCTGCTTAGAGTGGAGTCTTACAATACAGAAATCTTAATGCAAACTTGAAGGAGTGGAAAGAAAAGCAAAAGGATGAAAAAAGTGGTCCTTTGAGAAAGTTCCTGAAGAAGCCAATTCTTAGTTATTGATACTCCAAAACTATCAGTGAGCATGGAGAAGACCAGGAATTGCTCCTAACAGCGTTGCAAGTGAACGAAAAATTAGGTAGCAACAAAATTAAGTGGTCTGACCAACGCAGCCATGCAGAATTAAACACTTGCAATCACTTTAAAGAAAAGCGAGAACTTTGTGCGCAGGCACTCAAGCACTCTATGCAACGCTAACAGGAATCTCACTTTTGATTCTTCAGAGGGTTGTTACGAAAAACCTGAAGCACACAACCATGTGTCTTGGACTTCAAACTACCCAGCACCGTCAAGTTCCAAGTTAAAGTCAACCAGACGTGACCAGAGTATTCAATGCTACAGGGAACAGCGTGAAGTAGACTCTCAAACTTCAGGCAATGACATATCTTGCTTCCCATTTAAAATATCCTTACCTTGCACGCAGATGATTGTGCTTATTTGAAAGTCTAAGGTGTGAATCAACCTGACACTTGATGAATGCCTTGCTGTTGATAAACAAGTGGTCTTATTTCCTTGCAGAAGTAGCCTCCAGAACAAGCTGCTACTCCTAAGCATCCCAAACCATATGACAACATCTAGGCTGAACACTCAGCTATCAAAACAGTCAAATCAGTATTTTACATAACTGCTTCATGATGATTTTACATATACATTCCATAAATACAGATTTAGATCACGTGAAACATCATCTGAAAGACATTAGGAAAACTAAAGACATGGAAATCAGAGAAGCCTTTCTGAAAGTAAATTCTAAAGGTTTTAATTATTTGGTTCTCATGTCTGTTCTCACACATATAAAGTACTGAAGTCAGTTAAGAGAACACAAGGATTTCTCATGTGTTTCATCAGCCTTCATGCAGTTTTTACAGACAGTGAAGTAGTTTCAGACCTGTTTTGTTATGGATTAGCTAATGATCTAAGTCAATATTGCTAGATTCTGAAATACAAGATTCAGCACATGCAGCAGAAAATTCCACAAGGCAATCATCTGCAGGCCCAGAACAAACAAACATGCATAGCTAGTTAACAGCACAAATACTTTTATTTGCAGAAACACCACTAAATCCACAATTCTGAGAGTTCTGAACAAGAATAACCAGAATTTGTAAATGAGTATTTTTAACAGTGCAATGATTAAAACACCTTCAGAGCAGATAAAAAGATCCTGCAACTAAATAGATATGGCTTATGGAACCAGTTGTTCTACCAGCATTTGCTTGCTTTCAAGAAAACATTAAGTTTCACAAATATGAACAATTAATTCCTCTAATTTTTTAAAGCTACTACTACCAATCCTATTTAAGGAACTTACAAGTTAAATTCCTGAAGAGCGATAAGGCCTACAACCATTTCAGATGCATGCCACACCTTTACTTTACTGATCAAAATCAGATCAAAAGGTTTGTTTGCATATTCAGAGCTCTGGCAGAGTCAAAAGTGCTCTGCCTGCAGAAAGAATAAGCAAGCTTGGCACCAAATTCAAGCTAGTTTTAGACATGCCTAGTGATGTTCAAATTTAGGAACTGGCCTTCTTGGAATTCTTAACCACATACAAAATAGTCATTAATTTAGTGTCCTATCTTCCTAATACTCAATATCTAGTCTTAGCATTACTGCAGTTACATGCATACTTGTCAATAGTTTGATTACACACAAATATTTAATATTTCCACATTAAATTGCATTCAATTAAGTATTTTCTTGAGCAGTCTACCACAAAGTAAAAATTTCTTATATACTAGACTGTACCTGCAACTTTGTCCCGAATAAGTTTTGCAGATTCGACTTCACCAATACTGCTAAATAGACTCCGTAACTCATCTTGCGTCATGTTCTGAGGGAGGTAGTTCACAATTAAATTTGTTCTACCAATATCGTCCCTGCAATCTTCAGCCATGTGATCTTCATAACCATTAGACATTTTATAATATATCTGCAAAGAGAAAAATCCCAAATAAGTTCTAGATCTTTGCATTTCCTCCACTTGAAATGCGTTTTAATGCTTACTTTAAAAAAAATGAGAACAAGCAACTGTTTCAACTACACATTTCTTCCACTCACAAAACAAAACATTATTTGTTGAAAATTCCAGAACAATTCATTCTTTCAAACTAATGAGCCTGGCATTTTACAAAACTATGTACCATTAAAGAGCTCTTAAGGGGTTTGGGGTTTTTTATATTAATAAAAAGCATCAAGACAGATTTTGTACACATTCCTGTAAACACCAAAGCATTCACAAGAGCTGAGTTAAAAATCAGGCTGTCCATGTCCAAGCATTTGACTAGCCAAAATCAAAACTGCCACCTCGCCCTTAATTCCAACCTTACGCCCAGAACTCTTAGAAGACAGAAAGAGGAGCAGCAGCCAGATCTACTAGACCCATTTCAGTATTTTAACTGGGGACTACTTATTTTCTAAGTATTTCTCCTTTACACATTGCTTATTCTGCATCGTAAGGCCCTGTTATTGTAAAATGGTTGCCTTTGGGCTTAACTGCATATATAAAACAGAAGAATCTGTACTGGAACACTAACTTTGGTGCATATTGAGAATTTGATAGAGTTTCTATTTTTGCAGCTTTTTAAAAAAAGCCTTGAGAAAACATCCAGAAATTCCATCACATGAAGACACTCTCTGCCTTAGTCAGTAATCAGCAGGGACTGACTGAGTCCTGATGTTTCAGGTGCAGAGGACACCTGCAACTCAAACACACAACAGACCCAAGCTGCTCTTCCTTTGTGGCCTGCCAGAATAGTAGGTTTTAAAGCGCTTTTACAACTATTTCAAAATTGTCAAAGTCAGGATACCTAAACCCAATCCCTGCAACAGGAGCACAACGAGGTGTAGCAGATTCAGGAAGCCTAGACTGGCACGTTTCTGGAAAACACCACCTCCAGGAAGCTAATTTCTTGTATGGTTCCAGATTCTTGTATGGTTCTCCAGTTTGCTGCTGCAGGTTTGTTCATCCTCTCAGAGAGCACTAAACATCTCCAGCTCCAAAACAACATCGCTTTGTTTAACAGCTCTTAAAAACTGCTGTGAAGTGCACAGAATTAAGAGAAAAGCTGCTAAAAACCTGAAGTGAATTCATGGCCTCCTGATGCTCAGGTCGGCACTCCTCCTCCTCAGTCATCACTATTTGTGCATTTTACCACAGGAACACTGGCCTATTAGCAGCAAAGGAACACTTCAATTTGCACCATAAAGTTGCAATAATGTTTTAAGTATGAATTTTCTTCCAATTCTGACTCCACCAGTAAGGGGTATAAAACCAAACACTTATTTCTGGATGAAGTTAAGGCTAATCCGAGAGGATTGACAGGGTTTTTTTAATCCAGAGTTCTCACTACAGGAATACCATCGGATGTTTGGCTGCATACAGCTAAACCAGCAATGCTTGCTTCGCTCATAATCTGTTCTTGATATACTCAGTTTACCAGCTCCGTAAATTCAGATTCACACCACTGTATTTCCAGAATAACGGTAAATGAATGCTTCACCTGAATCAAGAGATCAGTCTAACGAAAAACTCAAGCACTGGAAATTTAGCAGCAACTAGACTTGCAATTCTTAACTCCCTTCTGAAAGTTTAGTGTAAACCTTCCAAGTTCAACACGAAATTTGCTTCTCATTGAATCTCTCAGCGCCACCACAGAAGAATTAATTACCACAGGCTCAAAGAATAACATAAAATGCTGTACATAAGCAATTACTATTAAAATTCCTCTAGCTGCAGTTTGCTTGAGAACCGAGCACATTAGCTGAAGCAGGTATCACTAGCACCCGTGCTGATCTTGCCTGAGGGGATAATGAATCCGAGCTGAATTAGAACACTTTAAGCTATTACTGCCTCTCAGCCACCAGTGAAACATCAGGTCAGGTGTTCAGAGGATGCAAAAGCTTCTACCAGTGCAGTGAGCCAGCAAGTCTTACAGCACTATGTACTTAACACTGGCTACATTTGCCCATTTATTTTTGCAGCATTAAGATGGGTCAGAAGCATTCACATGATCACATACACTTCTCAGATAAGATTTTGAGTTACAACCATTAACATCACATCAACTTACAGATTTTTGTGAAGCTACAGACACTGCTGACCTGCATGGTAAGGGCCTGAGCAGCAATGGTACACAGCTTTATTTTACAGATCAGGATCTACTAAAGGACGAGCCTTTCCAGGGACTGCACCACTACTGACAATTACAAGTTGAATAATGGAAGAGGCAGAACAGCAACTAGAAATTTTAAGTCTAGGAAAAGGGAATGCTGCCTGCAGGAAGGGAGTTTCAGCCCCTTCACCAGTAGCTATTGTTAAGTCACGTTTGACATTTATTTCATACTTTCTTTTTGTGAAGGTCAGATTTTTTTTTTTAAATGGCAAAAGCAGTGTACACCATTTTAGAATAAACCATGACCAGATTTACGTTAATTTGAGATTTAGCCCAGTATAGATTTAAAAAAATATTTCAACACATTAAAATGAATCCTTTTTTAGTTAACAGCTGGCACCTTAGAGAAGGAGAGGTCTTGCTCCTCCTTACTCACTGATTAGCCTTCTACCTCCCATTTCTGTGTGTCACCACAAGTAAGCCCCAGCACCCTTCTGCCCACAGGATAACCAATTTGTACCATGAAAATTACACGAGGAGGGAAGCACATTTTGTTGTGTCAGCAGTTTTAATCTGCTCTCCTTGCAGCAAGATAAGTGCCAGATCTGATGCCAGCGGATAGGAGAGCAAGAGGAAAGACTGCAAAGCTAGAAGTAGGGGAATAGACTCCCCTCATCGGATGATTTTAAGCTGCCAGGTTGTCACAGCTGCACTGTGAAATTATGTCACTGAATACGCATTCCCTTCCAGCTCTGTCTGAACCATCTAAATACAGCCTCAGAAAAGTTTCCTGTTTTGTTACGTGACACTCAAACTGCTGGATCTTCTTTGTTCAACATCTGAGCTATAAAACCAGACAACTTATGTTTTCAAAATTGCTTTAATGAAAGGCAACTTACCCCACCTTCTTCCTGTAAAAAATTCAAGCCCTAAAGCATAACGCACCAATGAAACATTGAGATTTTTCCAGCTTTACAAGACAGAAGTTCAAATTTCCTTCACTTTAACCAAATTTGCTGAAGTTATGATACAAATCCTTCCTGCTGCCAAGATTCTCCTCCTGCCAAGTTTAAGAAGTTGCCATATATTTTAACGCTTTCCAAAAGCAAGACCTTTTTTAAAAAAATAATCTATATTCCTCCAAGGTACATCTGCTGCCTGGAATGGAGGCACCACAGCTCCATACCAAGCACAGAAAACTCCCCAGCACACCGTGATGGCAAGTTACCAGACTTTTATCTGGCATTAAGCAGAATTGACAGAAGTTTGGCAAGTGGCTATCAACTTTAAATCATTTTACCACAGCCTCTAATCTCACTGTCTGCAATACTTACCATCTCTATCTCCCTGTGATAAACAAGGAGTGCCTAGGGCATTGCTGATTCAGAAGCAATTAGAACTGTGAAGGAAGCCTTCCATCTGCTTTTCTTCAGACATTAGAAAGAAATTATAGGAAGTCCTCCCATAGAGGCCTGGCAAACATTTTCATGGGACACAAGGAACAAAGCACACAGAAGTAGAAAAGAGGAAAAGAAGCAGAGGACTGATAAAGAAGATGCTCCTTTCTTCCTAATCTTTCACCAAGCGCTTACACGGTCTACTGCAAGACTAACACTTTCTGGCCATCCTGGAAGTTAGTGGGAAACCACTTCCTCCACTAGTGGTGAACAGTTCTCACCAGCAAGAATAAAAACAGTCCCTGAAGAATTGTTAACCTTCACATACTGAAAAGAATTCCAAAAAGAAAAGGTGGTATAAAGTGGTCAGTATGGATGAAGTAAGAAATCCTACATAAGAAAACAAGGTTTCTATTCTGCTCACACTGAAATAGGTTGAGGGAATCTCCTGATCTTACTTTACCAAAGAGGAAACAATCAAATTATATCGGTATTCTGGAGGTGCTCAAATTCACATAGTCCAACACTTTCCTACCTGCTTCAAAGAATGCTCATAACCAACAGCCAGGTCTGCATTCTCAGGACTGGACTGAAAAGCTCTCAAAGATATTTTTTTCAGAAACGCTGCACTGACCATGACAATCACCTTCTCACAAAGTTGCAGAAGATCCCAGAAGGGTCAAAAGAAAAATGACACGAATGGTTCTGGCAACAGACCAATAAGGGCTTTTGCCAAATGAGACTCAGTACCTCCATCCAGAATTCTAAGATACAACACTATTAAGTCCCTCACTGTGAGATGTTTGCTGAGAAGGAAGACCTGTACAAACCCGAGGAGATAATCTGAAATAGGGACTGTGGCAAGAAAGATACCTGTCTGTCTTCAAGATCAGGCAAGAGGCTCAGTATACCTTCACCTTGTACACAGGTCTGCAAGGCACTGGACCACTACTGGGATCACAAGCTTGAATGTAGACACCTAAACAGACTACAGATGATAATGTGAGCATTTTAGCTACTGCAGAACTTGAGAGTAAATTCTTCAGGAGCAATGAGCTCTGTGCTCCTTCATGCCAGCAAGTAGCACCTTCATTAAAGTCCAGGCAGCAGGTCTTCTCACACCAACAACTGACCTTTCCCATTCATGCCACACAGCTCTCCAGACAGCGGCAGCCATGTAGCTCTGCAGATGCACAGCTGAGCACTACACCAGCTGTGCTGAAAACATGAAGTTAGAGCTACTGCAAACATATTTCTTGTCTTTGACATCAGAAGCACACAGACTACATCGATATCTGACACTTGGCCAAAGACAGCCAGATGAACACATTCAAGTATTGTGGCACAGAGTTAGTGGTACCTTCACTGGAACACTGGGAGCGGGCCGTACCGAGCAGAGCACGGTTCTCAAACCGCAGCAGAACTGAGGCTGCC
This sequence comes from Aramus guarauna, assembly GCA_013400195.1. Taxonomy (NCBI): domain Eukaryota; kingdom Metazoa; phylum Chordata; class Aves; order Gruiformes; family Aramidae; genus Aramus; species Aramus guarauna. The sequence goes on from VXBL01002640.1 coordinate 109,481, forward strand.
GACACAGGTTATTGACCCAACACCTCAGCCTTTCTTTGCAAGGAAGTGCAAGTTAGCATCACCTAGGAGACACTATACAGAAAGTGCTTCAGGAGACAGCGTCTTACAGAGTCCCTAAACTGATGAAGTCTCCTTGTTGGGCTAACACTAGTGGATGAACAGGGATCCTGCACCAAAACAAGGGACACTGGCAGAGCTCTGCTGGTGAGGCGTCTTGATCAACTTGGCCTTCAGTCTCAAGGGTTTATTCTTACATACCCTGGTTGACTTCAAGAATCTTGATGGAGTGCTTCAAGTAGAACTTCAGGGCTATACAAAGAAGAGACTTACTCCTGTTTCTTCAGCACGTGAATGATATTTGTTGACATGCCCTCCCTGCAAGTCATGGTTGACTCAGAGCCAAACAACAAACTTGGCTATCTGTCTTGGACACTGGTCTACCACTCAAACTGCTGAGCAATCTTCCTTGGAGATCACACCTGAAACAGAACAAAAAGGACACTACTACATCAAGGGAAATGCCAAAGCAATCTGCACAGCTGCAAAAGGCAGATGCAGAGGTGCTGAGATGTCTAGGTGTGAACGCATGCCAAAAGCGATGCCACATACACAAAAGGGTCTGCAGGGCCTGCAGAGAGACTCCACTATTTTTAACTGTTTCAGGAAAATAGTTTTCAAGAATGATCCAACACAGTACTGCCACGCAAAAACTTGTGTTGCAGCCCACTGTCAAGACAGGATTGAGAAGCAAGAGTTTAATCAAGGCATAGAAGGGACAGAGACTGGAGGGGGAGGGAGAAACCCATCTTTTCTTCTCAGAAATCACTGTAAAGAATGGAATATGTTTCACCTTAGCAGCCATGCCAGCAGAAAAACCTCCACTAGGCCTACAGGCCTCCCAGAAAAAAGAAAATGGAATACATCTGTCTCTATTTCTTAATCCAGACCCCTCTACTTTACACATGCCACAGATTTTTTCCCTTTTATTCTTTACACAAACTCCTTTCATATCCCCAACATCTCTCCACATTGCACCCCACAAGCACAGACCTCTCCATGAACATCCATACAGACTACAGGTCAATGACAATACAGTGCAAGACCCATTGCTATTTGACTTACACTGCATTCATAGCATATTACTTCAAATAGCACAGGATTTCAATCTTGACCAAACACCAAAAGCCAATTGCGGAGTGGAAGGGGAAATCACAAAATCCACAGATTCTCTCTTCAATTCAAGAATAACATTCATACAGCATATGAGGGGGAAAAAATGTGAAGTTTAACATAAAAGGTTATCCTAGCATGTACAAACAGTATAGGTCACACATTTCAAAAACCTCACTCAGGTCTGAGCTACATGCTTAAGTCTTTCAGCAGATTATTTCAGCATATACTTGCAAAGGCAGGTGATAAAGCTTAAGTTTTCCTTATGAATAAAAATAAATACAAAGTAGCAGGTCTACATTTGAGAGATGCCTGATGCTGTTTCCAAAAAGCAAGTCCATGACCACAAAGGAAGAACCTTGATCTCACCTTTTCTTGCTTGTTATGCTTATCAGCAACTAATTGGCAGCTACCGTTTTTCCATAAGCATGAATCTTATGTTTTGCTGGAATAGCTGTCTTCCTGAACTTTGAAGCATGATATTTGGGTACATATGAAAATTTAAAGGCAGAAAGTGAGACATCACAGATTCCTTCCCCCAAACTGTGCTGTTACCCTATTTCTCTTTGTATTGTCCCACAGCGATCAATAAGGTCAGTACTCTCTCCTGCATAGCTGTCTCATCTGAATTCCCCTCCCCCACAGCCACAATATCTTAAATCAGCAAACAGGAGAAATTTAAATTCAATATTCCATTTAATTCATTTGGCATTTGTACTCCCCCTCCCCCCCCCCAAGAATGAAATCAACTCAGTCTACTGAACCATGCTAATGAAGGTCACTTAAAAAAATAAAAGTTTGTCTTTAGACAGGAAGATTCTTTTACACTGAAACTCTTAAGTGCTAAGCCACCTAAGTTGTTTAACTTGCACAAATATGTTCCTTCCACACTAATATGTAAGTTCTGTTTGTAAATCTAGCAACCAAATAGATCCTTTCTGCTTGCCAGTCCTTCAGATTTTTCAGAGTTAACAGATATAATCTTTTTATTGATTCCTCTCCACCTTTGTGAACCTGGAATGAAGATACCGCTCTTTTTTGTCCTTAGCTTGACTAAATTTAAGATTCCAGCATTTTTGTCAGTTCTGACAACAAAAGTATCTCTGCATCAGAAATGGCTATTACTAAAATCCACTACTGCATTTCAACAAACTTTATTTCCATATGATAAATCAATGATTTCTAGTACAACATATTTTAAGCTCATTTATTTTTTTCTTTTATAACATTGGGCATAAACTTAGTCTTAAATATATTACCAGTCTAACAAATCTCAACTGTCATAATTTTAATATTTCAACAAAGTAGTTTTACATATTCTTTAACAATCAAATTTGTCTCAAAGCTTTTAAATGCTTCTCTCTGTTGTTTTTATTCATGTCTATATAATGACATAATCAAGGTAAATGTTTTTGCCAATGCTTATATTGCCTTTCAGAGACAGAAGTATTTGAGGCCAAAAAATAAGCTGCATTCTTCAGAGGAATGACCTCATTTTACCATCAGTCTGATGAACTATACTCAATTCACAGTAACAAAATTAATCATAGTTAGGATGCTGTCAGAAATCAGATACAGGCTGGCCATAACTACCGTCCACTGCTGCTTTAACAGGAAGGGGAGGATCAGGGCCTCCCGACATCATCTCTGCTTGATACGTATGAACAAGGGCACTTGGAAACTATGCAGCTAAGATACTAAACATCTGCAGATAGATCTGAGATTTCCCCATCTTTCAAGGTTAATAGCCTTGACAGACAGAGTAGGCTACAAAGCTCTGCTCGGAACCCACATCAACACCTTCCACAGAAGCTTTGTCCCTGGGTCAAAGATGCTGACAGTTAACGTAACAGAGTTCTTAAGCAGAGAAGAGACAGCTGGACAACCTTTTGCAGCTGAGACTCTCACCTTCTGCACTGGTATTTTAAAAAGGATGGGTTTACAATAATCATACATATTAAAAAAAGAAAGAAGTTATTACCTTCCTTGTTCTAGACAGCATCAGACTGTACTTCTGCCATTTTTTTTCACCTACAAAAAAAAACCTGGAGACAAAGCACCGTGCTTTGAGGGAACAGCTTCTTTCCTACACATGGGACACTTGCCATAGGCGAGAAGAACTGGACGCAAGAACTGCGGATTCTGGACATATTCTGACAACAGCTGCCCCACACATTGATCCATGCTTGGATTAGCAGCTGGTACTTTCACTTTGATGGGGCAGGAAGGCAAGTGAAATAACAGGAGGAGACAACAGCATCCAACTTGTTTACCAGCGCAAACCAAGTAGCTGGAATTCCACCTCTGAAGACTTGATGAGACACCACCGCTCGCTACTGCTGCTACAAGGAGGTCATGGAAGCAGTAGGGGCGAGGAAAATTACGCTTTTTCACTTACTATGCCACTGCTACTAATATTTAAAAAAAAAAAGGCAGCAAAACCACGCACATGAAGAACATCTCTGCTTTCTCAGCATAACTTATTTCCACCCTACCCCCTAAAAAAACCTTAAAAACCAAGGAGAAGCTTAAAAATCTATTTTTGCATACATCACCTATATATAACAAGGTTGCATGATCAAATGGATCATTCAGGTCAACAGTTTGAAGCTTGCAGGTGCCTAGATCACAGAACTACTCATCAAAAAGAAGTGCACTGATCAATTCCCAATAGAAGGCAAAATTTCACACTTCCCAGCTGAACTATGTCACTCTTCCTAAATGCTGCTTAAATTGGCGGGAATTTCCTGCAGCTGCCTTCCATGCTTCTTCTAAAGTACTTGGAAGTGCAAAAAGAACGGCTTCTCTAAACATCTTTTTGAAGTCTACAAATACAGCAAGCTTCAGTTTTCTGTAACTAAACTTCTACCACCTTCACAGGTAGGCTATCCACAAGACAGTGCAACATCTAATAAAACTTTACTGTAATCAATTCACAAAGGGCTCCTAACAAATAAGCAAGAAACAAGACAGAGATCAAAGCTTTGGGAAAGTGAGCAGTCTGGCACAACAGCTGAAAGAAAGAGATTCTAAAAGTAAAATGACATGTCTCTGACAGGTCAAGACACAAGGGTTTTTTTCAGGAAGAAGTAGTGACAGAACACACAAGAACCAGCAAACAAAAAACAGAGTGCTTTAATTAGAAGCATAGAGCACATTTCATGATAAGCTAACGTCAGCACTAGACACCAGCCATGCTCAGACACAATTAAGTTAAGAAAGATGCTATACACAATATTCACAGTTCCATTTTGACTGTGCTTACTACTGTCGTTCCCACAAACGTGGCACTGCATGAGACAATTCGCATATGAAAGCGGTATAGCCACGTTCATCTGGTGCTGTAGAACCACCCGCATCAGGGCTAAGGAACTAAGGCTATAAACTCACTACACAATAGATTTAACAACAATACCAGCTTAAGATGTTCCTGCTCATATTCCAACCAAACCAAGGGGAGAGCCTGCTGCAAGTGCAGGTTGTAGTTCTATAACTCAGGACCGCTGGACACTTTGAATAATGAAACCACAGACTCATTTACGTCATTATACAAATACAGTTACACTGCTTCAGAAACTAGGACAGTCCTAGAGCCACGTATCATGCTGTACAGACTTACAAGCTCTTACAAGGAATCTAGACTTCATTATCTATCATACAACACAGATGTAACCCAAGAGTCAGCAGAAATCTAAGAAATTGTATCAACCATATGGGCTTGATAAAGCCAATGGAACATATACATCGCCTCAGTTTTAAAGGGAGATACACACGTCAGAGAACTCTGTTCACAGAGATGTAGAAAGAAAAGTGGTTAAAACATGAGTACTGAGGAAAGAGCCGAGCAATATGAAGTCAACATCCACATTCAGGGCATAAAAGGAAAAAGAAGGAACAGAAATACAGAGACCACAAAAATTGATCAAATGTCAACAACAAGAAGCACTAATAAAGGGAATGAATCTCTGCCCTTCCCATTTCTTTTCTCCTTTATTTTCCACAGATGCCTCATTAAGTGGATCACAGGATCCCAGTGCAAGTCCTTGATGCAACGAAACGTGCTTCCCTCCTCAGCAAGTCTCAGGTATAAGCCTCTGTCCAACAGATAACACTACCTAGCATTACAGAACATGGTAGCCAGTACACACTTCCACAAAACTATTCCACCAGAGCTCAGCGGCCCTTTCTCCAGGCTACCTCTCCACACGTTCCTTTCACCCACGTCCTCCCACCGAATGGCCCCCTAAAACATTCCTGCCTCTTCCAATCACTAAAAAAAGGTCAGCGCTCTACTTTGAAAAGCCTCCCCCAAGTACTAACAATAGCGAGCTGCTACTTTAGCCATGATTTCTTCCGGCCAAAAGCACTCAGCGCAGCATTACTTAACTCTGCTCCTAGCCGGCTCAAATTAGCGTTAATATTTACACACGTATTGTCTGTCCGCATTAGGAAGCCCACCCTCAGATACTGCCAGTCAGTAAAGACGCGCCACTCTTAACGAAGGTGGGAGATTTAAAAGCTGCGTCCGTACAGACACAGCCAAAATAAACACGGGAGACAACGACATTAACCCAAGAAGAAAGGCCGCAGGATAAGGCGCGGACCCGGACCGCGCATCTGCCGCCCAGGGCCGGCCCCGTCCGCCGCAGCCCGAGGCGGCGAGACCCACGGCCTTCTCGCCCAGGAGCGCGGGGGCCGCGGGCCCCTCCTCCGCCGCCCGCGCCCCATCCACCTCACGCAGGCCCTCGCGGCCCCGCACGCCGCAGGCCCGCCCC
>VXBL01002640.1:118447-148600 GCA_013400195.1 Aramus guarauna
TGCTCCGCCCGCGGAGTCTGCCTCGCTGCCCTGCACAGGGCCCCTTTCCCTGGGGGGAGGGGGGAGGACGATGTGCATAGTGCAGGTGCTGCAGCGTCCTGGGGAAGCTCCTGATTCTCTGCCCTGTTAAGTATCTCCCCGCTGAAAGGTGTCCTGGCTGCTGCACAGCCTTCCCTCGCTGGCCTCCTCGGTGCCTTTATTTCATTCCTTCCTTTACAGTCTCAGTTTGTGCTCTGATTTCTCCTTCCCCTTACAGGACTGCTGCCTTCTTTACCCTCCCCTGGGGCTTTTCCCTCCCAGGGCCTCAGCCCCTGGGCTTCCATTACCTTCTGGCCCCTCTGCCTCTTTCAAGTGTCCTGGCATCGCTCCGAGACTTTGTGTACCTAATCCAGTTGTTTGCTCATCTTTTGGTTTGTGGCTCCATATCGTGATGTCATTAGCCAGACTTGAGGGCTCCTTTATTGCTCCATGTCAGCATCTTTCTGAATAATACTTTCCGGTTTTCCTCCTCTTGGAGTTTGGTTATGCTTCCCTTGCTCTTTCTGCTATTCAATGTGTTTGTACTCGAGGGTAATTTCCTCACCAGAGATCTGGTCCAGTAACATCCACTTGGCTGGAGTGGTTTGTCCTCCTGGGCGTTTGCAGGAGGATGGAATCGTACTCAATATTTTGCTCCCATGGGAGTTCCCTTCCTTGCGGTTCGTTATAACCGCTCTTTTTGTTCTGCCTGTGCTGTCATTTCACTTGTGAGGTGAATTATGTCACCTGGGGCCTGTTTGTCTCTTCCAGTGAATTGTAGCAGAACGTCGCTGGTCGTTCCTGGGTCAATACAGGGAAAGGCAGAAATCACCGTGCTGAGGTTTGAAGCAGAGTGAGCATCTTCAGTCGATGGTGGCTGTCTTGGCTGGTGAACATGTTGGTTCAGGTTTCTCTGCACCAAGCTTCTCTAATTAAACCAGCCATGCTTAATCATTTGTGAACAGGTGTGGATATGTTTTAATTCAATTTAAATTTGCAGTTATTATAAGCCATTATTGAAGCTGACTTTTTTCTCTTGCCCTTTCTTTGATTTCTCTTTTCCTTTGTAAGTCCCCCCTACCATTTGCTGTGCAGCAGTCACACTATCTATGAGCCTATTAGTTTCTGAAATAATCTCCTTTAAAATTTAGTAGGGAGTAAAATACCGCCACAGTCAAGCAAAAAAATGGAAGGAAGCAAAAGGAAAGCTTTTCTGGTTGCCAGTAGTCATCTTATTCCAAGCTCATAATTAATGAAGCTTGTGGCTGTGTGTGGTTTTATACCAGTTGTGAATGGCATCTATGTAAATTGTTCAACTGGATGTAGTGGTTATTTGTAGCATAGTTTTATTTGTCCAGTGAGCTGTTAATTGTATATTGCGATTAAAATCTAGAAGTTTTGATAACCATTTTTATAATCTTCAATCTTGCTACATGTCAGACTAAACAGAGAAGCAAATGGTTGGGAAGTTCTTGGGGTCTTTTGTGGTGAATCTGATTTTGCGTTTAAGTTTGGGCACTTCAGATCCCTTCTTAAATCATAACAACTTGCAGCAACTGCTGGTAGGTAGCATGCTTTCATTAGCTCATGTCTCTGGTGCATAGGAGCAAACTAATATTTTTTTATTTGTAGTAGTAGTGTAAATCACTACTTCTGCATATTGCTTATTAGTTATGGCCTGGGCATGAGACCTCATTGCGTGCTGTAACCTTGTTTAGCCTAGAAAGATAGGCTAAGCTTACTGACTGACCACATTTTGTAGTCTCAGCTTGGTGTGAAAAAGACTTTATCCAACTTTCGGTAAGACACTATTAATCACATTTTTCATCATCTTCCAGTCCTTGAAATTTCAGGATGATGTTAAGCAATGGTAAAATGCTTGCATAGTAAACACACTGGTTTTTTTGTTTCCCCAAAGACATGGGGAAAACGCCTGTTTTTTCTGTGTATTGGAATGTTTGTCAACCAGGTGTCCACATATGAACTAGTAGTAGGGAGTTATGAAAAGCCTGATGTGAGCTTTAAGAATTGTTGTTTGAGAGTGGCTTGTTAGTCTTGAGATCAAATATTTATTGCCACAAAACCAAATACATGGAAATAGATTTACTGACCTGTTCTCATATGGCTCAAATGTCTGCAGTGATGTATAACTGCCTTACTGAAGCCACAAATTTAGTCTGCGTGTATCAGCAGTGGTAGGTCCATGGGTACTGCTGCCAAACTTGGCACAAAGATTGGACTAGCACCAACAACAATTACATAGTGCTCTGTGTTCTTAATACATTTGATGTGAATGGTTTGCTTTCACTGCCAGAGGTTTGTGGTTTCCAGAGCATGTATTCTTGATGGTCTTAAATACAGAAAATGTGGTGATATGAACACCATAATGCCTAAGGAATCTCCTGGGTTTTATGAATTAATTAGTTGGCTTGGAAATTTATGGCACTTGTGCAAGCCTTAAGTGTCTCTTATCACCACCATGGAAGCAATAAAGCACTACAGAATTACCGCGTTATCAGGCTTTGAGTGTCTTTCTCTTAGAATTTTGAAATACATCTTTTAAGTATAGACTTTTTAAAGTCTCATCATAAAAACATTCTTTTATTGCACAATCTTCACAAACTTCACTTACATCAACAAAAAGAATTTGCCACACCAGGGCTGAGGGAAGGCATGACTATACCTAAAAATGTTTGAAACATCAAAGCCCTGTTGAGTCTTGCATTGTAGTAACATGAGTCTACAGGGCACCAAAGTTTGGAGAAAGCTTCAGTGTCAAATTAGGTCAGAATCCTAGTTGAAAAGGACAATGTAATTGTTGTGCTAAGCCCACCAGTTTGCAGCAAATACTTGGTGAAGCAACATGTAGTCTTGATACGGTTTTATCCCCAAATGTCTAGACTTTTGCATTTTCAAGGTGAGTGCTTTAGATAATCCTTTAACTTAATACATCACTTAATACATCACACAATGAAGTTCAAGATCATTGAATCCCAGCCTGGTTTGGGTGGGAAGGGACCTCACAGCCCCCCCAGTCCCACCCCTGCCATGGGCAGGGACACCCTCCACCAGCCCAGGTTGCCCAAAGCCCCATCCAACCTGGCCTTGGACACTGCCAGGGAGCCAGGGGCAGCCACAGCTTCTCTGGGCACCCTGTGCCAGGGCCTCAGCACCCTCACAGGGAAGGATTTCTGCCTCAGATCTAATCTAAATCTTCCTTCTTCCAGTTTAAAGCCATTACACTTTGTCCCATACTACACATGTTGGGCTTGTCACACTGGGCAGAACCCTTTAGCAATTTTAACTAACACTAATCCTTAATTACTAGGAAATAAACAACTGTTTATTGATTGGCATTTTCTGGCTTGCTTGTGTGACTTTATCTTAGTTCCACATCTAATCAGTCATGGCCTTAATTTTATATTATGGACTTGAACTGCGTTAGTCAGACTCCATAAGCTGACTGGCCTGCAAGGTGATAGTAAGGTATGGAAGCTGGGTCTGTTAAATAAAACTTTTTCTTGCCTTTTTTTTTTTTAAGCACTCAGCCATCTACAGTTTAATCAGATCCCATCAGTGGAGTGACCTGTACTGTAGAGCAAACTCCCCTGTGGCATCTCCTGCAGCCTGGGCTGTCAGACCAGCTGAGCCAAGCTGAGCCTCTGGACCGTGTCAGACTGCGGTCATGCCGTCAGCAGCAGGACTTTATTCCCCAGCCTGTCCTAACACCAAACTTTCAGGTAGGGGCCACGGATTTATACCTGGGGAGGTTTTAGTTGGCAACATGTATTGATGGTGTATGTTTATGCTAATTGCACAGTCAAGACAGTAATGGTTAAGATTCTTTGATCTGTGTGTGTAATCTTTAACTGAAAAGACTCAGTTGTCATTACCTTTGGTTTTCTTCATGCCTACAGAGTTCGTTTAGGCATTCAAATGTGGATTTCGGGTGATGGGATGAGGAAAAGAAAACCCAATTCTGGAGCTTCCTCTGCCACAAAAGAGTTTAACGGAACTGAAATTTTACTGCTGAATATTCCCCCTCAGGTAACTCTGGAAGTAATAGGCAGTGCATCAGGACTAATAAATCCGAGCTCTTGGTCTAGGCTGTAGTAAGTGATTCTGCAGGACTCCTGACAGAGAATGCCTTGCCAGCAGCACTGCATGTCAGGCAGTGGCTACGTGGCATGTGCGTACAGAATCATGGTTACGTTTCTGAGTTTTCACCAACCACCTTTATGTACGGGCTTAGAGTCAGGATTTTTGATCATTTTAGGAGAAATTGGTTCCAGTCGCCTGTGGCTATTAGTCTGCCCGACAGAGCAGATAAGAGACCTGTCCACTGTAAGAGCTTGGGCTGCATCAGGAAAAAAGGGATGTACCTTGCAGGCAGCGAGGGCTCTGGGTGAATTAAATTAGGAATATCCTGTTTTGTCGCAGTATCAAGTTATGAAGTTTTTGCAGGGTTTTATTACGCATAGTAGAAGTGCCAGTTTTGGAATGTATTGAACTAACCACTGATTTGTCGACAGAAATGGCTACTACGTCCCAAGAGGTTACTTTTCTCTGGCTGCCAGAACTTGTTTTGCGGGCATGTTTGTTCCTTGACTCTGTGCTGTATTTAATTTTGAGACTAGGTTGAATTTGCAGGTCTGCTCCTTAAAGGGTGTTTTTTTGTAACTGTAAAATGAGTCTGTATAACACACAGAAATTCAGTCTAGAATCATATAATCTCTGTGGTGTAGTAGTTGTCAGAATCATTTTATTGTTCCTTGCTTGCTGAGACTGCTACCAGAGAGCAAAGTGCAGATGATATCAGCATTTCCTAGGGACTTTTGTCTCAGAGTATTCTGTCCTCATGCTTTAAAGATAACAAAGTGAGTCATTGTCTTTACATCTCATATGATTTTTTTATAGACATACATGGCTAATGCTTTCCGGACGGGGGGAGAAACCCCAGCATCTTCTGTTGAGACTTGTGGCTTTGAACAGGTAGGCTGGTTGGGAGTTTGCTTAACTAGGGAGTTGCTTTGATTTATTTTTTTAATCTATGTACCGAGAACATTTCAGCAGACAATGGAACTCATGGAAGCTTTTTGATTATTTATTTTTATAGGTATACTTCTGCTTTGGCATCAAGGATGAATAGATTCATCAGCACCTTAGTCTGTATGGATACGTCAATGTTTTATTCCTCTACTGAAAAAGTGAGGCTTATCTGCACTGGGTACAGATTGGTAGCTCTGATAAAGGAGTAGATTTGACAGCTTGAAGAAAAAATGTCAACTTGTGAAGCTTTGAGAGTGTAGAAAACTTCCTGGCCTGACCATCAATACACACTGTGCAGTAACATCTCCAACCCATTCTGTCATTAGCATTCGATACACTTATTTATGACGTAGTTCATCTTTTGTCATGAAGATGACAAAGTGGAGTTGTAACAAGAAGTAAAATAGAAAGGAAAATACAGTGTAAGCATTTGTCCTAACCCAAAGGATGTACTGGTAGGGGCAAAATCAAATTACTGCCAAGTGCAGGATAGGATGTTTGGAGAAGGAAGGAGTCCTGTGAGCTGCCGAGGAGCTCGAGTCAAATACAGACACACACATGCTTGAGCAGAAAATACTGATAATCCTTGCTAGACACTCCATGGTAACAGAAGCGATAAGCCGTTCTGCAGAGGACAGAGGGAGAACGTGACCATGCTCCGCCTCCCATAATAAACAAGTTTCTTGATTATAAGCCCTCCTTGCCCACACTAGCAGCTCTTTTGCTGGTCCATGTTTAATACCAGTGATTAAGTCTGTAGACCTGATGACCTAAACATAGCTGCCTTCTTTTATTCTTACTCCAAACCGAGATTGTCAGTAAACAGTTTCAGTTAGAAATGTCACAGCTTTTAGTTGTTTGAAATGCTGGATATGCCTGCTGTAGTATAGATGAGGGTGAGAATTATGGGGACCACCAGATTAGCTCTTGGAATAAACTGCACGGTTCATACAGGAGAAATCCCTTCCGATGCTGAAGGCTGTGCAACTCCCATAGTTTTCAGGCACCATTAGGAAAACAATTGTATGTATTTTTTTTCTCAGAATACCCGTATCACTTACAGTTGTGTAATAAGTATGATAATAATTGGATCTTAATTTCCTGGCTGTAGGAGGTGCTTGGATCCAGTGCACAATTGGGTCTATGCATTAATGTCAGTTAGAACTGCAGTGAAATTCGAAATGAATCAGTTGGAGATGAAGAGTTGAGGGTTTTTTCTGGTTGGTTGTATGTTGAAATTCCTCTCTTGTGTGAGGAGATGTTTTCTGCCAGATTATAGCAGATTATACTGGTAATACAGTGTGGCAGGAGTCACGCAGTGTGTTTTTAAACTTTGCAGAGTGAAGTGTGTGTCAGTATATTCATTGTCTGAAAAAAAAAAGATGATCAGTGAGGTGATATAATCTAGTGTTATGTAGGTCAGAACATGAGGAATTATAGAAAGACTGTGCATGACTGAATAGTTAATGTAGAGAAGTAAAACTTGGGGGAAAACTGTCCTAGCTTTTCCACAATATAAGGTGCTGTGCTGGCTATCACTACTCAGGAGCAAAATTTTGGAGATAATGCTGAGCAGTAGCTTTTCAAATCTTAGACATTAAGAACAAAAATAGAGGACAAAAAACATTATGCTGCTGGTTTGTATAATGATGGTGGTTTGCCTGTGCTTGCGATACTGATGGCATACAGTTCTCTGTTCCTCTTGTCTTGGAGAGGACATGGTAGGACTTGGAAAGGGCCTGAGGCCAGTAACAGAGATGATCAAAAGCAGAGCATCGCTTCCATAGCAAGAACAGCTGAGCGGGCTGGGACTCCTCAGCCTGGGAGAGATGATTTAAAGCAGATAAGAGATGTTTACAGAATCTGAAGTGGCATGAAGCAGCTGGATAGGAACTGACTGTTCACTGTCTCTTCCAGTACTACACGAGCTCAGGTTCGAGCAACTGCAGCTGTGAGGAGTGTCAAAGCAAACCAATGGAGGATCTGTGTGGGTCTTCAAGGATGCAGTGGCTGCAGGAAGCTAAAAGGGGAGAAAAAAGAGGCTGAGCAAGTATTTGAGAGATATTTTGAGAGTTGCCAAAGGACAAATTGTGTCAGGCTTGGGATATTCTTGGGGCTGAAGATTGAAGCAGAGCGACTTGCAAGGGAGTATTCTGTACAGCCTCTTCCCTGCGTTTGCTTATAGGCACCGCTGGAGACAGATCGCTGCGCTGGATAGCCCTGACCATGCCTATTGCCAGATAGTACCTTTTTGATAGACTTCACACAGCTGCTTTATCACTACTGCATGATGTTCTTTGCATGGGTTTATTGTGCTGAAGTTGTCTCTGCCTTCCATGTAAGCTGGTCTAGACTCCCTCTGTAGGCAACAGCAAGCAATAACCAGGCTGAGTTACCTTTCAGAGATGCCTAATGCTCTCTGGCCACTGAGAACAGACAGATTTTCTTGCTGAATTGTAAGTCCTCTGGCTGGTGGCCGACAGCCATTCAGGTTGCCAGGGCTTTGGGTTTGATCTGCTCCTGGTGCGAAGCCTGCAGCTCCTGGGCAGCTGTCAGGATAACTGAAGGGCCAAAGAACTTGTTGCATGTTGTACTGATGTAAGACCTCCGTTTCTTGAGGGATGTACTTCTTTTGCGCTAATACAATGCGTTTCAGTCCTTAATAAGTATCTCTGGGTATTGTCGTTAACGAATCTGCTTTGACTTCCTAGTGAATTTCAGAGAAGTGCCTCTACACTTTAGTATGTTATCTGCCACTTTTGAATGGTAAGACATGTTTCTTATTTAACGGCATTCCTGATCTAGGTATTTCTAGAGTCAAAATAAACAAATCTTACCCACCCCCACCCCCCCTCATTGCAAGAATATATTTGGAATATATCAATATCTGTCATACTAGCAAGAACATTGGATTTTGTGTGTTTTAATGAGGTCTTGTATCTTGCTTTAGAAATTTGCAACATACTCTAATTTTGAGGTGACTCAAACTGAGCCCCATGTGGAATTGGAATGAGACCTCTCACAGGAATGAATTAAAACTGCCTTGTCCAGAGTTGTTGTCAACGATTCCTGCTTTCCCCTGCACTTCCAGCTGAGCTCTCCTAGGGTAAGCACAATTAGCCTGCTTCCTGCTCCCCAGTCATGCCCTGCCGATACCACGAAAATGTCATGAGGTATTTTTTCTATAAAGAGTCTCATTATCCACTACAGGAGGCAGACATCCAGAAGTTATTTCTGTGAGTTGTCTGCTGTCTGCCACGTCAGTCAATTAAAAGCAACTATTTTTTACTATGGTAAAACTTATTAATAGTTTTGGTTTTCTGCTGGAATTCTGCATACAGGATAGTTATGGTTATGAACAACAAACGTCTGCAAGCAACTGAGAGCGAGCAGTACCACCAACTGCACCACGCTGCCAGGGGTTCCTCCTGCCCACCAAGCAAGTGCTGCTGGAAGCCAGCATCCGTGTCTTCTGTAGGCATACGTTTTATTTCAGAACTCTCGCAGTATGGGTAGTTGGTTCTCAAAAAAGACACTTAAAAAACCCCTAAAGCCGCTGCTTCCTGTTGCCACGGAAGGAGAGGAGCTTCCTGCTCAGAATCTCTTGCTGGAGAAGCCTCTCTCTCTACTAAGAGAAAGAGAATCGTTTCTTCAGTACAAAATGGCTATTCTGAATTGTACCTTCTTGTTCAAATATCTGTCAGGCATTCAGTTCTTATAAATAGGTTGTATTTAATGCATGTTCTGAAACTGTGGAAAAAAGAAATGGGAGAAATTATTTTTGCTTCTTTCTTTTGTGTCTTTGTAACTAGAAAACATAACACTATAGTTCATAATCATGTCTCCAAACAGGGTTTGAAGTACTTGAATACATGAGCAATATTTTTCCATACCTCTTTGAGAGAACATGATGATATGAAATGTGGATTATAAATGTTCTTGATTAATTCCTTGAAACTTCGCTAGAAACAGTGATATTTCTGTAGCACTGAATTTGAGAAAGCTGAAATGAAACTGTCACAGAACTAATATTTCACCTTTTTAATGGGTGGTGTAGATTAGCTTACTCCATTACTGATTTTTTTTTTTGGGGGGGGGGGGGGGGAGGGAGCGGAAAGAGTGCGGGGGAGAAGGTTTAAATAGGTACACTGTTTGGAAGGCTATAAAAATACGTTCCTCGAGCTCCTGGACATGCATGTATATTGAAAAACACAGGATAGTCAGCAGTATATTTATAACTAAAATTGCTAGATAACTTTGTCTTGTTGAGGAAGCAAGAAGTGCTAAAAACTGACTCATATTTTATTAACCCTTGTTTTTTTTCTTCTGATATTTATTTTTAGTAATGAGAAAAGCTTTCTTCTCCAGATAAAATGTAAACATTTTGATGATAAATGCAGTTTTCTCTGCCTACTGGAATGAATATGTGCCTTTTCAAACTTTTCACTTACATAGCTTTGTATTTCTTCACCTGAATTCTTATGAATTTTTTTTTTAGATAACCTCCTTCTGTTTTAAGAAGAATTTTTTATTGATGTGCTGAGCATCTCTTTCCTAACTTAATTTATGTGAAAGTTTGGAAATACATCTTCTGGGATGCCTTCTGCCCTGCACCCGGTTATTGGTACATCCATTAACGCCTGGGGTCGGGGCAGCTGTCCCATGGAGGATGATGTGAACCCACCCAACTGCGAATTCCACTCTGAGAAACACAACTTGAGAGGGGATTTTCCCCCTTACCTGTGTTACTTTCTCAGTTTGCTACCTAAATCACAGCTTGCTTGCTACAGTGGAAGGGAAGAGAGATCTGTTACTGACAGTGATGTTTGCTGAATCACCACATCTAAAACTCCTACAGATTTTCTCAGAAGCAAGCATGTGATGTGCCTGTAACTGCCTGGCCTCTTTGAACTTCTGTCTACGTTAGTTATGATTCTTAGTCAGTGCCTTACTGAAAACTTCAATGACAAATGAGTTGGGGCAAAACTGTCCTTAGTGCTTCACATTTTATGAGGTGACATGCATCTGACCAAGTGCATGTGCCTAGGATATTGTCAGCTGTATCTAAACCAGCTACGTTAGGTATGCTCTGCCATCAAAAGGAAGTGAAGCATGTAGATAACATTTGTAAGTCTTGCAGCCAAGACTGGACTGATTGTACAAGAAGCCTGAAATGAGTAGGTTGTGTGTGAGCCTTTACAGTAGTGCAAGGCATAAAAGAGAAATTCATCAAACTCTTAGTGCTTGCGAGCTTTTTGTACGTTGAAGTTTGAATGTGACTCCAAAGGGACGTTTTTGGGGTTTAATCTGAGTGTTTCAGGAAATTTTCCATTTATTTTCAGCGGACATTTAGTATTTTAGTAGAAAAACAGTACCGTCATTGAAAGAGAAATGAATGTGTTGCCCTGTTTGATGGCAGACTTACCGGGAGCGCTTAGAATGACAAAAGCACCAAAAGAAAGACGTTGTTCAGAAGACAGGAAACCAAGGAAACAGGAGCCCGGCAGGATTCAAAACCGGCTTCAGTGTGGGCTCTGTGGTGTCTCTCGCACAAGAGCAGGTGTGCGTGCGGCACGTATCCGGGGAGCCATCGGAAGGTGGGATGGGTTTGTAGAGTTATGAGCATGACAGAGCTTGCTTATGTTCTGGATGTGTGTACAGCAAGTAAAAGATCTTTCCGACACATTTCTGAAAGAAAAGTTGTGATAGAAATATATGCCTTAAGTCAGTTCACCGCAGTGAACGAGCTCTTGGGATAACCAGATGTGATCTGAGCAGAAGTCTGTTGCTCAGCTTTACCAAATGTCCCTCCTCTGAAATCATGATCTATGCTGAGAAACCGAAGCATTTAAAAATGATTTCTATAATGTTTTTCTCTAAACTCATGTTGAAGTTATGTTACAGTTAACGGGGAAATAATCACTTCAAAAGAACCTGACTACTGCAACATAGCAGAATTGAATCTCAAGTGTATTTCTTGAAGTATTCCTGAGAATTATTCCACAATTGAACTTGGGTGTGACTATTCAAGCCAATATCTCTAAAACCCTTTTGCTCCAAGTGTTTGGTTATCTTTGGACGTAGTCCTTTAAGTCTTATCTAAGTTATGGCTTTGAAAATGTCTGACCACAAGAATTGTCAAGTTTTTCGTTTGGCCTGGGCAGAAGATTGCGTACTTCTAAGACTCTTGTGTGGTCATTCAGTTCTTTTTTAATGTCCGCTTTTATACCAGAGCAGTGCCAGTATTTCCTGCTTGCTTTTAAAGAAGCTGATACAAGTCCATTTTGTTTGATCAGCTATGCACCTGAAGTTGGTCTGCCCTGTTCTCTGTAGTTTGAGCCTAGAAACCATTGCATGAAGGGAAGGTTAGAAGGAGCTGAGTTCTGAGAACTGCTCGCAGAGGAGGGATGCTGAGGATGAGGAGGAGGAGCTGTGAGCTATATCATACTCAGAAATGTTCTGCAATATTGCTGGCACCAGTGTCTGGTGTGTTCGTCATAGAGATGTTCGCGTCAGTTGTTTTTTTTTTGTGATAAAAAGCTTAGTGGGTTTCAGGTCTAACCATAGTTTTTGCAGTTGATATAATAACCATCATCAAAGAAATGATTACAGTTAAATTTGTGTTTGCAGAGCACAAAGATTCTAGGAGAGTCTCAAATTGCCTTTTCTTTTGAAAGATTTCTTACTGTTGGAAGAACTTCCCTGGCTTTGCAGTGATTGTATCTTTGCAGAGAGTAAACTTTTTAATGTTACCTGTTGGACATTGCGGCAGTCTGAATGCGAGACAGATAGTCAAGCAGAAGCTTTTGCTTAATAAAGCAAAACTTTTAGCATAGAGATTGGTTCTGTGTTGCATTAGAGGGGCAAATCTCAGATATAAATTTAATCCACTACTGTCAGCTGCTATAATGACAAGGAATGGAACAAATTGGGGAAGATTTCATGGTGAAAAACAACTGACAATAGCATGAAGGATTTTTAACTTAAATGCTAATAAGGATGTCTTCCTAAATAGTAAAGAATTGGACTATTAATCCAGTTTTATTCATTCACAGACTAAGAAAAATACAGGGAACAAGCAACAAGCTTGTGGAAGAGAAGGTGATGAAACCAGAAGCAGAGCTACAACTATCTCTGAAAATATACCTGGAGGGCTGCTGGGTGTACAAACTGTTTTCTCTGACCATGTTTATGTTTTATCACAAGATAAATTGCTATGTGAAGCTTTTGATTTCAGACATACTAATCATTATTTTCAACAATATTTGATCTAGCTGTTGAACTTACTCCATGCTGTTTTATTTAATCCATAATTACCTCACTCTAATTTTTCAAAAATACACTTATGGGCTTACGTGCAAGGTTTTGTATTAGTCAGACTTTTTTTTGTGGGTAAATACTGCTTTCAATGCTGTTCAAGGTGATGAAACATTTAGATTGTTTCTGTTGTTGTTATTTCATGAGTTCCTGAAAATGTTGCTTTACTTTTAGGTATGAAATTGTACATTAAGATTTGAAATCTAAATTTAAATCTTCAGGTATAGCATTTCCAGTGAGATCAGGTTTTGTTCTTCCCATTCTCACTATAAGCAAAAGCAGATAAAAAGAAAGAAAATAAATAAAAAGGCAAGTGTAAGAATTACTTATGCCTAGAAAAAGCCCATGATGACACGGGCAGGTGATTGAATACCAGGGAGTAGGTGGGTGCTGCAGGGAGTGGCAAAGATCTTCAAGGGACTGTACTTGGGTGCACTATGGACTCAGGAAAAAAAAAAAACAAACTGCTGCAGAAACTCTTTCCTAGAAGGTGACTGCTATTTATGAGCTTTAAAATGAAGTCATAGCCATTACAATGACAAAATACTGTCTTGTCACTGCATGGGAATGAATCATGTTCTAGTTCAATTTCTATGGTGGGTTTTCAGTTGCGTCTTTCTAGAGGCCTTTGCAGCTTAAATGGATGTTGCATTTCCTTCCTGCCTTAAATAGCATTGTAATGTCACCATGAGCTTTTAAAATTACTCAGTGGGTTGGCAAAATTTTAATAAGGAATAAGTACATGCATCTCGTGAGAGTATATTCTGGTGAGAAATTCCTGAAAGCAAAACAGTTGTTACTGTCATGGGTAGTTATCCGCAACGTTTCTTATGTCTTCGATTGGAAATGATGAAGGAAAAATTACCGGATTTAATATCTGCTCTGAGTGCAGTTTCAATTATTTGGTCTTTAGCAGTCACAGAGTCGTGCTAGAATCCTACCACCCAAAAAAAAAAAAAAAAGTTATAGGAGGTGAGGGAAAAGGTTCTTTACTCTTGCATAGGCCTGTAGAATTGCAGTAGGTGAGGGATGGAAAAATGCCGGTAAATAACAGAAACATCCATGAAAACCCCCAAAGACACAGTCTAAATGACAGAGGTGATATATTCTACTAGTCTGCGTGCTTTTGAGGGAGAATTCCTTGTATGATTACTGCAGTTAAGAAGATTACCAGGCGGCTGTAAAATGCTGCGTGCACTCAGTTGTCTCAGATCTTTAACGTTTTTAGAAAGAAGCTCTGACCTGAGCAATTCCTTCACTTGACGTTCATCCCTGGAAGCTCAGTTTGTTGTCAAGGGCAGGTCAAGGGCTTGTTCTGTCTGCAGTGGTATGCGTCTGCTCCAGGGGGTAAAGTGGCGCAGATAATTTCTTCCTTGGTATTTCTATGATAAAAATTATCACAGGAGTTGATGTGTTCCTGGTGGTTTTACCAGCCTGTGAGGATGCAATCTAGAAACTAATTTCAAAGTGCTAAAAAAAAACCAAGGCAGAGTCCCAAAGATGGGCATGTGTCTAGAGAAACAGCAAGGTTTGGTTAAAGGGAAAGCATGTTTGTTTGCTTTGTGCTTCTAACATGTCACTCTTATTGTCTCCATAGGCAATAGGACTTTTTGTAGGAAAGATTTAAGCAGGGCATCAGGCTTGTTAAATCCTGGCAGTGGCTTCTCGAAGGCGTCCTGCCGGGAACGCTGTGGTGATGGGTACCACAGCACATCACCCAGGAGCCACGATGGAACCTTTGGCACAGCAGCTCGTTGTTCCTCTCTTGGTTGCTTTCTTGTGAAAGTGTGTTAAGTGCCACACTTTGACTCCTCTGCGCTGCTGAGTTACTCTGTTAAGGTAATATTGATAGCAGGTCTCTCCCCAGGAAGGAGAGACCCGTCTACCTTCTGATTTGTAAGCCAAGACTGATACTGGAATTAGTCAGAGACATATTTCAAGCCCCCAGGCGCTCACGCTTGGCTTTTACAAAGCTCAACGTTGCTTTTCTGAACGCTTGCGGTTGTTATTTATAGAGAAGCTTTTAAGGGAAATCTCAAATGCTGTAACTGTGTGCTTGTTCCAGAGAATCTAAAGCTTGATCAGTTTGTCACATTTTCTGACTTGAGATAAAGCAAAATTCTAGAACTATTCAAACAGTTTTAAAACTTTTTTTAAATTCTTTGCCTGCCGAGTTTGCTGTTAAAAACCAGACTGCAATATATTTATTTTTGTGAGGTGTTTTATTTCTCATATCTTGCGTTGTCAGATGAACCTGGATGGCAAGATCCTGTTAGAAAGGTCACCTGGATGCTTTGGAAACTGTGAGCCCTCAGGAGTGAGAAGATGTCCCAGCCCATGTGCAGGTAGAAGAGCAGAGCAGCTAACAGCCTTTAAGGAGGACGCTTTGGTAAGCGTCCCTGGCAGTGGTATCCTGGAGATCCCCACTGCAATTACCTCTTTGAAACTACTGCGAGATGTGCGCTGCATTTTATTTATTATTATTATATTTCTATCATTAGTAATGCCAGAAATTGTGTTGACATTGCTCACTTTTTAATAAAGGGAATCATCAAAGTAGGTGAATATTTCAAATGAGAGTCCAGTCGTCTTTAAATACAATGCGACCTGTTTTAAATGTTTCTATCCGCCATTGTGTCCTCTGTCACATTTTTTATTGCCTATGTGGAAAACCATACAACTTATTGTAGCACATAATTTTATCCAGTGCATAACTCAAGCCCTCTTCCATTCTATGTGCTTACTTGTTCTTAGTTTGGTACACCGTAGGAAAGGTCGTTTACATATAATTACTTCTTTTTCATTGACACTTAAAATTGCCTGACTCTGTTTCTTTGCAATGAAAGCATTGAGTTTCTTGACCAATATCAAATAAGCAAACATTAAAATCCTACAGTTACTCATGTTAAATATGATGAAAAAGATTTGAGTATGAGACTAAATTAAAATTGCTGTACCCCGTCTTGCCTGAAGCCTCTGTGGCTCAGTGCAGAAGTTTAAGTAAGAAGACTTCAGCTTGGACATTGAAAATAAGAAATCAAGAATTCTAAGTAGCTGGCTATCTTAGCTTTAGGTGAGCGTTTGCAATATAAGCTTAATTCCTAGGTACGGTGTAGTGGTGGTGATCTTCTAAATAATTTTCAATTCCAGCTCCCATAGTGTGAGTGGGAAGAACTGCAGATTTCTACGTATTTCCTTCATATGGCTGCCTTCAGTCAGGTTGTTACCATTTTATGTCCTCCTTTTCCTGGCATGTTGACTTTCAGAAGAAAAAAAAAAAAGAAAAAAAAAACCCAGGGAACTTGGAATGGACCCCTCCTTCTCTGAAAAATACATTTCATGCATGCAGTAAAAAAACCCAAGAGACAGCTAGAAGAGGAGAGGGTGAAGGAGGTGGAAAAAAGGACAGAAAAGATGCTGCTGCCTAATAATGATACTGCGTGTATAAAATAATGTTCATATGGTTCCATTTTTTATATATAAACAGGTCTTGGTTTAGTCTGGTATCTTACATTTTTAGTAACTTTTTCTTGAAAAAGTGTACTGTAGGTAGTTTTAAATTGTACTATAATCCCTGCAAAAATTGCAGCATTGTGTGAGAGTGAAGTTGCCTGTAGCAACAGCTCCTCTCCTGTTGCGTCTCCTTCCTCTCCCACTCCCTTGCTCTAGAAGAAACTCTTGCTGCAGCAAAGCAGGCAGACAGTCAGATACTATTAAAGAAAAAAACAAACAAACCCCACCACCACCCTCTGGTATTGTGTGCATTCTTTATACATTTTTTTTATTATTATTAATTTAGATTTCTAGCCTCAAACTGGAGGCGGTTGCTGAAACTGCCGTGTTTTGCCATATGGGTTTGGGTTTTTTCCCTGTTTTGGAGAATCTTCCCTGCAGGGTTACTGCTGGGAGCAGTGACGGGGCTGTGGTGCTGGACAGACACGCAGCTGCTCGCTCTGGGTGGTTTTGGTGGGTTTGCTGAAGGTGACCAAGCAAATACGTGAAGGCCAGGCTGTAATGTGGCTTCAGCATTGTCCTAGCGGTACCTGGAAAAAGAGTACAATGGAGAAAACCAGTACGGAACGCTTTTGTTCTATGTGACATTCCCAGCTGGCTGGCGGGTTGTCCCCGGCTTCAGCTTCATGAATGCGTTCTTCGTTTAAACCGCAGTTTCAAATCACTCTTCATGTTCCTTCAGGCTTTTTGGAGTATTTTGAGCAACGGCTTTTTAGAATTTACTGAAAAAAATGATTCTTCCTGCATCGTTTATTGTAAAATAAAACTACTTTTTTGACATATAAAGCAGGTTCTGTCTAAATATTCTGGGTTAAGAGATATATTTAATATATATTTTTATGTATATATATTATATATATAATTGAGATACGTATTTGAAGAGGGATGCATTTCAGTGCTTCCACAGATGTTTAAATAGATGCAGTGCTGTATTTACCTAGTGCAGTGCTGAAAGGTGCTCACAGCTGGCTCTGCTGGAGCTGCTGCCGTCCTTCTATACGTTTAGTGTTACCATCACCTCACACCGAAGCCTTGGCTCTGATCGTCCTTTTGCCATTCAGTTACCCTCATCTGTTTCTGGTAAATTTGGAAAGATTTGGAAGTGTTGAAATATTATGAGCAATTTCTGGCCTTTTACTTTAGATCAAAAGAGGATGAAATAGTGCATCCACTCCTAAAAGCTTCTCTCATTAGAAATTAGGAAATAAAACCGTTAGACGCTGCTACAGTAAGGGACGTAGATGCCTGTAAAGACCAAGCACCCAGATGTGGAACATGCCTCAAAGCTCCAGCCATTATCTAGGGTGAAAGAGCCTTTCAAATGATCCTCTCTCCAAATGACTCAACAGTGTTGTTGGGTTGAAATAGAAATCTTTGCTATGAAAAGAGGCATTTAAACTCCCTGATGTTCTCTGTCTTTGCCATCCAACCTCCTGCATTTAAAAAGTTAGACATCCTATGCTGTCCTTTGGAGCAGCAGGGAGCGAGCAGCTGGACGGCTTGGCTTGCTCGGGGTGGCCGGGTGAACCCCAGTCAGCTGAGTTGCAGTTTAGGGGTGCCTGGTTTTTACTTTGGCTGCAGAGGGAGCCAGAAGGGACCCGAATGTTAGACTTGAAATGCTAAAAGGAGAGGTAAAAAAATCCTCCCCCCCAAGTTGTTGCGGAGGCAAGGTAGGGAAGAGTTCTCTGCTGTTGTGATCTATTGACATTTTCTGATCCCTTTTTTAAAGGCTTGAAGTGCAGGGCAGATTCTTCAGGCTGATAAGGCACATTTCTGGTGAATCCCACTGTATTGTCAGCGTGCGCTGAAGGGACTTGAGTTGGCACAAGAGAGTCCACAGGCTCCGGACTGCTAGTGATCAGATCTGTGCTAAGAAAGGAGCTGGGTTTATGTGCTACTGTTCCTGATGAATGTTGTTGCCTGTCCTTCCAGCTCCAAGCTCTGCTTCCTTGGATAACTTTCATCCTTCACCTTACCAGGAATGGCACTGCCCAACAGTTGATTCCGTAGGACGTTGTGCGCGGAGTCACCCAAAGGAAGGATGCCAGGAGGAAGACTGACAAGTAGTTAAAGCCTCAGCCTGGGATATGAGAAGAACATTTGCCATGTGATTGCATGTTCACCCAGGGACTTTTGCAAGTGCTGCAAAATCTTGATGGTTTGGGTAACTGTAGGCTGTTTTGGAGGGACCTGGGCACACTGGTGATTCGGCTGTACAAGACCGAACTGGGCTGTGCCAGAGCAGATACCTGTCTGCTTTGCTGCGCCAGAGAAGAGATGAATGTGGTTTTGAGGATCAATGTGTTAAAGATCGAGGCACTGACGGGGTGGTAGATACCCAGATATGTAAAGAGGGAGACCAGCTCCGTCAGAAGCAAGTGGGAGTCTTTTTGCTGGCTGCACAGTAGGACAGGAAAGCCAAGGGGAGGCCTGATGGCTCTCTACAACTGCCTGAAAGGAGGGTGTAGCCAGGGGGGGGTCGGTCTCTTCTCAAGGATGTACGCTTGTGTTTATTCTCAAGCTTGAACAGACCTGATGTCTATGGATCCGTCCTTACAAATCCACAGGATAAGGCAAGGAGTGCTCCTGGGGAACCACATTCCAAGAATCCTCTGAACAGACCGGCTCAAATGGCTTGGAGAAGTTGTTTGCTGATGGAAAAATATAACTGGGAGCTGAAACTACTGGCTCGTTTGGAATAGTTTTCTTCTACACTGCTTTTGCCCTTGAATTGCCAGTATTTTTTTAAGGCTTAAACACGATTTTAGTAAAAATAAAGCAAAAAAGTACACACCAAAAACCCCCAAGACCCCTCAATGAAGTACGGTGTTTGCCTGAAACTGCATTTTCTTCTTTTTCACCATTTTACTCACAATATGGGAAATGTCGAACGTTTGTGTGAAACTGGTCTCCAGTTTTCTGGCTGGGATGATGAGCTGCGGAGGCGATTATTGCCTCCCCACCAGTTGCGGATGCTGGAGGATATAGATAAGCCGCTGCCATTTGACAGTGGTGTTCATTTAAAGGTCTCTCTGTAATTGCCCCTTCCAGCCTGTGATGCATCTGTGTTTTCATCCCCTGCAGAGCAGCAAGGCACAGCTGTGCTCTTGGATCGACCTCTCCCAAGTCTCCCAGAAGTTGGTGCTGAGCCAGGATCCCTGGTCCCACCACATCCTCTCCTGCCTCTCCGTCTCCTTGGAGGGCAGCTGCCACCATGGGCACCTGCTCCCCGGGCAGCTGCTCTGGCCGTGGCAATCGAGGCGGTAACGGCAAATCTCCCTATTTGCATAGTGGATCATTAATTTTCTGTGAGTGTGACGCAATGCTGCAGGATATAGGATCTGATGATCGCCAGTTCATTTCTAGCAAGGGTGTGTACTCGTGCCCTCAAAGGGTAAAAGTTGATTTAAGTGTTGTCAAATGAGTCATCTCTGATTAATGTTTGACTGCGCAGG
The DNA here is from genome assembly GCA_013400195.1 of Aramus guarauna. NCBI lineage: Eukaryota > Metazoa > Chordata > Aves > Gruiformes > Aramidae > Aramus > Aramus guarauna. The sequence continues at coordinate 137,800 of VXBL01002640.1, forward strand.
CGGCAGGCACTAGGACCTCTGGGACGCTGCATCTGCAGCCCTTACCAGAAGAGAAATCAGGAAATAACGCAGTTGCTCTTTCTGGGAGCATGCCCTTGAAAATAAAGCTTTGCTGCTCCATATGAAAGAGAATTTACTCTCCAGGGATCTGAGTCCAGGCTTAACTGCGAGCGACCCTGAGACGTCGTTGCCCCCACGGCCCTGCATGGACGTTGCTGGGAGGTAAGGGCACGTGTCTGTCGGCGTTGCTGAGCGCAGGTGACGAGTTGTTGTATCTGCTCCGTCAGTGGGGAGCGATGGATGTGGTGGTGTAGCGTCGAGCGCGTTCTGGTCGGTGGGGAAAACGGTCGGGCGTCAACTGGTTTTCAGCGAAAGAGCTGGACTTGCCGTTTGTCCGAGTGACCCTTAGTGCTTGTAAAAAAAAAAAAAAAAAGTGTTCTTCCAGCTTGAGTTTCAAAGGTGTGTGCACCAGGTATCCGGCTTCTGTACTTCTCATCCTCATTGCAAATACTCAGGTTAACCAACTTAAAAAAGGTGTGGAACAGCTCTAAAACAGGGGCAAGTATCTCCTCCCAGGCTTTCTGCCCACGCATCCTGCTCGTAGGAACGTTCATTGCAGTGGTGGGAATCGCATGGACCAAACATCTCCAAGAACAAGTAGTTGCTTTAGGACGAGGCATGTGAGTGGCACCGATGGTGATTCACTGCCATGGCCTGCTGGGGCTGGGTGGAGGCGCTGGCCGGTCTCCAGGCTCTGCCAGCGGCAGGTCTCCATGTGCAGGTGCACGTCCGGCACTCCGAGCCCTGGTGCCAGCTGGGCAGAAGAGATTTGGGCACTCAGAGCAGAGAATCCGTCCCTTCCAAGCACCACCCACTGTCTGCACGCAGGGGCAGGACTGAGCAAACAGTTGCTGCTTTTCACCAGCAGTTACTGTCCTGGAGCAGCAGAAAACGAAAGACCAACTGTGAGAGCCGCTCTCATCCTTCCTGGCTCAGCCCCTCCTCGTACCAGGTTGTAGCACGGTGAGGGGGATGGAGTGGACCCTGTCCTTAAGCTCTGTGCCCAGGAGGTCCTCACCCATCCTGGAAGTGAGCTGAGCTGCACGCAGTCACCTCAGACTTTGGCTGTACCTGCTGGGGAACAGGCGCAGAGCAGCTGCCTTTGCATCTCTAAGTCCACCGAGGTAATAACGTCTGGCGCGGGTGGGCCGTAGGATGGGAGGATGTCTGCGCGAGCGAACGATGGCTTCTGGAACAGATTAATCTGCTGCCTGCTAATATTAACCTTGCAACAACTGCAATTGCCCCTTTGTTGTCGTTCTAGCTGGGGACTGATGCAGTGAGTCCTCAGACCTTTGCCGTCATGGAGGCAGGCTAGGGTTTACCACAGAGGAGTGACCATGACTCATCCTCCAAAAGAGGAATAGAGCAAAGACGGTCATCTCCTCTCCAAGGAGCTGAGTGAGCCCCCACGCCTCTCAGCCCGGCAGAGCCAGGGAAACATGGTCCTGCTCTGGCTAGAAGTTCCAAGAGTGGGGTTTCCCAGGAGCAGCATGGTCAGTCCAGGCTCTTGTGTTCACTGAGCACCAAGAAAACCTGTGCATGAGTGAAATCACGTCTCCCCCCCTCAGATGTTTCTCTTCTCTGGAAGCTGATGCTTCCCTGGCTGTTTTGAGGTCTTGGAAACAGAGAGGAGCACCAAGCTGCTGGGATGGCTTCACGCTATCTAGTTCTCTGGTATGAAGGAGCGAGGTGGACATGAAGTAGCCTCACCTACGTGGGATGTGGGTCTCATCGGATGGCATCTTTGGCAAAGCTGAAGAGTGTGAGTTGTGAGAACTGAGAAATCCCACCTTCCTTTAGAGAAGGAAAGAAAGCATCTGCTGTGCAGTGAGAGAGAGAAATTTCAACGGGATCTGGAGGAAGGGGGCTAAAATCAAAACAAAACTTACAGAAACCGTGACTTGACTTTTAAGACCATGGTGGGTTTGGGGATGATGCCATAGTATAGGGATGCTCAGCTGCCCAGGCAGTGCCACCGAGGACACAGGCTTGGTGTCAATGCCCGGGCGGGTGGGCTGGCCCCTCTCCGGTCCCCTGTGCTGCTAAGGCAGCAGGAGAGGATTTGCCCACTGAGTCCCACCATCCACAATTTCAGTTGTTCAAGGAATTAGTGGATGGAACTCTCTGGGAAACTGCCCTCATGGATAAAGGCGCTGAACAGAGCTGGTAGCTCTTGAAGGATATTTTCTTAGAGCGCAAGAGCAATTCCCATATGTTAAAAAAAATCAGGCAAGGAAGGCAGGAAACCAGCATGGCTCAGTAAGGACTGGTCAAAACAGAGTGTAAGAAGAAAATGGATAGGCAGTGGAACCAGACACGTGTATCCTAGGAAGAATATACAGGTGCTGTCTGGATGTGTAGGGAGGGGATCAGGAAAGCTGAGGCACAGGTGGAGTGGAATTTGGCAAGGGATGTGAAGAATACTAAGGGCCTCTACAGGTACACTGGCCAGAAAAAGAAAATTAAAGAAAATGTGTGTTCCCCTTAAATAAAACGGGAGAGCTGGTGACAACCAACATGGACAAGGCTGACACTCAACTTTTGGGTTCCCCCCCCACCCCCTTCAGTTTTCAGTGATAATCTCTCTTCCCACATCTCTCAAGCCCCTGAACCTCAAGGCAGGGACTGGGCGAACAAAGTTCCTCCCATTGTGGGAGGAGATCAGGTTCAAGACCACCGGAGAAACCCAAACATAGATACGTCTACAGGCTGCAACAAGATGCAGCCCAGGGTCATGAGGGAATTGGCTGATGTAGTTGCCAAGCCACTCTCCACGATATTTGAAAAGTTGTGGCAGTCAGGCAATGTTCCCAGGACTGGAAAAAAAGGAAACATCACGCCCATTTTTAAAAAGGGTGAAAAGGAGGACCCTGGGAACTACCGACCAGTCAGCCTCACCTCACTGCCCGGTAAGATCATGGAGCAGATCCTCCTGGAAGACATGTTGAAACTCATGGGAGGCAGGGGGCTGATTAGAGACGGCCAACACAACTTCACCAAGGGCAAACTGTGCCTGACTAATCTGGCAGCCTTCTACGATGGAACAACTGCATCAGTGGACCAGTGAAGAGCTACAGATGTCATCAACCTGGACTTCTGTAAGGCCTTTGATATGTCCTCCACAACATTCTTACCTCTAAACTGGAGAGATGTGTGTTTGAGGATGGACTGTGAGGTGATAAAGAATTGGCTGGATGGCCTCATCCAAAGAGTTAAAGTCAATAGCTCAATGTACAAGAGGAAAGCTGTAAAGTGGTGGTCCTCAAGGGTCCATACTGGGACCAATAACATTTAATATTTTCATGAGTGGTGTGGGTAGTGAGATTGAGTGCACTCTCAGCGAGTCTGCAGATGACACCAAGCTGGGTGGTGCAGTTGATTCACCTGGGGAAGGCTGCCCAGAGGGACCTTGACAGGCTGGAGGAGCGGGCCCATGTGAACGTCATGAAGTTCAACAAGGCCAAGTGCAAGGTCCTGCATGTGGGTTGGAGCAACCCCTGGTATCAATAGAGACTGGGGGGTGAATAGATTGAGAGCAGCCCTGTGGAGAAAGACTTGGCGGTACTGGTGGCTGACATACTGTACATGACCCAGCAATGTGCGCTTGCAGCCCAGAAAGCCAACCGTGTCCTGGGCTGCATCCCCAGCAGCGTGACCAGCAGATTGAGGGAGGGTATTCTGTCCCTCTGCTCTGGTGAGACCCCCCTGCAGTGCTGCATCCAGCTCGGGGGTCCCCAGGACAAGAAGGACATGGAGCTGTTGGAGCGAGTCCAGAGGAGGCCATGGAGAGGCCTGGAGCACCTCTGCTGTGGAGACAGGCTGAGAGAGTCGGGGTGTCAGCTTGGAGAAGAGAAGGCTCCAGGGAGACCTTAGAGCCCCTTCCAGTACCTAGAGGGAGTCTACAGGAAAGACAGAGAAAGACTTTTTACCAAGGCTTATAGTGACAGGACAAAGGGCAGTGGTTTTAAACTGAAAGAGAGAGGATTTAGCTTGCACTCAAGGAAGAAATGTTGTACGATGAGGGTGCTGAGGCCCTGGCCCAGGGTGCCCAGAGAAGCTGTGGCTGCCCCTGGCTCCCTGGCAGTGTTCAAGGCCAGGCTGGATGGGGCTTTGGGCAACCTGGGCTGGTGGAGGGTGTCCCTGCCCATGGCAGGGGTGGCACTGGGTGGGCCGGGAGGTCCCTTCCCACCCAAACCAGGCTGGGATCCTGCCATGGAGGTGACACCGGGGATGAAGGGCTGTAGGAGAAGACGGACGATTTTGAACTGGAAAGCAGTCACATGCAGCCCAGCATGACAAGCTGGTGACAGGGGGAGCACAGGGACTTTGTGTGATCATCCTGCAACCAGCGGATGTGACCATCCCACCTCGGCCCAGCCTTGCCCGTCAGCGTGTCCCCCTCCGCCGTGGCATCAGCACTGCCCCATCCCATGTCAGGGGCCGAGGCCGGGGCCTCTTGCGGCCCTGACGACTTGGAGCTGCTAAAACAGGAGGTGAAAAAGCAAGTTCCTGGTAAAACCGCATTCCCTCCCCCCCCGCCCCACAGCTGCAGCGACGGGCTCCTGTTGTGCCAGCAGTGCCGGCGGGCGGTGGGGCACATCTTGGGCCTCCAAGGCAGGGAGAAGGGGCAGGGGCCAGGACAGCTCCTCCTGCTCCCCCCTGGCTTTGGGACAGGAGTGTCCCCGGGGTACAGGCAGCGCGGGCAGGGTTTGCAGCCTGCTCTAAATCTTTTTCTTCCTCCTGTGGTGCGGGGCTGTGCCGGGGTGATGGGTGGGCTTGCAAGGAGCTGTGCTGGCCAGAGAAGCCTGTGGGGACAGCAGCGGTGGGCTGCGATGGGCCAGCTCAGCCCCATCCCTCCCCAGCCCTCTTTGGTTTCTTCTCTGCAGGTGGCAGCAGGAGAGGACAGGTCCCTGACGCGCTGACCACCGACCATGTCCGGGGTGAGCAGGGCTGCCACAGGGACGTCAGCACTTCCCCTGCCAACGTCGGGGTGATGTGTCCGTCCCCCCAGGACCACTGTGGGTGTAGGGGGTCTTGTGCCCGGTGCCCCTTGTCCCCAGCCAGGGGACAGATGGTCCGTGGGGCTGGCCCTGGTGGCTGTGGGAGGTGAAGGGGGTCCAGCTCTCGCCGTCCCTGCTGACGCTGCCTTCTCCCTTGCAGAAACACTGGTCCCCTGGGACACAGTGCGTCGCCAAGCACGACCACACCAAGCCCAAGGCCCGGGAGCTGGCCTTCCGCAAGGGCGACGTGGTCACCATCATCGAGGCCGTGGAGGTGAGCTCAAGGGGTGCTCGGGGGATGCGCTGCCCTGGGAGGGGATGGAGGGGATGGGACCCTGGTGCTGTCAGCTGAGCCACCGGAGACGGGCCCCCCCCCCTTCCCATCAGCATCCTGCCTTCCTTCCCTTGCTCTGAGACCCTCTCACCTCCCAGGGCAAGGGCTGGTACCGCGCCAGGCACAACGAGACGGGGCAGGAGGGGCTGCTGGCAGCCAGCGCGCTGCGGGAGCGCGGCGCCATCCGCGTTGACCCCAAGCTCAGCCTCATGCCGTGAGTACAGCCGGGGGGGACCCTGGGCAGCCCCTGGGAGCTGCGACAGCGAATGAGTCCAGCTCTGCCCCCCTGCCCCAGCCAGGTTTTGGGTGGGCAGCTGGGGGCAGAGCAGCCCATAGCCATGGCCTGGCGATGGAGGGATTTGCTGGGGCCGGTGCCTGGCTTTAAAGACCCCAAGTTGCATCCACCCAGCTTGGATGGACCTCCCGGGGAGGGGGTCTATGCAACGGGATCTACATCGCTTTGACAGGGGCTCTGCTGTCCCCGTCTTGCTGCGGGCGCTGGGGGAAGCCCACTGACACGGCTCCCATCCCCAATGCCCCCCTCCCCACTGCCGCTCTCCCCAGCTGGTTCCACGGGAAGATCTCGGGGCTGGAGGCGGTGCAGGAGCTGCAGCCCCCCGAGGATGGGCTGTTCCTGGTACGTGAGTCTGTCCGGCACCCCGGTGACTACGTGCTGTGTGTGAGCTTTGGCAAGGAGGTGATCCACTACCGCGTGGTGCACGAGGAGCACACGCTCAGCATCGACAGCCAGCAGTACTTCTCCAACCTCATCGACATGATTGAGGTGAGCCCCCCGTCCCCAGGCGCTGAGCCCCTCCAGGGCCAGACCAAAGACAAGAACCTCATGGGGCCACATTGGGCAGTGGCAGGTCCTCCCACCCCTGCTCGTTTGATGCATCACGCAGCAGCGGGGCTAAGGGGGGTTTGGAAAATGAAGCTGCCAGCAGCCCCTGCCACCCCTGGACCCTGGATGAGGTCTGAGCCCCACCGAGGACTGGAGGGATTTTGCCATGTTTCTCTCCCCTCCAAGCCCCCCTCTTGCCTGCTGACCCCAGGGGCCTCCCAGGCTGCCACGTTAGCTCTTGCCCTTCTGGCGAACTCTTCCTCAAGGTCCGTCTTCGCCCTGTGTCATAGCTGCTGCCCGTCTCCTCTCTGGGGGGTTGCGCTCTCATGTGTTTTCCTCATTTAGACACGACTTCTGCTTTCGGGTGGGTCTTTTCCCCTTTTAGCTGCCCCAGCCCCGCTCCGTAACCACAAGGGATGTCCTGCTGCTTCCGCTCCGTGTTGCCTCTGCAAATGGCCTTCGGCTGCTGCAGCTCCCGCTGGGGGTTTTAACCCCATCGGCTCCCGTCCAGCTCACCTGTAGTATCCCACGCAGCCCGTGGTCCATCGCAGAGTTTCCCTGGCTGTGCCGGAGGGGAGCAGGGCTGAGATGTGGGCTGTGAATCATGTGCTGGGGGAAATGCTGCCCGAGCTGAAGGTGCTCCAGGCCCTTCAAGTGTAGGGATGGTGGTGGGGTCCCATGGAGCATCCCGTGACTGTTTCCGAGCTCGGTGGCATTGCCACATTGCCTCCATCTGCCCATCCCTCGGCAGCACTACATGAAGGAGCAGGGAGCCATCTGCACCAAGCTGGTGAAGCCCAAACCGAAAACTGGGATGAAGTCAGCTGAGGAGGAGTTGGCAAAAGGTAGGGGATGGTGGAAGAGGGTCGTGGTGTGGGTTTTGGGGACAAGGCAGCATGGCCCCACCAGTGTGCCCCTGCTAACCTGCCCTTGTGCCCCTACCCAGCCGGCTGGTTGCTGAACCTGCAGCACCTCACGCTGGGAGACCGCATTGGGCAAGGCGAGTTTGGAGGTAGGTGAGAAGATGGGGTTGGAGGTTCCCTGGCCATGGACTTCCCCAAATGACATCCCCTGATGTCCCCTTCCCGTCCTGTGGCACGGGGCGCTCAGCCTAGGACACGGGGGGAGGGGTCAGGATCAGGGCTGAGCCTGAACCCCCGCGTCCCCTCCCAGACGTCCTGCAGGGCGAGTACATGGGGCAGAAGGTGGCCGTGAAGAACATCAAGTGCGATGTAACCGCCCAGGCCTTCCTTGCTGAAACCGCTGCCATGACGTGAGTGCCTTGTGGGGGGATACAGCCCAACCCTGCCCCATGACCTGGGGATGAGCAGGCACCTCCTCAGCCCGGATCCCCTCTATTTCAGGAAGGTCCGGCACAAAAACCTGGTGTGTTTGCTCGGCGTGATCCTGCACAACGGCCTCTACATCGTCATGGAGTTCATGAGTAAGGTTAGAGCACCCAGCCAGTCCTCAGCCAGCGGGACGCATCACCGCTCAGATTTGGGGACACAATCCCAGTTAGGGCTGAGCTGGACAGATGCCAGGTGCTGCAGCCCCCACGGGGGGGCAAAATCTCTGGGCAGCCCCATCCCGTTGGTCCTTACATGTTTCTCCTCCTCTGTCAGGGCAATCTGGTGAACTTCTTGCGCACGCGGGGCCGGGCGCTCGTCTCGACCCAGCAGCTCCTCCTGTTTGCTCTGTAAGTCCATCTCTCTCCCTTCCGGCTGGGGACCGGTGCTCTGCTTTCCCCGGGGCAGTCCCAGGGGACAAGCGGTGACACTGCTGTGCCTCGCTTGGCCGTGGCAGGGACGTGGCCCAGGGCATGGACTACCTGGAGTCTAAGAAGCTGGTGCACAGGGACCTGGCTGCCCGCAACATCCTCATCTCTGAGGAGAACGTGGCCAAAGTGAGCGATTTCGGCTTGGCCCGGGTCAATCCCAAGGGTGCGGACGCCACTTTGCTGCCTGTGAAGTGGACGGCTCCGGAGGCCCTGAAACACAATGTGAGCGATGGTGGGAAGGGAGGGGGGGCCAGGGGTCCTCCCAAATCATCTCACCCTCTTGGTTCCCCCCCTGCTCTCCCCTGTCCCGCCAGTCCATCCCCGCCCTGTGCTGGCTTCTGACACATTCAGCCCTGCATCCTCCAAACTTGGGGCTCTGTCCTGACCAGTCCTCACCCTGGTGCGTAGCAGGAATTGGGGCAGCTCCAGTGGGATGCGGCAGGATGGACCCAGGGCCATGCAGCTGATGGGGGGGGGATGATGTGACACCCCGGGGAGCTGGGGGGTGGTGGGGGACAGGCACTGTCTCCTGTCTTGCCCTTGAGGAGGGATGGGGGCTTCAGCCTCCCTTCCCCCTGCCGCTGCAGAAATTCTCCTCCAAGTCGGACGTGTGGAGCTATGGGATCCTCCTGTGGGAAACCTTCTCCTTTGGCCGAGCACCCTACCCCAAGCTGGTGAGTGCTGTGTGGGGGGACACCACGGGTCACATCCTGCTGGCTCTGATGGGACAGGGATGTCCCACTGTCCCCTGGCCAGGGCGAGCCCCCGGCAGGGTGGGGAAGGAGGGGGTCCCAGCTGGCTTCTCCATCCTGCCAGAGCCTGAAGGAGGTGACGGAGCTGCTGGAGCAGGGGTACCGCATGGAGGTCCCCGAGGGCTGCCCGCCTGCTGTCTATACCCTGATGAGGAGCTGCTGGGAGCTGGAGCCAGGCAAGCGCCCGTCCTTCAAGAAACTCACAGAGAAGCTGCAGAAGGAGCTGAAGCACCTGAGGGACGTTTAACCCCTGTCCCGCTCCCAGGACCCGTGGCTGGAAGCGCCCCGGACCTGCCGGGGTTGGGAGAGGTGCAGCAAGGGGTGGCCGGGCAGTGGGGTGGCCCGCGGCCCCGCTCTCTCCCCATGGACATGGGGCAGCAGCTGCATGGGGTCTCTCCTCCCCTGGGGCACCCGAAGAGGAGGAAAGAGCTTCTCTCCATCCTGGCATGGGTCCTTCTTCCCACCGCACAGTCTAGAGAAAGTTCTCATGCAGATCTCCCCCTGACCCGCTGGGGTGGGGAGAGCAGCCCCCAAGGGGGGGCCATGCCCCACAGACAGCGGGTGCCACACGTGGGGTCCCTCCGAGCTGCCCCTGCCCGTGGTGGGGGACAGGACGGGACATCTTCGCTCACTGGAGGATGAAACCCCAACACAGCCCCGCTCCAGCCACCGGGCCCCGCGTGGGGAGGCCGGGCGCAGCCAGCTAAACCACACGGATTTGGGCTTTTTGATTAAACCAAAGAAATTAGTTCAACAGCATCTTTAAGCCTCTGGGCTCAAATTAGGCCTATCCCTCACTTGGGGCCTGGCAGAGCACGGGGAAAGGCTTGGGGGGGGCCGGGAGCTCCGGCCCTCGGAGCTCCCCACGCGCAGCCCATCCCCTCTCCCCTTGGGGCTCTGCAGCGGGGGATTATTCTTTTAATCAGAGTCTGTATGGGAATTGCTTGCATATAGATTACGGGAGCGGGGCACGTCCTCCGGCAGCAGGAAGCCCCTGGCCCCGCCGGCTCCCAAGCAATCTCGACGTCTCGGTGGAGCTGGGATTAACGGGGGCATGGGGCCGCACGCGCGTGTGTGTTTGTGCGTGTGCGCCCACCCGCCGCCTCGTCTTCCTTCCAGTCCTTTGACCCTCGATTGGGGTTTTTCAGCTAATCCTCTTGCCTCTCCTCTGCGCCGACTTCTCGCACGTCCAGTCCCCTTGTGCCGGTGCGGGTGGCTCTGGGTGCCCACGGCACAGGGCTCCCCCCAGCAGGATCCGGCCCTGCGGGTGCTGCCCTCCATCAGGCCCAGGCGATGGGGGGATCTTTCAGCCCGATCCGAGGTCCACCGGGGCTTGGTGGCTCCTTCCCCCTCCCCATCACCCCGATGGGGCAGCACCCTGCTGCCCCCCCCCCCCCGCCCCCCACACTGCCATCCCCTCAGGCACCCTTGGGTGCCGCGAGCGGTGCGGGAAGGTCTTTCCACCCCAGTGGCTGTGGCTTCCCCTCCTAATGCCTTAATCCGCCCCTGATCCGCGGCGCCCCTGGGGCAGCCGGTCCCGCTGACCTTGCAGACGCTGGCCCTGGGCCGGGACCCGGTGGCACCAGGCACCGTGGGGCACAGGCCGCTGCAGCCACCCACCCATGGCCTCCTTCTTCACGGCCGCCCTGAAGAGCTTTCAGGGGGGCGAGGAGGAGCCGCCCAAGGGGCCCCCCAAGGATGGCAAGGCGACCACGCTGCCCAACGGCATGGCCCGCGAGGAGTTTGAGGAGTACCAGCGGCAGCTGCTGGAGGAGAAGTAAGGCAAACCGGGGCTGGGGGGGTGGTCACTGGGGTCCCCCATGCACTGAGGCCGGGGTCCCACCCACCGTGGGCTGAACCCAGGGTGGGACGGGGCAGAGCGGGTGGCCTTCGGCGCCTCGCCCCACAGCACAGGAGGTCGCCGTGGGTGCTGGGACAGCGGCTCAGTGCACCTTAGGTGACAAGGGGCACCCCTGGGTGTCAGTGCCCCGCAGCAGTGGGTGTCTGGTGCCAGCCGAGGGGCGGCAG
>VXBL01002640.1:179768-192219 GCA_013400195.1 Aramus guarauna
GGAGCAGGATTTGTGCCCCATCCTGGGGCTGGGCTGTGTTCCCCCCATGGGGAACCGGAGCTGGGCATGGCTGCGCAGCTGGACCCTGCAGCAGGTAGAGGTGACGCCCTGCCTGTGCCACAGGGGATGGGAATTAGTCCCCGTAGCCTGGCACTGTGCCACCCCCATATGACCCACCAGCCCCTCGTACCAGTATGGGGGGGTCCACCTGCTCGCTCAGGCTGTGGCTTGGGGACATCTGCGCTGGCTCAGAGGAACGGGCCAGCCCCGGCTGCTCATAGGCATCCTCCGCCTCGCCATCGGTGTAGGCGCCCGCCTCACCGTCTGTGTCGTAGTCGCTGTTGGCGTGACTGTCGCAGGTCAGGTAGCCCGAGGTCGCCGTGCTCGGTGGGTTCAGCAGGTCCAGACTGTCCTCCAGCGCCACATCTGCCTGCGGGGTGGGGGCAACAGAGACCTGGGACCCCAGGCTGGGGGCGGCAGGCGCGTGGCCCCGTCGCTTGCCTGGCTGCAGCCCCGGCAGGCTGAGCCTTGCGGCAGGGACCCTGCGCCCCGTACCTGCTCCACCGACGTCCAAACGGGCTGGCTCTGCTGCATCCTGATGATATCCTTGATCGCCTCGTACCAGGCATTGCTGCTGCCGCTGAGGCTGACGGTGGCGGTGAAGAGGTGGCTGTAGTGCTTCTTCATCTTGCTGGCCTGGGCGTAGAGGCGCCCGGAGCTCTTCCTGGAGTCGGGCACCAGCCACTGGCGCATGGCCTTGATGCCCTGCCGGCTCTCAGGCTCGCAAAACACCACCACCGGGTAGTACTGCACGTAGTTGAGGCGCTCCACAGCCGAGGGCGTGATGTCCAACAGGGCGTGTTTGTCCTGGGGCACGGCACAGCCATCAGCCCCGCTGCGGACAGGGGCTTCCCCTCCTCAGGCCCTGGCCCACCTGGCGCCAAGGACACAGCAAAGGTCTCACCTTTTCTGCGATCTGCCGCACTGAGTCCAACTTGATGACCTTGGACGATGCCCCGTCTCGGGGCACGCTTGCTGCGGGACACAGAGACGTGGCATGAGAGGGGCTGGGAGAGATGGAGCATCTGCAGCAGCCCCAGGCCAGTGTCCTCCCGCATGGGGAGGGGGTGAATGAGTCCAGGAAGGTGTTGGGGTGTCATGGGGAGCGGGCATTGAGGCAGGATTGGGACAGAACTGCGGGTAAAACACTCCCACAGGTTCTGGACACTGAGGGTCTGGCTGCTGGATATGATTTCCCCCTATGGGGGGCACTTACGGGCAATCTCGAACAGCTCAGGCATCTCCATGCTCAGCTTCTGCATGGCGATGTCTGCGATGGGGCCCAGGATCACCACCGGCCGCTTGAAGCTGGCTATGGGGAGAGGAGAGACCAGCTCGGGGAGGCTGGGGGTACGGGCAGAGCTCACAGCACCCAGGCATCCAGCCCCGCTCCCAGAGGTGCCCGTGGGCCTGGGACTCACCCCGCGGAGAGAGCGGAGCCCACTAGCACCTGCAGGAGGGCAGCCCTGGGGCGGACATCCCCTGGGTGGGTCTGGGAGACGGGGACACAGCCCTGGTGCTCACCTTCCTTCAGGACCACCCTCTCATACGGCGGGTAGCGGCCCTGCTTTGTGAGGGCAGACAGGTCCTCCCGGCTCTTCCGCAGCATCTTCTTGGCTCCCCGCAGGCCCCGCAGCTTCCAAAACTCAGCCCGTGCCCCAGAGGTGTTGGCACCAGATGTGACTTTCAGCACTGACTCCAGGCTGGCAATCTGCTCGGCCCTGGGAAGGCAAAGGGCTCAGGACCTGGAGCCTCCAGATTTACCCCCCACTTTGTCTCTCTGGGCTCTGAGAAGCAGGGCAGGAGAAGCCAGCAACCCCCTCGGTGGCACAGCTGGATGAGGCTGTGGTGGCCTCTTCCCTCCAGGACCTTGGACAACCAGAGCATCAACCGCCCCATCCCCTGAGAAGGGGTTTCACTGGCTCATGCCTCCCACCACTGCTCCACCAGCCCTTGCCCTGCCTATTACTGGGCCCACCATCCATGTCCCCATCTCAATGGGGACCCATCTCCTGGCTCTGCTCCTCTTGGGGTCATTTCTGGCTCCATCCCTACCTCCTCCGGTTGGGGATGATGCCCTTGTCCTGCTCCTGCAGGTCCCTGCCCATGCGCACAGCCAGCCAGCTCCCCAGCCTGCCCCGGTACATGGTGTCCAGCACATGGAAGACGTCCCCACGGACGAAGCTGAGCCCCGACGGCGTGTCCTTCTCAAAGTCAAAGTGTGTCCGGATGTAGAATGAGTCACCCACGTTGGACGAGATCATCTTCCTGTAAACTGGAGCCCAGAGTGAGAAGGACCATCAGGGGAAGAGGTGGCTGAGGAGGAAGATGCTGGAGAGATTTGGGAAGGCCAGGAGCCTCCACAGTAGCCCTTGCTGCTAAGCAGGGTGTTGGGAACACCTTTTCCTCCCGTGGCTCTGTCAGGCATGCTGGGGACAGCAGGACCTGAGCCCCCCAGCACACACTGGCCTCTCCAGGCTGAGCCACAGTGCCAGAAAGCCCCTGTGCTCCAAGATGCCGAGGCACAAATGGGGCCGGGATGGTCTGGTCCCCTCCCATCACCTGTCTGGAGGAGGAGGAGGGGGGTGCAGGGAAGAAGGGCCACCCTGCGGGGGCAGAAAGGGCCATGACAGGTCCAGCAGCTCTGATGCTTGCTCAGAAGAGACAGAGGATGGAGAGGCACAAGCCAAGGATGAGTCCAGTTGTCACTCACTGTCCTGCTTGCTCTGGGTCCACAGCGTGATGTCCTCACCCGGCGGCAGGCTCATGAGATATTCCACAGCCTCCTCGCGGGTCAGGTTCTGGAAACTAGTGTCATTCACCTGCCGTGGAAAAGCACTTAGACATGGCCCCGCTGGCAGGATGGAGGGAACCGGTCCCAGTGGGGGGCCCAGGGACGGCAGTGCCCAGGGCAGGGTGAGAGAGGGAACTGGTTCCTGTCACCCAAGTGCCTGCCACAGCCCCTGGGAACCCTGGCGAGGGCCTCTGGGTGCCTGGACCCTGTTGGGTGTGAGCACGGTGCCAGAGACAGGACTGTCTCCTCGGGCAGTGCCTGCAGAGCCAGCCCGACGGGTACAGCCCGTGGGCATCAGCACTGATCCAAAACGATGTCCAGCAGGAGAAATGCAAACCCGGGGGGGGGGGNAGGGATGGGGCCAGTCCAGGTGCAGCAGCATTCGGAGCTGTTCCCAGCCCCTGGTACCTGCAGGATCTGGTCCCCTTCCCGGACACCCTGGCTGTCAGCTGGGCTCCCCTCCTGCACGCTTGACACGAAGATGCCCACATCGTTCCCGCCAGCCAGCTGCAGCCCGACGCTCTTGGCCTTCACGAAGTGCACAACCCTGGAGTCGGCGCTGTACCTGCCGCGGGGGAAGCCATGGTCAGCCCAGCGGTGACGTGCCGGGCACAGCACAGGGGGTCACCGGCCCTGTGACTCCAACCCTGCGCCGGAGCAGCTCCCCAGCTCCCCCAGCCCTTTCCCACCGCCTCTCACAGACGCACCCGTCCTTGCGGGCAGCTCGGGCAGTGGGGCTGGCGTGGGGGCTGTGGCAGCCATCCCCCTCCACGGCTTCCAACAGGTCTGCAGGGAAGGAGGACTGGTCCAGGAGACGGCAGTAGCCACTGGGGCAGCCGAGGCACGGGGAGGCCTGGCACAGCTCTGCCAGGGGGGGTCGGACAGCGGGGGCATGCAGGAGCCTGGAGCCCGCTCATTGCCCTTAGCTCCCCCAGCCTGATCTGAGCTCACTCACCAGGGCCGCGAGCATCGTCCACGATCATGTTGGCCGTGAGGTCCCCATTGGATCGTCTCCTCTCCCTGGAACAAAGTTGGGCAGGATTTAGGCAGGAGCTGGATGGGCAGAGTGTCAAGTGGGCAGCAGGGACAGCGGAGCAAGCTGGGGACTAAATGGTAGTCCCACCTCCGGGGGGAACTGGCTCTGGGATGGAGAAGCAGCCCCTCCAGACAGGCAGAGAACACAGGGAGATCTGATGGGGGACAGAGCGGGGCTTACGGTGGTGAACTCATCCTGGCAGCAGCCGGAGGTCGTGGGGACATCTCGGGCGATGGTGGATGGGACAGTTCAGAGTCAATGTCAGAGATATCTGCAGCAACAGGAGGGAGGACACATTAGTGACCATCCAGTCCCTGTGTATTTGGCCTCCGGCCCTGTCACTGTGTCCCCTTACCATCCATCCGGGAGCTGTCACTCTGGCTGTCTTCTATGTCGGGGATGTTGACCAGGAACTGCCGGTGGTCCCGGAGGATGAGCAGGGTCAGGGTCCCCTCTGTCCGCTCGATGAGCTGCTGGGTGTCAGCCAGGGACATGTCCTCGCTGGCCACCCCGTTGATCTGGAGGGGGCAGAGCGGGAGGCCTCAGGACCCTCACTCCTGGGAAAGCAGCTCCCAGGAAAGCCCCACTCGAATGGGATGCTCCGACTGCCGCCTTCCTGAGCCCTGCCCAGCCTCTCCAGCCCGGCCCCAGCTCCCGCGGCTTTGCCTATCCTGGCCTGTGTCCCTGTTCCTGGCTGCCTCCCGGTGGGGCCTCATCCTGCACATAGGTAACAAATTAGCAAGGCTAATTAACTCCCACCTTTAGCTGCAGGGGGGGCCTGCACAGAGGCAGAAGCTGCAGAGACCTGCTCAGATGCTGCCTGAAGTTCAGTTTTACTTTGACCTTGGCCTGGCGCTGTCCTTCCATGCACCGGACTGGTGCTGGGGAGTCAGGCCCCAAGCCGACCGTGGGGCTGTCATCTCCCCAGCTTGCAGCAGCTTTTC
Source organism: Aramus guarauna (assembly GCA_013400195.1). Classification (NCBI taxonomy): domain Eukaryota; kingdom Metazoa; phylum Chordata; class Aves; order Gruiformes; family Aramidae; genus Aramus; species Aramus guarauna. Next base: position 184,603 of record VXBL01002640.1, read on the forward strand.
CCACCGGATTGCTGGGATGAAATCCCTCCCGTTTGCCCTCAGTCCTCAGCAGCCACAGGTCTGCCTGGCCCACATGCACAAACGAAGCATCTCCCTCCTTTATTTCTCCTCCCCAAATACTTTAAGCATCATTTCACCTGACATACCCTGAACACCTCAGCTCCTCGGATCAACTGCTCCCCCGGCGGGGACACGCACACACGGCAGGGGACCACGCGCCATGGGGACAGCGGGGCAGATGCGATCCCGCTGTGTCGGTGGGACAAGCCACCATCCCTGGTTGAATGCCACGGGGCTGCATCAACCAGCCAGCCTCAGCACCGCGGGGAGCTGGTCCCCCACAGCTCACACAGGATCCCTGGCGATGGCTGAGGGGCCGAGGCAGGGTCCGGGCACCAGACGGAGCTGCCTCCAGCCAAGCTGCCGTCCTTCGCAGGCGGCCGGGAGAAGCACTCACAGCTTGTCACCCGGGGTGACACTAGCCAGGGACGAGCCACCCAAAGAAGGGGAGATGAGATCCTCAGCAATTGCTGTGCCCCCCGTGGGCCCCCGTACCTTCAGGATGAGGTCTCCCTCCTGCAAGGAGCTGCCTTTCGCCGCCAACCCGCTCTCCACTATGTGCTTGATGAAGAGCTGACTCCCCAGCTTCAGGCCGTATTCTGCACCAGAGAGAGCCCATGACAGTGGTGGAGCCAGGCAGATGCAGGACCCCTGCAAAGTCTCCCCTTGCCATCCTCCCCACAAGCCTGCCCTGGCTCCCCTTGGGGCACCAGCAAGCCCCAAAGCTGAGCTCTGCAACCCCCAGGCTGAGGCCAGGCGGGTTTGGTGCACCCAGCATGGCACGCACTGCCGCCTCGCCGCGTGCCAGACCCCGGCACCAACCCCGCCATCGCCTCCTCTCCGGGGTGACACACAGCCACAAATCAGATGACAAGACCCAGGGACAGAGGGAGCGGGAGGGCCTCACCTTCGTTCTTCTTCTGCTTCACGAGGACTGATGTGATGGGCTTCATCGGCACATCCCGGGGCGGCAGCCGCTTGAAGCCCGACACCAGGGCCAGCCCGTCGGTGTCCCTTTCGTGGCTAAAGCCATTGGCGGAGCGGTGCCGGCTGTAGCCCCTCTGATCTGAACCGCTGCCAGGGCTCTGCCTCCAGTGGCTGCTGTCCTGGCTTCGCCTCCGGCTCCGGGACACTGGCTTGTGGTGGCGGTGGTCATCCCGGTGGTGGCCAGAGCTCCTCTCGCTGGATGAGTCCCCATCGTAGCCCTGGCTGTGGTCCAAGTCATCCCGGGAGCGGTGCAGGGCTGGATCCACACCATGTGGCCTGTAGTCCTCATCCGAGTCATAGCGCCGGGGCGCAGCTGGGGACCCAGGGCTGCTCTTGGTCGCGGGGAGGTGGACTTTCTTTGGTCTTTTCAGGGTCTGCAGGTGGAAAGTGAGAAGGAGAGGATGGTAGGTGCAGCCATCTTTCCCAGGAGATGTTTCTACAGCGATTTCCAAGCCCCAAACAGGAACCCTGAGATGTGTGAGACAGGGCAGCTGGGATGGGGACAGGCACGGTGTGGTCCCCCATCCCACTGCAGGGCACACTCACTATGTTGGCGATCTTGCCGCAGGTTTTAAGCGTCTGGATAGCAAAGTAGGATGAGACATTCTCCATGGAAAGGCCATTCACCATCACGATGTGATCCTTCCTCCTAGGAGGGAAAACACAGCCGTGGCTCTGCCCCAGGCGCAGCCACCGGCTGGGGGTGCTGCCGGGGTTGAGAGGGCAGACATTGCCCCAGGGGGACCCCATCCCAGCCAAGCAGGGTGGCAGCGGTGCTGGCCCTGTCCCAGCAGGAGCAATTCACTGCCCTTCCCATTCCTGCTGGCAGTGAGCACCCCCCCATGTCCCCACATCTCTGTGCACTCACTGGAGCCGGCCCGCCGCCGGTCCCCCAGACACCACATCCGAAACAACCACCGCCGTGTCCCCGGTCACCCTGTTGGGACGGTCTTGGCCTCCGGAGACAGCAAAGCCAAAGCCCCGTTGAGGATCCTAGCATGGGACGGGCAGAGAGGAGTCAAGCAGAGCCGGCCCCACAGACCCTGCCCCATCCCACGGCCACCCTGGGCCATGCTCACCTTGCTCAGCGTCACCGTGTGCTGCTCCCAGATCACCATCTCCTCCATGGTGGCCACCCGCCAGCGCAAGCGAGGGAGGACAACTGCAGTGGCTGGCTGGTGTGGCAGCCCCTGCCCAGCGGCCGGGGGCACGGACCGACTCCGGCTCCTCTTTGCAGGCTCTGGCCCCTTCCTCAATCCCACTTCAGGCTGCAACGAAGAGCAGAAGCAAAGCTGAGCCACAGGCACTGGGGACCACGAGGGTGCAGGGGACTGAGCACCCACCAGAGGCACCGGGACTCACAGCTATGTCGCACCCCAGCTAACCCCACCTGGGAGCTGCCTCCGAAACCCAGAGCACCGTGAAATGCCCCCCCACACACACCGGAAGGTCCATCTCTGTCCCCTCGGACAAGCGTTCACGGAAGGGGAGGTTTTATGCAGAGCAAGCAGGTGAGGGCCGATCTCCATGGCTGGGACCACCTGGCCATGCCATCCTCAAGGTCCTGCTCCCGTCCCTCCTCCCGGGAGCCAGCGGACCTTGGGGTGCTGCTTTGGACGGTGCTTCAGTGCCCTCCTGCCCGCCTGCTCTGGGTTCAGCACCAATTGCTTGGGGGGCACCAATGCCCCGGCTTCACCCTTTGGTTTCTCTGGGTTTTCCCCAAATCCAACATTTTCCAACTAGGACAGATGAGCCTGACTGACAGGGTGACGTCCCGTCCAGGCTGAAATGCCTGGGATGGGCCCAGGGATCCCCTCCACCGGCTCCTGGCTCCCTGGAGGAAACATCACTGTGAACCTGGAGAGACACAGGATCCCCGCGTGGGGTGGGGGACGGTGGGCCCAGAACATCCCGTGATGTGCCATGGGGTAGGACAAGAAGGAGCCAGTTTGACCAGGGACTCGGAGGGTCCGGGTTTATCCGTGCCATTGCACATGCCAAGGAAACCCCAGTTAAGACCATCAAGTCATTCTCCAGGGCGATGGGGACAGGAAAACCAACAGCCCAGTGCGATGTCACCGCCACCACCAGGTCCTCATCCCTCCAACCGTTGTGAGGACCAGGGAGAACAGACCCACACCCATCGCCTGCCCGCGCCAGCCCTGATCCCACAGCCGGAGGGAGGTGAAATGCCCCCCCCTGCCCCCCGACACCGGGCTGCCCCCAGCCGGCCTGTCCCGCTCCTGCCCCAGGCACCCCGGGGCTGCCAGGTCCCACCCGTGGCACGGCACAGGCACGGCACGGCCTCAGCCATGGCACCGGCACGGCCCACCACAGGCACAACGGGCCGCGGCTGAGCCTGGCGCAGAGCGCCCTTGTGCTGCCATCGAGGATTGGCCAGCAGCTCGGCCGGAGGAGATCTCCCCAGTGCTGATTGGCTGAGAGTGGAGGCATGGGCACTATCCTCTGGCACTGATTGGCCGGCAGCTCTGCCACGGCAGGACCCCAAGATCCAGCCGGCCAATGGCTCTGCCACCACAGGTCTCCAGGCTCCCACTGCTCTGCCATAGCAGATCTCTCATCTGTGATTGGCCAACAGCTCTGCTGTGGCACGTCTTTGGATTCTGATTGGCTGATATCTGTACTGTGACAAGCCTCTCCAGGATCTGATTGGCCAATGGCTCTGCCGCAGCAGATCTCTAGGTGTCTCTGATTGGCCAATGGCTCTGCCGCAGCAGATCTCTAGGTGTCTCTGATTGGCCAATGGCTCTGCGGTAGTGGATCTCTTGGGGCTCCGATTGGCCAATGGCCCTGCTGTGGCAGTAGCCCCCAGTTCTGGCTGCGCTGGCCCAGCTGCCCCAGCACCCTGTCCCATGGCACCCGCGGGGCCCTGTGGTGCCCGAGGGCTCTGGGAAAGCTGGAAACTTCCACGGCCCCTTTGGGAATCAGCAGCTTCGGCAGGACCGGGGTGGGGGACGTCAGAGACGAGCACTGACGCCCCGTGGGCAATGCTGTCGGCAACGCCAAGCAGGGATCCCACGGGGAAGCTGGGGCCTGTGGTGGGCAGCCGGCCCCGGGGCAAGCGCAGTGGCACAGTCATAGAATCATAGAATCATCTCGGTTGGAAAAGACCTTTAAGATCATCAAGTCCAACCGCTAACCTAACCTTGCCATTCCACCACTAAACCATGTCCTTAAGCACCTCATCTATCCTTCTTTTAAATACCTCCAGGGACGGGGCCTCAACCACCTCCCTGGGCAGCCCATTCCAGAGCCTGACAACTCTTTCTGTGAAGAAATTTTTCCTAATGTCTAACCTAAACCTGCCCTGGCACAACTTTAGACCATTCCCCCTGGTCCTATCGCTTGTTACCAGGGAGAAGAGGCCGACCCCCACCTCACTACAACCTCCTTTCAGGGAGTTGTAGAGGGCGATAAGGTCTCCCCTCAGCCTCCTCTTCTCCAGACTAACAGTCCCAGCATGGGAGCTTCCCATGGCCAGCCCTCAGCTGGAACCACACCGAGGTACCCGGTTGGGCCCCCAAAATGAGACCCAGCTCACAGCAGCCCTAGGGAGGGACGGTGTAATGATTCACTCAGGCCTCAGAAATAGCCCCGGCCAGCCGGGCTGCAAGCCGGCAAGCGAGGAGGGCAGAGTCCGAGTTTCTACTCTGTGTCACGAGCTGCCAAAACCAGCCCGAGGGCCCACCCAACACCCGCCGGGGCTCGACATGCAGGGACTCGTGTGCCCCGGGGTGCCTGGGGCTGAGCAGGACCCCGGTGTGGTGGCACCCAGGGTCCTGTCCTGGTGCTTGTAAGCCCAGTAATGAACAGGAGACCCCAGGACAGCGGATCAGTGAGCTGAACAGGCAGGTCCCACCTCAGTATCTCACCAGTGTCAGCCGGGCAGCGCTTACGGGCTCCCTGGCCGCCCGTGGGTGACACGGCGTGAGCCACTGGTCCGAGGGACTCTCACTGTGGGGCAACCAGAGCAGCCCCCTCTCCGGGGTGCCGGCTCATCCGCTGTGCCAGGGCCAACCCCGCTGCCACCCAACGCAGCTTCTCAGCGTCCCCAGCCAGGTCCCACTGCTGTCCCAGCGCCGAGGCACCACAAATCAGCCACAAACCTGCAGCCCGCTGCCGCCCGTGGCTCCCCGTAGGCAGCAGCAGTCTGGGGTGGGGTGGGACAGCGAAGGGACAGCAGCAGCTCCCGTCTCACCAGCCGGCACCGACAGCGCCCGCAGTGCTGCCAAGCCCCAGTCCTGTCCCCGGTCTCCCCTGGGGACCTGGCGTAGGGCCTGCCCCGAGCCAAAGGCCGAGGTTGGCAGCTGGAGGAGCCGGCTCAGCCGGTTTCCGACAGAAACCAGCCCGCACCCGAAATGGCCCCGCCAGGAGAGGCAGTATCTGGGCTGAGCTGACCGTGGCCCAGCCCGAGGCACCCAGCACCGGGCACCGGCAGCACAGGGAGCCCTGCGTGCCCCACGCTGCCCCACACACACATTGTGGTCAGCATCTCCCAGGGTTTTAATGCCAAACAAAGCCCAGGCTGTGCCGGGGCAGCTCGTCCTGCTCCAAGGTCCCTGATTTGGGGCCAAGCCCAACCTGAGGTAACACCACCGGCAATGCCCACCATAGGGACAGCAGCTCGTGGGGATGTTATCAGAGAGCGATGCACCCTGCCCATCCCAGCCTGGCCCCACAGCCATCCTCACCACCCATAACTCTTTCCCAACCCCCCCCAACGGGGGTCCTCAGTCTGGGACCCCGAAGCCTTCCCAGAATCAGCGGGGTCCCTGGTCTCAGCCAGTGCTGCAAAAACACTTGTCCCTTGTCTGGTCCTGGCTGTGCAGGACCGGAGTCACAGATCCCCCCAGCCGATTCTCTAACCCAACCCCACCCACACCGCTGATCCTGATCCCCCACTCTGTGAAAAGGGTCTCTGCAAGGTCTGACCCAGCCGGGGTGTAAATCAGTAGGATGGAGTCACGTCCTCCAGCCCTCGGGACGCGGAGCTGTGATGGCGAGATCCCTGGATTCCCCCCCACCCCACCCCGGGGTATCTCCCTGCCATCGGGACAGGACTCCAGGAGGGTCACCGGGTCCTGGAGCCACCCAGAGAGGGACAAAGCATGGCCAGTTCCCCAGGTGAAAGCAGGGCTGGGTCCCTGTCCCGGGCTGGGAAGCAGGGCAGGCAGATCCCGGGGGGACAGGGTTAGGCACTCACCGAGCCTCGGATCTGACCAGGAAGGAGCTGAGCTCCGGGGCTGGTGGCAGTGGTGTCACTCCAGGGTGCCTTGCGTAACCCTTTGTGGGCCAGACGCTGCCTGCAGGAGGGAAGGAAGAGGAAGGGGGTTCCGAGGCAGCTTCCCAGGCACAGCAGGAGCCGGGGGGCTGTCCCCACTGTCCTTCACGGTGCAGGTGGCTCAGTCACATCCACTCAACCCCCCTCCCCAGCCCTGGGAAGCACAGGCTCACAGGATGCTGGGGCTGGCGGTGCCCGGGGATGGGGATCCTTGCCCCCCCCCCCAGCCTGGCCCTCTCCAAGGAGGGGGTGGGGCTCAGTGCCAACCCGCACTGCCCTGGACCCCCAAACTCTCCCAGCAGCCCTGCTCCGGAGGGGGCCAAATGGCTTCACCCAGTGCCCCGAGAGGGAACAGGGACGGCAGCCAGCCTGGGGCTCCTGGTCCTGGAAGGGCTGCGGGGGAAAAAATGACCGTGCTGATGGCTGCCCTCTCCTTTCCCCCCCTTCGCCCTTCCCTTTCCCCTCTGCCCCCCACCTTGCGACCAGCCCAACGTCATTCCTCTTTCCGTGAGGCCGCTTTCCCGCAGTGACAGAAATCAGCTCCACGCCTCGGCTCTCCGTCCAGCCCGCTGCTTCCAGCCGGGGTCGGTACTGGTGCCACGGGGGGTCACAGCCCTGCGGCGGGGCGTTGCGGGGGGACCAGTTCCTCCTGAACCCCCCGGCCACCAGCCGCCACCCCGGAGCCGGAGCCATGGGAGCCGTCGCTTTCCCCTCCGCTCCTCAGATCCGCATCAAGTGGCTCCTTCTCGCCGACACCCCCCGCCAGCCCCGAGGGGAGGACGGGGCAGCTCCCGGCCAGGCAGCCGCCGCTCCCCAGCCCCGGCTGCAGTCTCCCCAGCCGCTCCGGGGCCACCACCGGCAGCTCCCCGGTGCAGGGACGCGGCCGGGAGCACCTTGGGCGGCGGGGGGGGACACGACAGACGGCGACGCCGCCGAGCAGCATCATTNCACCGGGAGGGCCCCGGGCCGGAGCGGGGAGCATCGGGGCCTACACCGCACCGGTGGCCCTCACGCCGGGGTCGATCGAGCCCGGGGGTCTCGGGGTCCCGCGGTCCCGGGGCTCCGGAACAGGCCGGGGCACACCCGCCCGCACGGGGCACCGCGCTGGCCCCGCCCCCGCTGCCATGGCGACCGGCGGACACCACACACCCCCCCCGGAGTGCCGCGGCTCTATGGTGCCTCCCGCCCGCTAGAGAGGACGGGGGGGATCTTTCTCTTCGCCGCTCTATGGTGCGCGAGTCCTCGTCCCTCTCCCCGCGCCTTCCAGC
>VXBL01002640.1:192453-215824 GCA_013400195.1 Aramus guarauna
CCCCAGCCGCTCCGGGGCCACCACCGGCAGCTCCCCGGTGCAGGGACGCGGCCGGGAGCACCTTGGGCGGCGGGGGGGGACACGACAGACGGCGACGCCGCCGAGCAGCATCATTAGGGCCGGCGGCACCTTCCCCGGCTGCGCCGCGGGCTGGGCGTTAATGCCGGGCTGGTTTCCCGGCTGGGGCCGCCCCCGTCCGGGACATGTTTGTCGTGTGTCGTCGTCCGTCCCCCCCGGGGACCGGGGCACGCTGCCGTGAAGGGACCGGCCCGGGAGAACCGGTGGGGCCGGCCCGGGCTGACCCGCACCCCCAGGGCTCACCGGGTGGGACCGGGCGGTGCCACTAGATGGTGCCACGGCCCGGGAGGAGCCCGGCGGCGGTGGNTAGAGAGGACGGGGGTGATCTTTCTCTTCGCCGCTCTATGGTGCGCGAGTCCTCGTCCCTCTCCCCGCGCCTTCCAGCCGGGAGCGGTCCCGACCCAGCAGCCCGCGCACTATCGCGACAGCCGGTCCTCGCATCGCGATTAATTCGGCAGAACGGGACCGCTCTACTTCCGGTGTTGGCTGCGGCCCCTTCCGCCCTACGGTGCTGGGGCGTGTCTAGCCGTGGCACCTCCCGCGCTCTATGGTCCCCGCTGTTCCCAGTCTCCTCAGCGGCGGCGGCCGGAGCCGGGAGGAGCGCGGCGGCGGCGGCGGCAGCGGCGGGCGCGGGTTTAGGCCTGGACCTGGGCCTGCCCTGCCCTGCTCCGGGCCTGCCCTGCCCTGCCCGCGGCCTTTGCGGCAACCATGGAGCTGGAGGCGCCCGAGGAGGCGGAAGGCTCGGCCATGGCGGGTGCCGGTGCCATCACCCCGGAGGCCGGCGTGGGGGGACTGGACGCGGCAGGAGGTAACGGGCTGCGAGCACCGGGCGGCTGGCACCGTCGGCCGGGCTCCCCGGCGTGTCGCCCCGCGTGTCGCCGTCCCCCTGAGTGGCCGCTCCCGGCCGGGCCCCCNGGGGGGAGGCCGGGCGGGGGCTGCCCCTCGTCTCCTGCTCCCCACCCGTCCCGGGGTGTCCCGGACCGCTGCGACCTCCGGAGCAACGTGCAGGGCACAGGCTGGGCCTGCCCGGCTCCGGGGTTTCTCCCCGCCATCCCCCGGCCCCAGCCCGGGGCGGTCCTGAGGGCCCGCGGTGGGTCACCCCTGCGCCGGGGCAGCCACCCCGGGCCGTGCTCCCCCCTCTGCGGGGCTGGGCCTCGGGCGGAGCGGGGGGTGCCCGGGGGTGCGGGCCCTTAGCGGGGGGTGCCCGGGGGTGCGGGCCCCTGCCTCGCTCGGGGGAGTTGCTGGGGCTCCCGGCGCTGCGTCCCGCAGGGCCCCGCAGCGGGAGGGAGGGAGGGCGGCAGTGCTGCCGCACCGGGATCCACCTCGGCAGCCGAGGGGAGGAAGGCCATTTCTGAGGGGCCAGCCCGAGCCTGACAACACCGCTGGCAGCCTCAGCAAAAGATTTTTGGGGTCGTCGGTTGGCAGGTTCGCATATGCAGGGCCGTGCAAGTGCACCTGCCTCCGCCTTTGCCACCTAATAATTTATAGCCTCCAAATTGCTAGCTTTAGTTTTGCACATGAGCGTACAGCCCCGCTCTGTTGTTGGGTTGACAAGTTCCTTTGTGGGCCTGACATGAAGCTCCCGAGCACCTGTCTGAGCCTGAAGTTTATTCAGAGCCTGCTACGAGGTAGACAGGTTTTGGTTGTGTTGTGACAGCGATCTCCTTGTCTTCAGGCCTTTAAATGAGGATCGTTAGATCTTCTCAAACCAAACAAATTGCAGCAGAAGCTGTGATTATTTCAGAGATGTCACCTGCTGCGTTGCAGGGGGCTGAATGTAACATGTAATTTTTGGTAAGGTGCTGCGATTTAGGCAAGTGGCAAGCTGTCCCCGGCCTTCCTCAGTGCTGCAAGAAAAATGGAGGGGCTGGCTGCGTGCAGCTCGCCTCTCCCGAGGCTGCTTGTGGCGTTCCCCACCCACCGCTCAGACCTCTTCTTCAGGAGCGTGCCCCCGGCAGCGTGGTGTGGCTGGTGGACTTCCAGCTGGTGATGCTGAGGGAGCAAAAGAGAGAACCTTTTGCTGATGAACAGTTAAAATATTGTTTATCCTTCTGATTTCTCTGTCACCTTTCTGGGTTTTGGGGTTGTTTTTTTTTTTTTTTTTTTAGTGGAGAGAATAGAGAGTTGTTGCTCAGGTCAAGACAAGGTGTCTGCGGAGCCTGTTGCTCAGGAGGGGTTTAAGCAGGGAGCGTGTGTTTTTCTTTGCAAGTAAATCTGAATTTACGAACCTGTAGGCTGTCTTACCTTATGCTGATAGTGAAAAAGATGAAACGGAGCCAGTAATCTCACTGATGCTTTGATTTTTTTTCGAGTCAAGTTGCTTTCTCCTCGCTTGGGTAGCGTCCAAATTGTCACTCGGCCTCAGCCACGCTTGCAACTGGAGCTCCCAGGAGGGTTGGGTACAACGTGCATGATGGCTGAGTATCTTCTGGAAGAGAACAAAACCTGAGGGCACTGGAAGTGGCCCTTGGTGGGTCGTGTGTGAAGGCACGACTACCCCCGCACGCGGGGTGGGCTGTGCTGTGGGTCTCGAGTCAGGACTGCCGGCTGACAGAGCGCGTCGACGTGCTTTGTGCTCCTCGTTGCAGCAGATGGGAGTACTACACACCAGAGCGACGTGCCTGGGAGCAGAGGGGTTTGTCCTGAGTGCCGTCCTGTTTTGTTGACTGTTTTGACCCTGATGGTGACAAACCCAGCACAGCACCCGTGCCTTCACTGCTATTTGGAGCAGCGATGGAGGTGGTGAAGTGCTTGTGACCCACCTATATGGATGCTTTGTGTCACTTGCCTTATTGCTTGTGCCATTGATGGATTACCAGCATAGTCAAAATCTGCTCCCCAGCTTTTTACAGAGGGCAAGGGTGGCTGTGTGCTGTGCTCTTACTAAACGAACATGGCAGGGTTAATCCAGACCGTGGGCGAGGTCGGCAAAAAAAACTTCCCAAAGTGCTCGGTAAATATGGAGACAGGAGCCGGTTAGTCTGGTAGAGGAGTAAAACTGGATGGAGGAGAGGGGCTGAAAGCCAGGGAAACCTTGACAAAAGGTTGACTTAAGGCACGGAGGGAGCTTTTGGAAGTCTCATAATATGCTTTGAGGGAGAAAACCTCATCTGGTGCCAGCAGCTAAGCACATGCATCAACACATGGGCCCAATTCCTCCCTTTCCAAGAACCCTGCTTTGAGGTTTTTAAAAGTTTTGTAACCACTGTGGTTGAAAAGGGAGTTTCAAAATCTGACGAGTATAAATGGCTGCTGTGCTTCCTCCCGGAATCCGTTCCCCTTTGCTGTGGGAAGGGGCTGCAGGGAGCGTAAGGGACGCTTCATTGGTTTTGGTGCGGAGAGCAGAGCTGTCGGCAGGAGCGGAGGAGGTGTGCGGAGGCACTGTGTGGGGGATCGTTCAGGGAGCACCGAGATCGTTCAGGCTGGGGTGCCCCAACCCCAGAAGTAGCTGGGTGGGGAGAGGGCACATCACCATCCCTCTACCTGCGTGCAGTCTAGAGGCAAAGGGTCTGGAAACCTCCTTTTTTCCAAGGGGACTCAAGTTACTGGAGAGCTGTGGGTACAAAATCGTTAGTAAAGCTGGTCTCCGCCATCTTGCAAAGGTGGAAATTTTCAGCCCAATGGGGGAGTAGAGTTGATGTCTGACTTCCATTCCTCACGTCTCCTGTTATATGGGTTGCAGCGTGCCCATCATTTATGGCTTAGAGCCTGGGCAGAAGGCTCCAACATGTTCTTCATGGTTGAATTCCTTGGCTTTAGGGAGCTGAAATGACTTAACAAGTATTTATGCTCTTGTTCAACAGTTGTCTTGCTGTACCCAGAACTGGAGATAACAAAGTGGAGAACCCGGCCCCAGCCAGTGGTGCCGAGTGTGCTGGATGCTGGTGGCACCTGTAAGGCCATCTGCAAAAAGCACTGGGAGAGCGTTGATTGCGACAGATGAAGAACGGTATTGCAGCTCTTCCCTCTTTGCAGTGGTAATTTTGAAGTGACTTTTGAAGGGTTGCTGGAAGCAATTTTTTCAGTGAGCAGATTAGAGATAAGAGAAGAATTCCACCCTGTGGGGCACAAGCAGTTCAATCCATACCAACGTGATGGAGAGGGAAATTGGAGAGAGCTTATCAGCTTGAGGAAAAATCAAATGTAAACATCATCCCCAGCATGATTATGGTTCACAGCTTAGTTGGATGTCACATGCCTCTTTCCCGTGAAATGGTGCTAGCAAAGATGATGACAGAGGGAGTCAGCTAGGCAAAAACAGAGGGAAAAACACCCTGTGCCTTGAACTTTTAAAGACCCTGCAGTTACTTCACAGTCAATAAGTCACAGCTCAGCTGCAGGGAAGGAGGAAGGCAACGAAAATAGAATTCAGGCTGCTCTGGCAAATTAATTGTCCTTTAAGATGTGAATTGACTGGAAACAAATAGGGAAGCTGGGATTATGGGCCCTGGGAGCTGCGAAGGGCAGTATGTGTATGGCAGGGAGATCTGGGCAGTGCCCTGAAGGATGCCGAGCCCATCTGTATCAGTGTCAGGACAGGCTGGAGAACAAACCCCCGCGAACCCAGGAAGAAGAACGATTAATATAATTTTCATTAATTAGCATTTGGCATTGACCTGTATATAATAGCCTGGATTATATTATTATATCCACAATAATATAATACTATATTATTATATCCACTGCTGGATCTGTGGCTGGCAAAGCTGCTGCCACCGTGTCCCACTTGGGAAGCTCGCTGGGCCTCTCCAGAAGAGCTCCTCGGGGAATGACCTGAGTGGATTTAGTATGAGCAGTGCATAATTTGGGAACGATTATTGAAGTGATTCATTGACATGACCATTATGGGCTCTAGCCAGATGCACGATCTTATTAAATATGATTTTCCCATATAAGGTGGTTGCAGCCTGAAAAGCAGCAGCAGGAATTCCAGTGCTCGCTTTCTTCATGAACACGTCTTTCAATTGCAGCCAGTCGAGTCCAGAAATAGGTCTGCATGGCTGTGCGATACCCTGACAAAGGCTCAGAGAGCCCTTCTCATCGCATGCTACTTCCACCTTTGTCACATTTTGATTATTCCTGTCCATCTTTTTCGGGCTGCCAAGCATATTGCTGTAGACCAGGATTAATCTATAGAGGCCTGGCAGGTGCCTCGCTCTTGACACGGATGTGGTACCCGTGTGCCCTCTGGGACCTTACCAGCACAAGATCCGTTCCCATCTGTGCGTATGGGAACTGCAGATGTTACACGGGTATAATTAACTTGCGACTCGCAAGTCAGGAAACGTTGCACCTTTTGCTCCGCAGCACGGAGTTGGAGGGGGAAGCGTTTGCCAGCTCCCAGCGCAAGGAGGGTTTGGCTGTGTTTAGGTGGGAGTGACCTTCAGCAGGCTGGTTCGCACCTTCCGCTCCCACCGGGGCTGCTGGTTGTGTTGCTCGCCGGTGACGCTCCCTCTCACAGCCTGGCTGTGGGAAAGCAGGAGCTAAGGCGGGTCCCATGGATGTGCCCTCCCTGATCTCTTCTGGAGCCAGGGGAGCTGGCAGGAGCAGTGGGTATTGGAGCAGGCTGCTGGTTTTGGGGCACGCTCTCTAGACCCCGTAAAGTTTAAAGCGGAGGCCTTGGCACCTTCTTTTCTCAAAGATGCATGTGCGAGGAGAGGGGTGAGGCTGTATGTTTGAACTGATAAATAGCAACAGAACAGTCAAAGGTGGCCTCAGTGAGGTTTTTTGTTTCCCATTAAGTCTTTCCAGGTCCCTAACCAAAATTTCTGATAGTTCCATTTAAATTTAATTTAATAACCCAGTTGACAGTGTCACTTTCCTTCAGCTATCTCTCGAGCTGTTGCCTTCTAGGCCTGCAAGCTGGGTCACCTTGTGAACATGCCCAAGAACAGAATTTCTTAGTCACGTCAGGCTGGACATCTGTGATCATGTCCATGGGGCTGGGCAGAAGCTATTTTTAGAGCATTACGCAGGTGCAAAGCCCTGGTTGTTTGGTGTGGATTCCCATTAAGTAGCTACTATCAGGGCAATACCTCTGTGTAGTATTTCACCATTTCTAAATCCATCTGTGGCTAGTGCAGACACTCAAAGGAGCAAAATATTGTGATTTTTTTTATAAGTCTTTGGCAAAGCAGAATTCCTGGCACGAGCACCCTCTTTGAGATTGCTGCCTACTGATGGTGCACCACTCCGTGTTCATCCAACAAACAAGTGCAGCCACTTGTGTTTTCCTCTAATGGGAAGGATGCTGTAATGAAAATGTGTGCCATGCTGAGCCCCTGCCTGTGCGGGGTTGCCCATCCGTTCCGCTGCATGAATGCAATGAAATGACGGGAGCGCAGCAGAAAGGTAAATCAAGGCACTGTGAGGGACTGGGGGAAAAAAGAAAAAAAAGACTATTTAATGCTGAAATGAAAGAACAAAAGAACAAGAAAGAAAAAAGTCATGTAAAAAAAATCCAAACTGGTGGCCTGTGTGAAGTGAGTTTTGTCCTGATCCTTATCAGCACTGATCTTCTCAGCAGAGCAGCCTGGCGTTGCTCGTCTACCTGCCTGGGGAGCTGTGTGCCAAAAGGAAAAGCATCTGCTGGCTTCCCAGGCTCTCCACCTCCTCTCCAGATAAGTAGCAGGCTGAGTCCCTGGAAGAGGAGCCTGGTCTCTCTGAGCAGCCCTAAAAGAGCCAGTGATAATAAGGTAATGTTGGGGTTTGTCCTTCTCTAGGTAGGTCTTAGAAATACTCTGTTCCTAGGCAGCCTGACACTTGTTTGTTTGAGTTTTTTGGTGTTGCCAGTAGCTGAGTTAACCTCAGGATTTTCTGGGAAGCATTTTCTGTAATTAAAAAGCTAAAAGTGATTGGAGCAGCTTTTCTGTCACTTCATCTCTTCTCACCCGCATATTTAAGCAGAAAATGCTGTCAACCCCTAATTAAGTGTCGTCTTCTTCCATCATGTGTTCTTGTGGCTTCCCTGGCTTACGTGTGGGTTTTTGCGCTGGCTTGTGGTGAATAACCCAGGCTGAGTCAGAGTACGTGCCATGGCAGTGAGGAAATCTGGAGGCTTCAGCGTGTTCAGTTGCTCCGATGTTTGTGGCCCATCTGATGCCACTGGTCACTGCTAACCGCAGTTTGCTTCATCATCTCGCAGCTCTGGGGAGAAGCTGTGAGTCTTTCACCATATGAGTTGCCCTCTTTGCTTCTCTCCCAGCTTGCTTTGAATGCAGCAAAACTGCCACTCTTTCCTAATTCTGTTTAAAAAATACAAATGCATACAACTAGAGAGTCAGCGTGCAATGTGAAGGGGTGTCTTAAATATTTACTGTAACACAGAAACAGGCTGAAATAATTGATATTTGAAGAATAGCAGCATTATTTTCTAGTGTGGAGATTGCATATTCTGTACAGTCGCATCTCTGGTGAATAACTTGGTAGAGCTGGCCCTCTGGATAATTGTTGTCTTTGCAGCCATTCGATCTGGAGTTGCAGGAAACGAACTTTGCAATGACAAGTCACTGCCTGTACAGTTTGCATTCAGTGTGAGGAGTGTAAAACGCTTTGCAGACACATAGAGGGGGCACGGTCCTCTTCTCCTCTGTGATTAGCAGAATCTGCCTTTTCTCTTTGCAGAAATTGCTATTGGAGAGGGTGGGAAAGACTTTCTGGGAGGAAAGAGAAGTTGGAAACTGGCTCTTTGCTTCTCTGGCGTCTACACCGTTGCAGACCTGCCTGTTACGTGAGTGGTGTTTGGAAAGGAAGGGCCCATGCTCCGGTAGCACACCTCTAGCTGCTTCTGCTGCACAAGGCGCTCACTGATCCGGCGAAGGAAACCGGGTCACGGCCCAGGGTTTGTCACAAGACCGACCTGGGCAGATACGCTGCCGCTTCTGAAAGGGCCTGGAGATTAGCTGAGCATGGGAACACCACATGCAACAAGCTCGTGTCTTTGTTCTGTGTGAAATAGTTCGATCTCCTGAACTCAGAGGAATTAACGGATTATAAGAGGAGGGCAGCTTTGCCTGGTTTGCAGTCATTAAAATGTAGCAGTGCGCTCTCGGGGCGGTATCGTTAGTGATGTGGGATGGTGGGGAGCTTGGTACCAGTCAAACTCCAAGTATGCTTTTCACTGCATAACATGAAATCTCTCCCAGCCACGCAGGGGAATGATGTTTAATTCAGCTTCTGCCTTGTGCTCTGGCTGCTGCTGTTAAGACTTCACTGCTTCTGCGTTCTGGATTTGCAGTGGTGCTGTTGGTGCCGGCAGTAGCTGTTACTGAGCAATGCTCTCGCACGGGGCTTGGTAGCTCCTGCAAAATCACCTCTCCATGCTTTGAGGGTCCGCGTAGCCAGAGTAGTTAATAACTCTGCATGTAAACTTGGTGATGCTTTCTCTGATGAAGCTCTGTCAAACTACTGACTCTTCAAATTCTCTGTGTTCCTGTACCATGGTAGATGCCTCCTAATTTCTTCTCCAGAAGAACTGGGAGCGCTTTGACCTCAACCAGCACTGAGCTCCTGGAGGAAAGGCAGCTCATCAGCAGAGGAAGGGGAGTGCTGGGCTGGGAGCCAGTTGGGTCCCTACTCTTTCACTGAATTTAGTAATTCAGAGTAATTCCCCAGCTGTTTCGTGTGTTTTCCCGTAGGAGGCAAAAAGATCTGCTACTTCTGAAACTGCTGGTGTTGGAAGCCTGTCCTTAATGTAACTCAAACTCTGGATGCGTTGGGATGCTGCCTTTCAAAATGAGTGTCCTGAATGTGTCAGACCACGCTGGTGACCGTGTTATGATTCTGCAAGAGTGGAATTAGTCAAGGTTACTTTGCCCTTTCATTTGCTGCCTGGCGAGATGTTGTTTAAGTTGCTGGTTATACTTTTCTTTTCTTCCCCTTGGAGTTTGCCATTCTCAGTTGCTGCATTGTATTCTGTCACCCTGAGTAAGTTAAGGTGCAGATCTCCCGTGGCTGAGAGAACCACTGAGACTGGTGAAGCACCACCTGATGGACTTGAGGACTGACATGAAAAACGCACGTAATCTCCATTAAAAAGAACATTGTTGCAAAGTCAGTCTCTTCTGAGTTCAAGCTTGATGGGGAGGCAAAAAACCCCCCTTACTTTCTGCCTCCCTGGTTAAGGCTGGATGCACTCCGTGGGGAGTGCCTTGCTCAACCCCACGTGGGGCAGGAAGGATGGGGAGGAATGAGGTAGGGAGAATAAAAGTGATGCTACCTCATATTTAAAGCAGGAGTAATGTAGGTCATCTTAATCTGGTCCCTGTCCTCCCCTTCCTGCGGGATGGGAGAGAGTCCCAGCCACGAGTGCTGCAGGGCCACAGTGAGATGGGACAAGTTTCGCTTTGCTGCTTTCTACCTTTGGAGCGTTTTGTGATCTTTGCAGGCTTTTCTACTAGTTCATTACGTACCAAAAAAAAAATCTCCAACAGTAGAGAAGAATAGCCTTGTTTCTGTGCATGAAATGAATGGCTTCAGGGTGTTCCCAATTATTTTTTAGGGTGCAATTCCTGATTTGTGGGTGGAACTGATTTTGTTTAAAGAGCAAGTTAACAGCATCCTCCTGAGGTCTTGGATATTTACTTGCATTTTCTCCAGTTGAAATTGGACAGCAGTGTGATTACAGTACTGCTTCAGTTACTGTGTGAATACCTATGTAAACACCTTTCTAATGCTAGTCCTTCCAGCCCTCCAGCAGTCTGAGTTCGGTTCAGAAGGGCTGTGTATGGATTTTCATTTTTCATTCAGGGCTGTACGAGCTCAGGTAATTAAGGCCACTTTGCACCAATATGAGCAAGTTGACTGTTGGGAGCAATTTTGGTTGGCACGTCGATACAGCTCACAAAAGGTTTGGAGCACTTGAGAAATATTTTTATGTAATTGGCAAGTTTTGAGAGATTTTTGAGAAATCTTTCCAAAGCTCAAGATGCATCTCCAAAGTACTGCAAGGCTCACAGCAGGCTGCTGTACTTTAAAACAACCAATCTTATCAACATGCACATCAGCAATGGAAACACCAAGAGCAGTATGTACCGCTCGCTTGCAGTGTCAATACAGTCGGTAAGATCTGGGGTGTTACACCAGCTGGTTTTCTGTTCTTGGAGCCCGCTCGGTTTCGTTACTGCTTTGTCTGAAGCGGGTCAGCTTCTGGCCACCTAGAAGCTGGTAGCCCAACTTTGGCTAAATGTCATCTCTGATGTCCATTGATTTTACTCAAGGTCCTGAAGATCTGAGGGATTGAAGAAAAAACTACAGGCTTGGTATAAGGCCTAGAAACACAAGTTGCCGTTTGACAAAGTAAAATGAAGGTGATCAGCTGGAGTCTCCCATTGCCACCAGTCAGGTGACCTGGTTTCTTCCTGCAGGATGCCTGGCTGTCTTTGAAGTGTAGAGTTGGGAACTGAAGTTCACGCTGGCTTTGCAACGCTGATGGCGTTTACCGTGCTAGTTAATGCGTGGAGAGGGAAAACTCTTAACGCAAGGCAGAAGTGATGGTACTTTGCTAACTGCTCTAAAAAGACAGGGAAAATTTGCCCATGTCTTAATGCTTGCTTGTCGTGTTTGGTGCTTTCCATGACCTGGGCAGTAGCACAAGCAAAATATTACCCAAGCCTCTAGTGTGGGCAGGATACAGCAGCTGATGACAAAGATGCTGCAGTAGTTTTCTTTCTGTATTCTCTCTCCACATCTGATAGACCAAATTTTGTGGATTTTTCAAGGCAAAATTGTCCATTACTGCATTTTTCAAAGGCAGGCAGCTGGCTAAAATCATCATCTAGCTGAGTGCTCCTTCCCTGAATGTGTGCCTGATGGCACTTCATGCAGTCAGTCACTCCATTTAGATGCTGATGTGAGACTTGGTTCTTTCTCTGATTTCTTGATTTCACAGTTTCTGTCCGTGCAGCCGGTTCTGCAGCATATGCATCCCCACGCCAAGAGGAAAAGTAATGTGATCAGAAGTCCTACGCGCTGGCGAGAGGGCAGATGTAATACCTGAAACCGCTTGTCTTCTCTTTAAATGTCACTTTTAAATGGGTGTCATCTTTAAAATGACAGTTTTCCTTTCTGTATGTATTCGGTGCTGCTCTCGCCATCTGTCTGGATGCATGTTGATGGGGGCAGCGTATAAAACGGCATAGAATTTGATGGCAGAAATGCAAACTATAGAGATGTAAAATAGTCCCTAACTTCAAAGCTAGAACAACGACAGCAGAAAATTATACGGTCTTGAAGCTGTACTTGTCAATGTTAAATTACGTGCTCTTCAGTTACAGGGCAAACACTCGTCTAGGTGGAATCCAGAAATAAGGCAAAGTTTTTCAGTTTGGCCTAACAGGTGGTGATTATTTGTGGGTTTAAATAGCACATGTTATGGGATAATTTTTGTGTTGCTAAGGACTGTTTGTTCAGTGATCAGGACTGCAATCTGGAAGGCTAACAATTGCCTTTGCTTAATTTTACTACTGTTTTTCCTGTAATGCTAACTTATTTTACAAGATAATTAAGCTTTTCTAGGTGGTGCATATTGTGCTGCATTTTTTAGCTTTTGATATGCATACTGCTTTTTTTTTAATTCCGGGATACTTCCTCTCAAACCAGCATCTCTTCAGGCTTAAATTAATTTTGATGGAAGAGAAATGATGACATAGTCTTTCTCCACCTTAGTCTCAGAGGGTTGGATGTTTGGTTTTACTTCAGCATTAAGTAGGAGTCACTGGTGGATTAACTATCTAGGACACTCTTTTGAGAAGGAGGCTTCTAGACTGGTAATGCCAGAAAACGCTTATTAAAGAAAATGAGAAACTGAAGGAGCGAACATCCTGAAACTGCTAATTGCTTCTGCGGCTTCTTCACAGACCGGCCCCATGCATTTCCTGTGTATAATTGCAATCTTTGCTGCAGCTCCCTTGCAGAGAGCTTCAAAGTCCTGATAAATGTGGGTCTGTCTCTAAAATGAAGCAAAAAAGACTGTATACTTTGTCAGCCAAGGCAGTTATATTTCAGTTAAAGACAGCAATTGCCTTATCCGTTCTGCTTTGGTATAATAAACCGGGTTGTCCATCCTGTACCAGATGCAGAGCTGGCCAATATAGGCTGGTACTAAATTGAAGACCCTCCTGAGATAAAATGCTGGTAGTGGGCTGCTTGTCATGGCTCCGTCAGCTGCCAAGAACGTGGCAATTTGGAAGGAACTTCATTTAATACGTGACAGCTCTGGTTTTGTATTGGTAGGATGGCAATGCATGAGCTTCCATGAGGTATTGAGATTTAAGGTTTATAACTGATCTCAGAGAGATGCTATGGCTTCCCCAACTCCCAGGTTTAAAAATGCAAACATTGGTTTTACTTTGAGTCTTTTTTTTTTTTCTGAACTGAAAACTAGGAGTGCAAGACTGCTGGAAGTGACCAACATCCAGCATGAAGAGCAAACTGTAACCTAGAGGAACAAGGTGGGTTTTTACAGTATCTGAAGGAATGACATTTAAATGCAGGTTTCCCTGTGAGGTGAGGGAAAAACAACTTAATCTGTAAGGGTGAGGTAGGGTGAAAAACGACTTAATCCGAGGCCTGCGGAAGGGAGGGGTAAGATGTGCCTGAATGGCAGCTGCTTATCTAAAGGGAAAAGGAATAAATCAGAATCCCAGACTGGTTTGGGTTGGAAGGGACCTCAAAGCCCACCCAGTCCCCCCCCTGCCATGGGCAGGGACACCTTCCACTAGCCCAGGTTGCCCAAAGCCCCATCCAGCCTGGCCTTGGACACTGCCAGGGAGCCAGGGGCAGCCACAGCTTCTCTGGGCACCCTGGGCCAGGGCCTCAGCACCCTCCCAGGGAAGAATTTCTTCCTAACATCTCATCTACATCTACCCTCTTTTAGTTTAAACGCATTATCCTGTGTCCTGTCACTACACTCCCTGGTAAAGAGTCCTTCCTCATCTTTCCTATAGACTCCCTCTAGGTACTGGAAGGGGCTCTAAGGTCTCCCCGGAGCCTTCTCTTCTCCAGGCTGAACAACCCCAACTCTCTCAGCCTGTCTCCAGCCCTCTGATCGTCTCCATGGCCTCCTCTGGACTCGCTCCAACAGCTCCATGTCCTTCTTGTCCTGGGGACCCCTGAGCTGGATGCAGCACTGCAGGGGGGGTCTCACCAGAGTGGAGCAGAGGGGCAGAATCCCTTCCCTTGACCTGCTGGTCACTGCTGGGGATGTAGCCCAGGACACAGTTGGCTTTCTGGGCTGCAAGCGCACGTTTCTGGGTCATGTTGAGCTTCTTGTCCCCCAACACTCCCAAGTCTTTCTTCTCAGGGCTGCTCTCCATCTGTTCTCTGCCCAGCCTGTAGTTGTGCTTGGGATTGCCCTGACCCACATGCAGGACCTTGCACTTAGCCTTGTTGGACTTCATGCAGTTCACGAGGTCCCACCTCTCCAGCCTGTCCAGGTCCCTCTGGTGGCATCCCTGCCCTCCAGTGTGTTGTCGACCCACCACACAGGTTGGTGTCACTGGCAAACCTGCTGAGGGTGCACTCGATGCTGCTGTCCATGTCACCGACAAAGATGTTAGTATCTGTTTAACAGACTGTTTACAGGCAGAAGTGGCAGTACTGCAGGATACTTAATGTTTTCTATTCATGCTTCCCCTTTTGGTTGTTTTGACTTGCCAAGATAATGATCTCCAAACATCCTTTGCCTTACAGCTGGCCTTTAAGTTCTGGCAAAACCAATGCACCCATTTTGGTGAAAAGGAAGCCATGAAGTATCGCCCCCTCCAAAACTTCAGAGCTTGGTCAGGTCCATCCTTAAATGGCATTGCAGTATCAGTGGGATGGTTCTGCTTCATCAGACCTGCCTTTTTCTCTTCCTGTGGAAAGCCATCGGCACCTGACTTCTCTAAGCCTTCTAACTTCCATTTTGCTGTGCTTTGTAAAAATAACTCGCCTGTTAAAATCTCACTGATGAGGCCGGAGGAGCCCTGCTGCTTGGTGTGTACAGACGGATAGGCTTGAGCCATCTGACCTGGAAGAAGGTTACTGGGTTGGGAGCCAGGAAATGTAGAGTTTAAGCCATGGGACTTCCCTCGTCAGCCCTGTGTATCTTATATTCCCCATCGAGAGCTGTTGCGTAGCTGTTGGCCAGCATTACTGTGCACTTGTCTGTCTGCATCCTACCCCACCACACACGCCACCATCGTAAAACAGAGCCGGCAGAAGATCCCTACTCTGAGCTGGGAGGGGAAACCCAAGGGAGAGGCGGGGTTGTCCTGGAGGTGGTTTTCAGAGCGAACGTATGATGTTTGCGTGCCTGGCTGTGGCTTCTGTTTCTCTGCAAACGCAGGAGCAGATTGTGCTGTCCCCCACTCCTTCCCAAGTCAGTGGCAGTGTGTGTTTGGCTGATCCAACCTTGTAGCATTACAGTTCAGGGGAACTACTTCGTTTCTGGTTTTATTAAAGTCTCAGCAAACAGTATGAAAGATTCTGCGAGATTCTGTGTAGTTCACAAATGCTAGACCGAAGCTCACTCTGCTGCTGTCTTGCATGACTTTATTCTATACCTGTTCTTCATAGGGCATCCCCAGTTTTTCCTTGTATTGGGCAGTTCAATGAAGCCCTGAGGGGCTCAGGAGTTAAGTTGCTCATGGTTCAGGACTCTGTTTTAGGACCTGTGAGACCAGAAGTAGTTCCCAGTTGCACCTCGAGCTTACACGATAATACCAATGCACATGTATGAGCCATGTGGCCAGGAGGGCTGGCCTTCTTCCGGGATGGTCACTTGTCTCTGCAGCCCGATGTCCTTCAGCTGTAGCTTTCTGTGTTTAATGAATGCCTTTTCTCCTCTGCTCTTTCACTGAAGCTGGGCTGCTCTGAAACCCCCAGCCCAAGAGCTGGGGGCTCTGAAAAGCTGGGAAAAGAGCTGACCCAGCTGGCCGTAGTTCAGCTCTGTGGTAACTTGTTTTCTTTCACCTAATAACAGTCTGCTGTCAAACACAGCCTAAAACCCACAAAATCACTTCAGAAAGACCTTGACCACTCCTATATCCTGTGCAAGCAGAGTAAGTGCAGGATGCAAAGGGTAGGTGCAATACTCAGCAGTGACCGTGGTCTCTGTTCTTCTGAATCCCAAGCAGTGCTGCTGCTTGCAGAGGGGCTTGGGGCTGAACCGAGTGTGAACGTGTATGGCAGCCTCCGGGGAAACAGTGCCAGAAATCTGAAGTGTCCTCAGCACCCGGGGTGCCTTGGGGAGTTTGGGGATAACCAGTGCCTCAGTTCTGCCTGCACAGCACTTTGGGAGCCTGAGCGCTCTTCTGGATTTTACTCCTTGTTCTTTTGCATCTTCAGTTTGGGCATGTCCCTGTACAGAGTGTGGAGCAGAGCTTGTTCACAAATAGATAGATGTAGCTGCACTTGGTTAAATACATGTAATAAGTGCCTTGCTCAGCCTCCAAGTGAAAATCCTTCAGGCTGGGCTGGAGAAGCTGCTTTACTGACTTAGCATTTGAGCAGGCTGCAGGTCTGTGCCAGGAGGAGCCTGTCCTTCAGCTTGTGGTTATCGGTATTGGAGGAAGTTGTCCATGATCATCAGTGTAATGCAACAGAAAGGTCCTTGTAGCCCAGCATAGGCACCAGGTTGTCTCTTCTTGCCATCTACGCATCTCACCTGTTTGTATTTCTTCCTAAAGCTCTAGAAGTGTTTTTAAAAATGTCATTATTTTTTAGGTAACTTATTTTCAGCTGATGGCTGAGTCACTATATGCCATGCAACAGCCAGGATCCCAGGGAGAGATGAGACTACTCGCTGAAACTTTGAGTTACGATTTTTGGCAGCACACTTCATCTTTTGAGCTTGTTCTGCTGTGGCTTGTTTTGTTCCATCTGTTCAGGTGCCTTTGTTAAAGTAGGAGCACCCGACCAAAACACTCTAGTTACAGAGAGCAGAAATGGCCTAACAAGGCTAGTGGGAAAAGAACATGGTGGTGAGCAATGACTTAAATTTATCCCTAACTTACAGTCTCCCACACCTTGTGGCAGTAGCTTTTGCCCGAGAGGTCTTTCTTCAGGCTCACAACATGGGTACGTGGTCTGTCTAGAGCTGCTGCTACTGCAGGGAACATTTGGATGGAGGAGAGGGGGACTGGAGGCTTGGTACCCCTCCTGGGTACCAGTCCCCTCAATCTAGGGAGAGAGGAGGTGTTAGCATGTCCAGGGAGGGATGGGATCCATCTGGAGGAAAGGATTTGCAGTAGCTGGGAAGGATTAAGCAGAGCCTGCTCCTGAGGAGCTAGCTAGCCCTCATTGTAGGGTTTGGGTGGGTTGTGTGCAACCTGTGCTGCCTGTGCAGGAAGAGGGTGCAGGCAGCACGGGTGGCAGGGTGCTGATGAGGGCAGAGGACACGCTAATGGGAAGCAGCAAAACACCAGCCAGACCTGGCCTTGTGCCACGTGTGAGCTGGGGTGGTTAATTTTGAATGAGGCCAAGAAATCTCTGATAGCTTGGTGCCCAACAAGCTCAGATGAGACGCGTGCAGCTGGAGAGCTTAATTTCTAGTTATTACAGCAGCAAAAGCTTAGGTTTATTTAGAAGTAGAACTCGAACAAAGATGTATTACTGGTCTGCTTTTCTTATCATGTCTTTTTAATTGCATATTTTTAGTGGGACTTGGCCAACTTGAAAACTGTCTCTGAGTTGCGTAGAGGGCATGCCCTTTAAGGTGCTATAGGACAAACCCGTGCTCTAAAAACAGGTCCAGAAATTCAACCTGATGCTTTTGACTTGACATCTGGTTTTGAAACAGGTAGAATTACAGATGTCTCCCACCCAGACCTTGTCCTCAGTGTTGCGATGCAAGTCTGTATGTACGTGTGCGTGTTGCAGCGTTGTCAGCAGCACCTGCAGCAACCTGGAAGTGTTTCACGAAGGAGAGTTTACTCAACCTGGTGCGAGCAGCCTAGCAAAAGGACTTTATACCCAGTGACGCATGTTGTACACAACCCCATTCTGAAATCCCCTTGCAAGTCTTCAGTGTTTGAGCACCTCCGGAAAATCTCTGTCAAGCGACATTAGCAAGAGCAGAATTAAATCTTAGAGGATTTAGCCGAGCAGCTTTGGCTACGGAGTAAATCAGGAAATACCCCACTCATTAAAAATCCAGGTGCATCTTCAGGATGACTTGTGAAGGGTGGCCTGCAGACAAAACAACTGTTTTCCCTTTGGAGTTTGCTGTTGGTTAGGATGCTGAGCTCCCAGGTTTAAAGCTCTGCTTGCTGTAGTAACTTCTGTATAGCCTGGTATTGTGGTAGGTGGCTATTGTGAAACTTCAGGTAGATTTCTTTACCTGTTGTGACTGTAGTAACTGGACTTCAACACATCTTTTAAAGGTCAGAAAATGGAAAATTTGGGGAGGCGGATATCTTTCTTGAGTTGTATTCTTCTATTTTAATGTAATTTAGTCTGAGAGTAATTCTTCATGGTGAATGAACAGGGGCAGTAAGCTCTCTGTTTATTGCTTTTACCATTTAAAAGTGTCTTCCTGTAGCTGTTACTTGATGATCTGACCCATCCCTCCTGGATGGGAGGTGCTGACTTCATTTAGCTGCAGAACCCTCTATGAGAAAGGGCTGAGAGAAAATATAGGGGGACAGTTTGTCACTGTCTCATAGCTTGCAATCAGGCACTCTTTGTATCTGCTGTGCTGCTCTTACAGGCAGCTTGAATGATTTCTCTGAATTGCCAGTGCTCTCCTAAGACAGGTTGAGATCCTTTGTCGAGATGCAGAAAGAAGCAATATTGTAAAGAGAACGAACCTGATGTGCAAAGGCATCCTCTAAAGGGGTTTTGCCCTCTCAGGAACAATATGCTGTGCTATTGATCAGCTTAAGTTTTGAGATTGGCTACAGTGAAGTTATCCTTTTTCCAGCCACCGATTCCTCGTCCCGTGCCTGGTACCACCCTTGCAGGTATCCTCGCAGAGAGAGCGAGTTGCAAAGGGAGCTCGCGTCGGTAGGATGGCAGAGAAGAGCCTCCGGCAGCACTAATCCCTACCTGGTTGGGAGGTGCTGAGATCTGACATTAAGCCTTGTGCAGCTAAAGCACTGAGCTATGCCACACTGCAAACCTTGTGTATTTGGGGCAGAAGAACTGCTCTGGCTCTGGCAAGCAGTGTGTAACCTCAGATTAGTCAGATCACACTTCTCCCTCTTTATTAGTAGCCCTTAGAGAATAGCATCACGGCGGATGCAGCTGAGCATTCTTTCCCTGCGCAGAGGTGGGATACTGCGTGTGTTAAAAGTGCTGAATCCTGCTTCTCGGCAGGAGCCTGCAGGCAGGGAGATAGCGATGCTCAGAAAACAAAGGAGGGAAGCGAATTCTGGACCCAGCCTTAGCAAAGCTATCTTGTGCTTCTCTGACCTGGGGTTGGGAAATGGCTCTCTGGGATCTTGTGGCAACCGAACACTCCATCTGAACGCACAAAAAGAGTCCCAAGGGCTGCCTGAGGTCATTCAGGTCCCCTTTGTTTTTGCAACACAGCTAGAAAGGCAACAGGAGGTTCTCTGTTCTCTTGCCGCTGAAGTACAGCTTTCCCCGCAGCCAGGAGATGTTCCAGGGAGCGGTGTCAGTGGGTTGGGACCTGCTATTAGGGGATGTGAAGCTTGTCCTACCCCTGAGCAAAGGTAAGGGGGCAACTGGATGTTGCTGTAGCTCTTCTGAATGATTGTGAGGAATGTGACTTCAAAGTCCCTCAGCCTTTTATGGCCTCTCTCTAAATTGGCGTTGATGTTTTAACATGGTGCCGCTGTGCCTGGGTGTTGTCACAGGTGCAGGGAGCTGGCTCTGTCCCGGAGAGGTTACACTTCCTGCCATGATGTTTGCTGTCTCTAATTGTTCCTAATCAAGCTTTGCTGTGAATTCTGGTAGACGGATTTGGACTCGAAGGTTGTAATAAAGAGAGAAGCCCGAGGCTAGGAAGAGGCTGGCGTCCCTAATGCCACTGCTGGGGTCCCTGACCTTGGGAGCGTCTCGCCTCTCTGCCTCCGCTGCCCACGTGCCGCTCTGGACGTGCTGGGGAGCGTGTGCTGTTCCAGTCCGCAATCCTCCTGTGACCGGCGGCGTGGAAGGGAGCAGGAACACTGTGTTCAGATAAGACTGCACCTTTCCCATCTAGCAGATGTTTGCCTGAACATCCCACTGGATTGCATAATTACAGAGTTGAACGTGAAGCTGAACTGCTGCAGCCTTTTCCGCTACTGGGTGTCAGCTATTGTGTGCCTCTCTTGATGAGATTTTTGTTTTGCTTTTTTTGTTGGCTGTGTCACGCGGTTTTGGGCTAGGCACTCCGAAATTGTCCTTTTTTTTTTTTTTTCCTACACACAGCTGATCCGAGACAAGAAAACAAATCAGTTCTTTTTCAATTTCATTTCCCTGGTCTTGTCCTTCTTGTTCCCCACTGTAATTGGGCTTCCGTGCTGTAAGCGCTTTTCTGGTGAGTTGTCAAGGAAACGTTTTAGCATGGTATGTCCTGGCTCAGCAGCGTGGCTCCCCGAGGAGGGTTGCACCCAGGATGCGCTCCCGCACCTGAGGGAGGAATGTGTTAACTTACCGCCTGCATCTTCAGCTTCTGCCCTGCCTCCTGAGGTGGGATAAAGAGATTTATTTCTGAGGCAGAAAGAGTTTCTGCATAAAACCAAAAATGAAATAGGCCGGTAGATGCCTTTACTGCAGAACCATCCCTTGTGACAGTCCCTTGCAGTGGTGATGTTCCCTAAGGTGGATGCTTTACTCTGAGCAGCCCTGGCTGGGCTGTATAATACAGGGCTCAAATGGCTTGATTCCTGGGGGATCGCTGGCAGGGGAGCAGCGAGAGCACTTCTGAGGTTTGGGGTTCAAAACCCTCAAGCAGAAAGCTGGAGGGGGTGGCTGGGGGACTTCCTACCCCGTCTGGGGTTAATTGAAGAGCTTGTAGATAGAAACTGCCTGGGGTGGAAAGGTGGAGTGAGCTGTGTCACTGCTATAGAGTAGGTATCACAGCAGTGCCCCGAGGCCCCCTCCTACCTAGCCAGTGCATTAAGCTCTTTCCCTTAATTTGTACAAGGTATGCTGTTCCTCTCCCTAACGAGTTTATGCTCAAATAAACAAGACAAAGGGCATGGGAAAAGAGTGCAGCGCGTAAAGTTGGTGCAGCAGATCATGGTTTGCAAATGTCGTCTTCCTTCCACGAAGTGGAGGTGGTGGGCGGCCAGCGGGAGCAGAGGACAGGGAGGAGAGCAGGGCGGCTGAGGTGGGATTAAATGGGATTACTTCTCTTTGGCTGCTCCTGGTAGTCCAGTTTGAATATTGCCCAGTGCTGCCAGCATTTCTATCTGTCTGCAAAAAAACTACTGGGCTTTGGATGGTGACTAAACCATCCTGAGAAACGTGGAGCTGCCTGTGCATTGGAGCAGGGTCTCCCCTCGCCGTGCTTGCCTCTAGAGATGGAGCGAGCCCTGCCTGAGCACCGGGCTGCAGAGAGAGTTATAGCCTGTGCTCAACCGGCACGAGTTTTGCATAGATGGTCTCAGAAATCATTCGGTCACTCAGCAAGTGCTCCATGGGAAAATGGATATGTTTTTGTATCAAACTTGTATGTAGATTCTATATAACAAGCAGAATTTATCTCAGATTGCTTTATTTCCTTATTTCTACAAGCTCTCCAATGGCAGAAGCAGCTGTCGGTACCCAGGGTGTAGAGCAGTCGGCTACAGCTCGTTCTGCCAAGAGATGCTGCATTTAAGGGGGAATAAAACCCCAAACTTTTTATTTAGCATTGTGGCTTAGTTGATGTTCCTCGTCCTAATAAAATTGTGTTGTGTTATGGGAAGAAAATGTATTTAACGATCAGCAGTTGGGCATCCTGGATATCTGAGAGGGGCAACTTGTAAATAGCTGCCTTCTCCAGGAGCTTGCTGAGAGTCCGGCTCCTGCTGCCTGTTGTGTCCCCTCCTGCCCGACCCTGCCTGTTCTGCTTCCTGAAAACGCACGTGTCGAGCGTGAGAAGAAATTCAGAGGTTGCTTTCTGCCTTTCCTTTTTGATACGGCCTGACGCTCGCGCCGGCTCCTCGGGAAGCCTCAGCTGGCCGCCTGCGCTAGTTCAGATGCTGCTTCTCAGCTGAGGCATGTTTTCTGGCATCTTCTCTGAATTGCCTTCCCCCCTCCCGCCCTATAATTTTAATTTCTTTTTATCAGCAGTCCCTTACGAGAAGTAACAGCTGTCTCTTGATGGATGCGTTTCATTTCCAGCCTTTTTCTCTGTATTTCCACCACAACACATCTGCTACATGTGTACAGCCTTTAGCTTTCACAGCTCATGCCTCAGCACTTCGTTTCTTAATGCTTTTGCACATAATGCACTGACCAGACGGGGCCGCATTTAGAGTGGTCTGATCGAACTATAAATCCTAGCATCCTGCTTGCAATCTTCATCTCCGTTTATCGTCTAAATGAGTTGCTCAGGTGTGTCACTTTGTCTTGTTTTCAGTGTAAAATTGGATCCAGACCTCCTTCAGTGTGTGTGTGACTTGTCAGAATTTCACAGCTTTCTAGCCAGTTACGCTGGGTTAGTATTAAATCTCAATTTTTGCAAGGCTGCTTTCACCTTTGTTGAAAAACAATAAATAAAAAAAACCCACCACCAACAAATGTAAACTGCTGGTCCAAGGCTTTTGGAGAATTGTACTTTAAAAACTAGCCGTGTTTAATTGCAGAGAGCAAGTGGCACATTACAAGTCTCCAGTGTGCCGGGTTTTTGGAGGGGTTGTGTTGGTGCAGCCTCTAGCTGAAGAGCTTACACGGTCTTTATATTCTAAGGTATTTTTAGTTGCAGCCACATTGTATATCTCCTGGTAAACACTTCAATAAAGTGAAGCTTTTATTAAAGATGCAGCACTATCTCTGACCGGAAAAAGAAGTCCAGATAAATCTAGCAGCTATTGAAATTTGCATTGACTTTTCTAGAACATCATAAAGCATCAAACGCTTATATGTATATTTGTGTATATGCATCTGTCTTATGAAGAAGACTTCTTTATTAGGCCTTAAACAAGGCATCTGCTGAATGTTTGTAAACTTTCTTAAGAAATTTCTTTTCAGTGGATAGAAGCCTCTAATGAAGGGGTTTTGCTAGTCACCTTGCCTTAGCTGGTTCTGAGAGATCAGAGTGACTTTTTTTTTATTTTTTTCCTTGATTAGATTTTTTTAAATTTATACTCTGCATGTAAATGAAACTTGAAGCCCATGTCTTTAAGTTAACCACATTCGAAGTGGTAGACAGCAAGGGCAATATTTTCTGATTTTCATGAAGTTCACTTTTTAAGCCCAAAGATTTGATGACTCTCTTTAACTTCTTAACTTCTGACATCATTTGCATTTCCCTGATGACAGCATCTAGAGAGGCTGTGGGCTGGAGAAGCCAAGGGAGCTGCTCTGATCCCAACCCTGCACCATTTTGTGAGTTCAGATGCACTGATGAGGCCGGCTGACGAACCTAGGAATGATGAGGGTTTCCTTCTTGAGTGGGAGCCTCCTGCCACCCTGTGCTGTGCTTTGAGGGGTCAGAAAACGGGGGTGAGGGGCCTCTGGAGTGGTAGAGCTAAAACTCAAGAGTCCTTTTCTGTGTCAGACAGTCAATGTGCACAGTAGACTCATCCCTGTCCTGCGGGATGTCAGCGTCGTGGCGGGGATCGTGGCTGCCAATAGAGGCGTATGGAAAAAAAATAGATGTTAAATCAGAGATGAGAATTGCTGAATGCTACAACCAAAACATTTGTTTCTGAGGCTCTGGAGGAGCTCGAGCCTTGGGATAGGGTCGACTCAAAGCTGCGCACAGATGAGAAGAGGAACTGAAGGCAGCAGGTCAACCGTGCATGAAATGCGCTACAAAACCCAGGCATGAGCTGGAGGCAGGGCAGAAAGCTGGGGTTTCATCCCAGGGTTCCCCTTTCAGAGCCACTCGTCACGTTTCTGAATACACCCTCACTAAGCTGCACCAAATCGGATAAGAATCATTGCAATTAGCTTGTTAAGTGTTGAAACTTCCCACAGCAGAGCTCCTGTTCCCCGCAAACCCGAGTGCTGTCTCTCATGGCTAATATAACCCCCGAAGCTGGAGTTAAATCAGTTTTTGCAAGGCCATCTGTCAGCTTGTTCGAGATGAGCACAGCCGAGTGCTGTGCGCTGAGTAGCCAGTGGAAGATTTTTTTCATTTTCTGCCTAGACAAGTTGATTTTATAAAGCTGATTTTTTTTTTAATTTTTTTTTTTTTTTTTTTTTTTTTTTT
>VXBL01002640.1:218637-244144 GCA_013400195.1 Aramus guarauna
TTTTTTTTTGAGCAAAGCTTGATTTCAAAATACATTTAAGATTACTGCAAATTTGATATCTGTTATTTGGGAGAAAGAAAATCAGTGGCAGGTCTCTGGAGTCTGCGTTGGCATCGCCAGAAACACAGAGGGGATGTGAAGGGATGATGTCCACCGCCTGGCCAATTTTAGCTGTGCGATCCCTGATGTCTGTAAGTAAGTGGCTGAGGGCACCTCTTCCACACCAGAACCTGAGGGTGATCGGTGGAGAATCCGTGTATTGGGCATCTCCAGGGCTCTGTGTTGGGTCTCACCCACTCCTGGGAGCGAGTCAAGGAGGCTGTAATGTGTGAAGCCATAAAGCAGGGGAACATCTCAAGGGACTGATCTTCTCTCACACATAATCCAGGTTGCAGGTTGCTGAATCAGTGTTACCTTCTGGAGCAAAACTCTTCACAGTTGGCAGCAGGGAATCTAGTAGGAGGATCTGTGCCTAAAAGCTGTTCCCTGAAGCCCACGCTTTTGGTTCAGGGCACCATGCTCAAATGATTTTTGTTTGATCTAATTTTCTGACATACTCCTTTACATTACTCACCTGGGATGATGAGCATTTGTGTACATGAATAGCAAAATAAATTTTCCCATAAAACTGCCAGGAATGTGACACAACACCCTGGAAACACAGTCACAGGTAGAGCAAGGGACTGTGGAAGAGACTTTTATTACTGCATTTCATATGATGGCAATCTCTTAACCAATACCTGTGTCTGTAAATCCCTTTGAGAGGAGGATGATGATGAGCCACGTGGCAAGGCAGGACAATACAGCTTAAGCTGCGTGTGTAATAGGATCCAGCTTGTTGGTTAGAAGCTGCAAGGAAAGGATAAGCTGACTGCTAATCACGACTGCTTGGAGAAGGAGTACTCAAAAGCAAGCCTGGCTGTGCTAAATATTTAAAACAGAGTAGGAAATAAGATTTTTTGAAGTAGAAATCAGACTGACCCTTAGTACCAAAAGTACAGGCAGTTTGACCAGAAATAGCTGCAAGCTCTTGATTAAAAGCTAAAACACAAAGAACTTCTGTAGTCTGAACAAAATTATACATTGTCTGCTGTAGACATCAGTTCTGAGAGATGGGTCTGTGCGGCACTTGAGAGAGACAGAGATATAATATTGTCACTTGGGAAATGACCTTGGATCTCTCTGTGCGCTGCTTAAAGAACATCCAAAGCCTGCCTGTTCTTCAGTGTAACAAACCCCAACTGCTCACCAGCAGTTCCACAATCTACTGGGGTGGCAGGGGAGCTGGCAAGTAGATGAAATGTTGCCCCGTAGCAGAGTATAGAGGCCCTACGCCTGGGTTTGCAAAAGGACTCGTATCAAACTTCACGAAACGCGATTGCGTTGGCTTGTTAAAGGGTGTGACCGCAATCTGCTCCCTCCTGGATTGGCAAAAAAAGGCCCAGGCAGGCTCAGAGGTAGAAGAGGAGAAGAATGAGATAGGAGTAGGTTTGTTCTCCCTCTGAAGTGCTGGCATTCCTCTAGTGTTTCTGTAAACTCTTTCAAAACTTGAGGAAGAGCTGTTATTGCAGTTCACCCTGTGCGGGCTCGTCCTTTGGATTGTAAACAAATGAGTTCTCTCTCCATGTGAACGCAGGAGTGAGGTTGTGTTGTCCCTCTTATCTGTCTCTCATGTCTCCGGTGAAGCGCGAGGTATTGATATGACACCTGAGGGCATGGAATTTACTTCTCTTGCTGTTTGATTTAATACATCACTATTTCAAATTAATGGGAAATCGCAGTCAAGCAACGGGGGAATCTTGGCAGCTGGGAAGCAAGCGGATCTTTCCTGAGCTCAGCATCTTTGCTGAGGGCTCTGCCCAGTTAGTCCTGAGGGTATCAGCTGGAGTCCTTGGCTTTTTGGACTTGTCTTGAGGGATGGATGTATAATTCAAACAGCCTTGTTTAAATCTTTAGCTGATGCCAATTACACCTGTTTGCACTCTGCAGATTTTTCTCCAAAGGTAACAAGCGATCCTTCTGTCCTTTACGACCGTGGTAGTGTGGTTGTGCCTGTGCTGCTCTGCTTGTTCTTGTCGGCGAGGTCAGCTTCTGTTTTGGGCTTTACCCGTGCTCTTTCATTGCAGGGACCATCACTACCGGGACAACCTGGCCAAGGAAAGAAGATAGGTCATCGAGGCGTTGATGCTTCTGGTGAAACAACCTACAAAAAGGTTTGGCTTTGTGGAGTGGCGGCTTTGTGTAGGTGGCAGGCTGAGAAGAGAAGTTGGGGCCCAATAGCTACTAATCTGATTTAGATTTTATGCTGCACCCTTGTACTGCATAATCTTGCAAACGACAAACCTGGAAGCCTTAATCCATCTCCTCAACAGCTGGTTGAGATTGTTTACCAGTATGTAGTGCTGGAGACGACCCTACAAAAGTCATAGGCATGACTGTATTGTCATTTAGGGGATGTTATTGCGATAATCTGCTGTGAAATGCTCACTGACTGCTCTTTTCTTTCTGCCAGACCACCTCATCCACTCTGAAGGGGGCCATCCAGCTAGGGATTGGATATACTGTCGGCAATCTGAGCTCCAAGCCAGAGAGAGATGTCCTGATGCAGGACTTCTACGTGGTGGAGAGCATTTTTTTCCCGAGGTAAAAGAGACAGGGGAAACAAAATGAACGGATGAGTTATTTCTTGTCCTCTCACTGAATTTTTTTTTTTTTTTTTCAAGAGACCTTCCATCTGTCTAGATCAGAGTTGGATGCTCTGAATGTCTTAAATATGCATCCATTACATACAAACATAACAGTGGGAAGTGTTAGATTCTGCAGTACACTGGCTTGTGAGGAAGTACAATGTAAGATGCAGCACTACATGCTTGAGTTTGTTAGCCTTCCTACATGCTTTTCTTTCTACCTGTCCATCTAGAATTTCTTCCACAAAATTATACCATGTTTGAGATGGAAGAAACTCATTCTGGGAGCTCTTTAACTCTGTGAATAAACAAAACTCATAAAAGCTGTGTTCTCTGTGTAAATATATTCTGCTTGGCAAGTGGTTGTTCCTTCCACTCTTTGGACATAGATTTTGGCAGATAATTTAAAACCTGTTTTCCTGTTGTCCTGCCAGAGAAGACAGATATTTTTTGTTGTTGTTACTAAGATGTCTTTTTGCAAGGCTCAATTCATCTTAAATATGCAGTAGCCTTGATGTGACTGTACGTATCTGGTGAATGGTAATACAGAGACCCTGCTCACGCGATGTCTGTTCTGTGCAGCGAAGGAAGTAATCTCACCCCGGCTCACCATTACGCTGACTTCAGGTTCAAGACCTATGCACCAGTGGCTTTTCGGTACTTCCGAGAACTCTTTGGGATTCGTCCAGATGATTATTTGGTATGGCTGTATTTTTTGATTTCTCTGTCTTTCCTCCTTTATTTGAGATGGTGTAGAGTAACACAAGAAATTTGCCTTTAAACCAAGGCTGTCAGCAATTCTTGACTAAAAGGACAGAAAAGAGTTGAGGAATCGTTCTGGTCCCAGCAAGGAGTGGGGAACAGGCTGTGGATTTAGGGACTCTGTTCAGTTTTGGAGGAGATCCAGTGATGGTCCCAGCAAGACCAGCACCAGTCAGCCCAAGTCTTCATTTGCTAAGAAGTAGCTCCTAGCTTACACTGGAGGGAAAGGAAATGATCTGCATACAGTGTGCGCTGTGTAAGCTATGCGACGGGATTCCCTCTCTGTTTGTGATGACAATAACTTAGTGTGTGTACAAGCAAAAGGAGTTGTGTTCTGCTGGGTGCAACCCTGTAATGTCCCCTGGGGCTCTGAGGACAAAGATGTAATTTTTCCTTGTGTACTCACTTGAGAGCTATGTAAGTGCAGTTATTTTAATCATCTTACAAAGAATAAAATACAGCTTGTTCTTGTGCTCCGAAAACTCCTCAGAGCTGGAAAAGCTGTTTTTAAAATACCTATCAGTACAAGCTGTCGGGGCTTGGGGTACGCTGGGGTTGAATTTAGTCCCTTGCACGTATGTGACATCCTGCTCTTTAGAAAAGGACGTTTGTTGACCCGAGGAAGGGAACACATCCAAATGAGCACATGCTCTCCCCCTTTTTTAATAGCCCTTTTTTTCTGACTTGAGATGTAGACAGGGGTAATCATAGCTAAACACCTACCAGTAGAAACAAATCTGTGCCATTGCATGTAACAGTCGTCCCCATCTGTGCCATCTAAGATAATGCTGGCTGATGCGATGAGGGGTTCAAAACTTGGGTGAGGCAAAGAACCTGCCTCAATTGCAAAGGTCATGGCTCTGCTTTGTTGCTTCTGCTTCCCCTGATTCTCTCTTGCCTGCCACAGCAGCAAATGCCTTTAATTATGCATGAGATAATTAACTTGATAATGTCTTGAATCATTAATCTGTGCAGGGCTGAAAGCTGGTTTTAGTACGTAATGATGAGCATTTAATTTATTGCTCTGATTATGTCCCTTACATACCTTACCTCCCTCTCCCCATCTTACCTCTTGCTGTGGCAGCTCTGATGTGATATTACCCTGAACCCGCTCGACCTACGCACTTACCGTGGGGTTGGCACCTAGCTGCAAAGTGCACGTGCGTGCTTGCGCTTTCTTTTATGCTGTTTGCATACTGATGTCTAGAAATGTCCTCCCAATTTAATTCCTGATGCAGTACCCCTTGTTGTGCCTACGCAGCGCTGATGTCTCTTCTTGTTTGGACACCCGGTCTTAATACTTTTCATGTGTTTCTAGCAGGATTGAGGGGGGGAGATGCGGCTGTTAAAATCCTCTGTAACAAGGGAGCACAAGGCCAGAGGAGGTTGCTGAGAACAGCCAGTGCATTGTGTTCCCTCCAGCACGGTGATACGTGGTACCCTGAGCAGACTGTCATGTCTCTTAAAATCCCATCTTTCCGTCTGCGCTCGCGGTAATGTGCTGAAATAAGCCTAAATGTGATACACGCGTACATGCACAATGGGAAAAGATAAGATGTCATTATGAGGCTTGGATGTCACTGAAAGCAGATGATTAGCTTGAATCTGAGCAGTTGGGATGCTCTGAACTGTAATCTCAGTCTCTGATTGTAAATTGTCCATCAGCTTTGCTGCTCAGACCTAACCTATAATGAAAATGGTTCTCACTTAAGCTTTGCTACCCCCTAATCTCACAGGGAGACAGCACGCTGGGGAAAGCCCTCAAGGGCATAGAACTCAATGTGCAATGAGTGGGGGGCTAAAAACATAATCTTTTTTTCTTTTCCTCCCTAGTATTCATTATGTAACGAGCCTCTGATAGAGCTGTCAAACCCTGGTGCCAGCGGCTCCCTCTTCTATGTCACCAGCGACGATGAATTCATCATAAAAACTGTGATGCACAAGGAAGCTGAATTCCTACAGAAGCTCCTTCCTGGCTACTACATGGTGTGTGTCACCCAGCACCTGAGACCCGACTTGGGTTTGTCGTGGCAGCTTTTCTGTCTGGAACATTGCACAGGGCACGTCCTGCCCCTGGGTTTCTTGTGGCCTGCCCACCCTGTGCCAGGGACAATGTTAACAGTGTGTCGTGAAGCCAGTCCCAGAAGCACAAATCCTGCTAATTATTTGCAAACTCCTTGGGTAAACTTGAGGCAGATAATTATGTCGTAGCTTGTGGGCACGTTCTGGCCTGAAAATGGCTTCCCAGATGTGTGTTTCTGGGTGTCCTTTTCTCAGCACTTGTTCATTATTTTTCACTTGGCACCGTACGTCTGCCTCAGCCTGGCTTTGAGTGCGGCTGTTGATTGCAATAACGCAGCCACCTTGGTTCTGTGGGGAAAACAGTGCTGTCCCTGGATATCTCCCGTATCTGCTGTTTAACAGAGGTACTCTGAAGGCAGTTGCTGCTTGTCCTGGCTCCCACCAGCTGCAGTGCCAAGCGAAAGACTCCCACGGTACCAGCCAGCTTTGCACGTCCAGTCTGCTGCAGGTAGTTCTTGCCTAAATCTCGGGGCTAGCAAGGCAATATATTGAGACCCAGAGGACTTGCACGTGGTGACGAGTAGTAAATCGGAACCAAACCCAACGTTCTGGCGTGTAAACCTGGAGCTGTCACCCTGCATAACTGTGGAGAAGGGTCCAGCTCTACAGATGATGGCACTGAAGTTCAGTTAAAGTGGATGGCAAGCGATGTTAATTTGTGTGCGTGTTGCAGTGGGTTTGATTTTATGTGATCATACGCTGTTTTTATGAAAACACTTGCCTCAATATTTACTGGGGAAAATTTGCCAAAGTGAGACAGGGTCTTGGATGTCTGTGTATAACAGCCAGTTGCTTGCTTCTGCAAGTCACAGTCAAGTTCTGGACAGGATGAGCTTTCTTGGAAAGCTTTGGTTGTTACCTAATACATATAGTAAATCTGGTGGAGGGTTTTGAATGGGAACGGAGTTGCGCTGTTGTCCTCAATTCTGCAGTTTTTCTGGCTAGCAATCAGTGTAACAAATCAAACTGAACTTACCTGTCTGGTGCAGAGTTCTGTGCTACTTGTAGCATTTCAACGTTTTTGTGTTACTGTGGTGCTAACACATGATCTCTCTGCTGTTCTTGGGAAACTCATCCAGTGTGAAAGGAGCCAGTGGAAAGGAAGCAGAGTGGTTTCATCCTGAGTTATTTTAAAGCTGGGCACATGCTGTTTGCGTTTGGTCTTGCCTACCTCTGTTGCTTTTAGCTTGCACAATGTTGAACAGCGCACTCACAGGGAGAGCACGCTCACGAACAGGGCTCGCTCGTGTGCCCAGTTAGGTGAGATGAGGAAGAGCATGAAATTTTAATACAGTCGTACTTTTGCCGTCTGTCAGAGAATCTGTCAGGTCTGTCCTTTCTTTCATAGCATGCAGAGATGTTCTATTTCCTTCCCAAACTTTCCCAAAGCTGAACAAGCAAATCATGCCTGTCATGTCATTCCTAATAATACCGCTGCCTAAAAAAAGGACATGATAGCACAGCAGGATATCCGTGCTCTCTGGACAACTGTGTTTTATAAAGCAACTCTGCAAAAGGAGGAGAAAATTTATGTTGTTTTGTTTAAAAAAAAATAAATACCCCATCCCTGGTTTATTCTGGGCCAGAGAACGGCTCCTGATTTCTGACACTTCTGAAGAGATGAAGATAGCTGTTATTTTTAGACTTGAAGTTCCCACTTATTGTGTTTATTTCTCTTCCAGCTCGGTTTCCCTTTTTTAGCTGCTGTTGATGGGGAAAGCAGGGAATTTCCGGACTTGGTTATTTGCCCAGAGAGTGCTGAACATCTCATTGCCTGTATTCAAGGCATAGTGGTATTTTCAGGTCCTAAAGCCACTGAAATGCAAGAGTTTGTCAAATGTGTACAGTAAGCTCTTGTGCAAAATTCAGTAAATCTCTAGATGAAGAACCCCTAGTCTGGCTGCTCCAATATCTGTTAACATGTTTTGTGTTGAACACAGCAGGAGTCTTCTGCCAAATAACCCTTCCCCATTCTCTTTTTTTCCAACTCTGCTGCAGAATCTGAACCAGAACCCACGGACGCTGCTGCCGAAGTTTTACGGACTTTACTGTGTGCAATCAGGGGGCAAAAACATCCGCGTGGTCGTCATGAACAACATTCTGCCTCGCGTGGTGAAAATGCACCTGAAATTTGACCTGAAAGGCTCGACCTATAAACGCCGGGCATCCAAGAAGGAAAAAG
This sequence comes from Aramus guarauna, assembly GCA_013400195.1. Lineage (NCBI taxonomy): Eukaryota > Metazoa > Chordata > Aves > Gruiformes > Aramidae > Aramus > Aramus guarauna. The sequence goes on from VXBL01002640.1 coordinate 226,351, forward strand.
AAAAGTCCAGCCCTACGTACAAGGATCTAGACTTCATACAAGACATGCCTGAGGGCCTGATGTTGGATGCAGACACCTTCAGCGCATTGGTGAAAACGTTGCAACGAGACTGTCTGGTAAGGAAGGGGGTAGCTTGGGGAGCGGGTTAATGAAGTTATGTGGCTCTGGAGCATGAGGAAGAGCAAATGATTGAGAACCTTGCTAATGTGCTAACCCCAAAGCAGGATAAATCCCTTCTACTGCCCTTTTCCCTGAAAGCAAAGCAGTGGAGTTGGATCTTGTGACAGCCTCTGAGGTCTAAGGCTGCGTTCCTTTGCTTGCTGCATCAAATTGTGGCAGCCTGCTCTGCTTGTAGCTGGGCTGTTGGGACTAAATACATTTTTCCTACACGGTATGCAGCAGATACCTGGTACAGTGTTATTTGCAAGCCTTCAGCCTTTTGGGTTGATTGTGGGATGGCCAAACTCCATGCGATATCTCCATAGACAAACTCTTATGTGATGAAGTCCAGAGGTGGACTACTGGTTCAGAAATGTTCAAGCTCTAGCAAAGGAGTTGCTAATGGGAATGTGGCCGGGCTGTTCCGTGCTTTGGGATCTGTGCTGTATTTAAGTTGCTAGCCTGATATTTTGCCTTTGTTCTTAAACTCAATACTAACCTGTAGGTGTTGGAAAGTTTTAAAATCATGGACTACAGCCTCCTGCTTGGGGTTCATAACATAGACCAGCAAGAACGGGAGCGACAGTCTGAGGGAGCCCACAGCACGTCGGATGAGAAGCGTCCCGTGGGGCAGAAGGCACTTTACTCCACAGCCATGGAGTCCATCCAGGGTGGGGCTGCCCGGGGGGAGTCCATAGACACAGACGACACGTAGGTGAAAACCTGGTTCTCTTGCGCTGCTGGGAGGGGCGGAGGTGGAGGCTGGAGCAGTAAATGCCTAACTGAGGCCTGTACGAACTGTTAGGAATGAGCTTCTCTCCTGGGGGTTATGGTACTGCTGCCAGTAAAACGCTGCAGTGTGTAAGGGGGAAGCTGAGGTGGGAAATATTTGTGTAAAACTCCAGCTTCACAGTGATCTCTCTTCTTAGGCCAGTCTGTAGGTTGTCAGCTCCTGTAACAGCCTCTAAACATCCACCCGTGCTCTGGGGAGGAGAAACTAGCTCAGTTCTAGCGCAGCATCCAAATGAGTGCAAGTATCCACTGGAGTGGAAGTTGGGATCAGCCTGTCCCTAGGAGCTTGGAGTTTGTTCTCCATCACTCCATCTTTGGAATCCCTGAGGCCATCCCAGTGCAGTTAGCAGACAGCAAGGTAGCCAAGTGCTTGAGTAACTGGTGGAGCTGTGAGTTGGGGGAGTTTGCCCAAAACCTGTCTGTGCTGTGCCCGGTCTATGGCTCTTGGGCTGCAGGTGGCTCTTGTGACTGTCTCTCTGGCTCTGAGGACCAAGCTTGCTAACAAATGGTGGAGTTTGCTGTTTGTCGCTCTCTGAAGCCAGTTGCTCCAGTTAGTTGGAGGATGAGTCACGGTGGCGCCAGGATAATACTTTGGTGTTTCCATTTTTCCAAGTACCCTCATTAATTGCGGTGGCCTGCCTGATACCTGCATGCTTTTGTTGTGTGCTGGTGCTAGTGGTTGCTGCGCCTTTGGCAGAACTGACATGAGTTTGGATGGGACTGGAAATACCCTCCTCCTTAAAGGTGTGCCACCCTAACAGGCGGACAGCTCATGCTGACCTGATAAATAATCTGGTCCCTGGAATAAAACATCCTGCTAAGAAGAAACAATGGGGTGCTTTCTGGCCCAGGCAGAGGTGTTGCCACACGACACGGGTCCTGTCCTGATCGTTGGCGTTTGGCGATCCAGGCAGGCAGTAGCCCCGGGGAGGGTCACCCTGTGTAAGGTGGCCTAGGTCAGTAGGTGACTTCCCGTGGTGGTGCACGAAGTGATTTGGAGGTTTTGTGTTGTGCCTGACTACCACATCAGAGACTTCTTTTCAGTGCTGCCGTCCACCCTTCCGCAGGTCTCGGGGTTATTTCAGCTGCTCTTTTTGAGGCTGCACCCGCTGAGGTTTTGTTTTACCTGCAGGATGGGAGGAATTCCAGCTGTGAATGGCAAAGGAGAGCGTCTCCTGCTACATGTAGGAATAATAGATATCCTTCAGTCATACAGGTAGGTAACTTTGCAATTGTCTGTCCTTTAAGTGTGTTAACATCTATTTTAATACTGAATGAAATCAGGAAGACTTTCCTGAAGAGTTTGATAATGAGTAGGCAGGCTGCCTGAAGCTGTCTGTCGATGCGTGTGATGGGCTGTGGATTTTTATCCTGTCCTTAGAACAGCTGGTGACACAGAGCCATTTTTCTAAAATACAATGAGTTGCTCATAAAGAAGTTTCCTGTCACTGTGCCTAGGATGGGTAGCGTATCTCCAGGGGATGGAAGGTGATTTTCTGCCCCTCATCCAGCCCACCTCCTCCTTCCCTGTAGGGTTCCCAGGCAGTCCTGACCTGACCACAGAGATGCCGGTGTGCTCAGCCAGCCTCTCTTGGTTGGAGGAAAGCTACACTCCAAATGAAGGAGGAATCGCTAGCAGCTCAGTGATCTCTCCTGTGTGGGGTATGAAAGGTGGCTTAGATACAGAGTATGTGCCTGAATCTGTCTGTCTCTTTCTCTCCACTTCTTCCCTGGAATTAGGTTCATCAAGAAGCTAGAACATACCTGGAAGGCCCTTGTCCATGACGGGGTGAGTGCCTGTACAGAGGCAGGAATTGTCCGAGCCTCAGCAGGATTACCTGCCTTGGCTTTCTTTATGCTAGTTGGTGCCAATTACCTTGCTATTTATAGTGCCAGAACTGGCACAGTTGAAGCTGATTGAAGGAATAGTTCTTGCCTCTCATGCCTCCACAGCGGTATAGTGCCACTTATTCCCAATCAGGTTTTCTTGCTCACTCCACCTCCTCGCATGTTTAGCTGTCGTGCTACCAGCTTTCCTCCTCTGCTCCCATCTGTCGTTTTCCTCCTCCCCACGATACCAGGAGCTGTATGCGCAAGGCACATGCATTCGTGTATGTGTTGAGGAGCTCTGTGTTTGCTCTCTTTGGTGACTGACTGTGTTTCCACTTCAGTAAGCTATCTGTTAATAAATCCCATTGAGTGTTTCCCTGCTGTCTTGTCTCCTGCAGCAGCCAGGTGCGTGTTTACGAAAGAGCAATCTTGGATGTGGAAATTGTTCTTCAGCATTGCATATCCTAGCTTCCCTTAAATAATTAGGCAAAGGAAATGTGTAGATGCCCAGTCATAGTAGCACAGTTGAACATCAGAAGCAGGCACAACTTCTGTTTTACTGTTTTAAACAAAAAATGCAAAACTTTTCAAATGTATGGAGATTCTTTGCTGAATTTTGGTGTCCATGTTGTATGCAAAGGTATCCAGATGTGCTTTGAATATCAGCCAGCAAAACCGGAAGAAATTCCATGTATGTAATTGGACCAACATTTGAAAAATCCAGGAAGTCTACAAAGGAATAAAATCACCAAAATCCATTATAAAATTACAGCAGGATTGTAATCAAATCAAAGGCAACGCTTCAGGCTTATTTATAGCATTAATCAGATCATTTCAGTTAAGCCTTTCCATTTTCAGGCTCTGTCAGTGCTAAATGTTGGAATAAAAAAGACTGCATTGGCTGTTATAGAAATTCTGCCTTGAGGGATAATTTTAAAATTAAACAATTGCTTCTTGCCTTTGTAGGACACAGTGTCAGTACACAGACCCAGCTTTTATGCAGAGAGATTCTTCAAATTCATGACCAACACGGTGTTTCGAAAGAATTCCTGTAAGTACCTGGTCCAGAGCTGTTGCCCTCGTGACGTGAGGCAAGCCTTATCTCAATCTTGCTGCTTCAGTCCACCTGGAGAGTTTCTTGGCCTGAATCTAAGCAGGTTTTTCCACTGTAATATAGAGCAAAGCTGGGGAACTGCAGAGCCCTTGGGCTGTCACGGCTTGCTTTGCTCTGCTCACACTGCACACTGCCACCCAGGAGCTCTCCCTGCAGCCTGACTCAGGCTCAGTCTTTTGGAGATGGCACATGTGCGTGTGTCAGAGGGCAGAGGCCTCTCCCTATGAAGTGAAAAGTGCCTTTGGTGGTGTGATGGTAGTTGGTGGTGGTAATTTCACCTCTTCAACTCTTCTCATCCAGCTCTGAAGTCATCTCCCTCAAAGAAAGGGCGTAGTGCCTTGCTAGCTGTCAAGACGGCTGGTCCAATGGCTGCATTTTCAGCTAGCCAGCTTCCGTCTGAGAAGGACGAAACACAGTATGATCTTCGTGCGGCCAGGAGTTACCCCACACTTGACGATGAAGGTAACAGTCTCATTGGGTGGCTGATGGCTGTGTGATTACCCTCTCTTCCCTAGCAGTTCCTTAGGATCCTCCCCTGTTCTCGTCAAGTTCCACATCTTCCTTGATAGACAGCTCTTCATTGCATGTCTTGCTGTGCTTTGCAGGTGCTAAACTTAACCAGGACAGGGGAGAAGGTAAGAGTATATTGTTTTGTCACAGCACCAGCAGTTAGTTCACTGCAGAAGCAACACCTCTGCATCGAAGAAAACCGAATCCCTTCTTTGCAGCACTGTATGGTTCGGCAGTAAAAACGGTCACTTGTGTCACTGCTGCAAGGCAGCTGCTGCCAACTGGCACCAGCATTTATAGCCCAAAAGCAAGCAGAAAGTTGGATTTTCCACTCTTTTAAAAAAAAAAGGGAGAGTAGGGACTGGGAACTGCAGGACTCTAATGACAGTGTTTGGACAATTATAAGGGGCAAGATCTTGCCATTAAAAAAAGATGGATGGCCTAGTTGTATGCTGCCTCTTCATCACTTCCATCTGGGCTGGATTTACAGATGAGTGGTGAAGGACAGGCTCCTCGAGTGCATAGGTGTTAGATTTCTACCCGTGCAAAGCAGTGAGCACTTGATTCATCTCTTAATTCACTTGGATATTTATCCCTGGCAATCCAAGCATTTAATCCACCTTTGGTTACCAGTGAGATGTCTTCATTGGCATTACGTTTTCTGCAGTGTCTGTCGTGCTGGAAATGGTGCTTGCTGCCTCTCTGGATACCTTGGGAGAAGCTCTTGCATTCATGAACCCAGCTAAACTTCTTGCCTGATTGTGGTTTTAAGTGACCAGTCCCAGTGAGGGTGTGCAGGCCGATGGCGGAACAGCCCCAACACAGGGCTGGTGTAGGTAAGGTGTTGGTGTTTGACCTACTCATCTTTTTCTTCCTGCATCTCTCCTACCCTCCGCTGTGGGCCAGCAGGCAGGCCAGACCTGCTACCTTGCACACCTCCTTCCTTTGAAGAAGCTACCACGGCCTCCATAGCCACAACACTATCTTCAACATCTCTCTCTGTTCCTGAGCGATCCCCTTCGGAGACCTCTGAGCAGCCCCGGTACAGGTGAGGACAGCATTTGTCCCCTGCTCCCGCTGGAGTCAAGCGCCTGCCGTTCCTCTTCGTGCTGCAGATCTCGGCAGGCTGCCCTATGCTCTGGAATGCTAATGACCGATTTTAATTAAATCTCTCCTGGGAGCAAACAGACAGAGCTTTGATGGGATTAATTATTGCTGGGAGAAGTGTCAGCTGTTGAGTAGAACATCTCCCTTGTGGGGTGGGGAGTTAGATTTGGGGCAGTGTAGGATTTCTATCTTAAAATCGTTCCTCAAACTCTATTATTCTGGTTTCTTTCTGCAGGAGGCGTACACACTCCTCAGGGCAGGATGGCAGGTGAGCACAGAGACCTCGCGTTAGTCCCTGTGCAAAGGGGAGGGGCTGAATGTGAATCTCAACAGCCCCAAGATTTTGGCATGGTCCTCTGCAGGATGATGAGCTTCTTCCTGTAATGAAATGATCCCTGTTTCTTACACACAATTTTCCTTACAAGCAGATCTCAGTGCTTTGCAAAGAATCTTAAATATTACCCCTGTTATTTGATGGAAAAGGGGGCAACAGAGTTGTCCAAAATTACCCACCCAACCAGCGCCAGAATCACAGAAGTTCCTTTATGTACCCCTCTGGGTAAGTGAGCCTTAACAGCAGGAACATTCCTCCTCTGTGCGGCTGGGTGCCATGGGTGCGAATACGGGAAGGGGCTTTGACTCTGAGGCGCTGAGCACCTTTAATCCAGAGAAGTAGCTTCCAGTGTTTTCAGAAGCCCGGGTACTTTGAGGGGATTTTTTTTCCTGCCTGTGGTGATAGGTGGCTCAGAGCCAAGGGCAAGGTAGGACAAAAATCCCCAATGGCATAGGGATGTCTGGATTTAGAGGCCCATATCATATAATTATCTTGCATATTTTTGCACTAGTAAAAATGACCCCATTGCCTGTGTCAGTGGCATCTGCTTGCGGATCCTGCGTTTGCTGCTGACTCTGCCCTAGCTTTCCGGGACATCTTGTAAGTGTTGTAGGTACAGTAGGTACAGACTTTGAAATGTACTCCGTCTTGGGACATGCTATAGCCAGAGGAGCTGCTGGACAGGCTAACGTCCTCCCTCCCTGCAGTCAATGTTGGGTGCTTCAGAGGAAGGCGAGGACTTTGGAAGATGAGGGTTTGCACCATCTTGCAGACATCTCCCATCATTCCTAGCTTTTGGTGATTTGCTGAGCTTCAGACCACAAACACCGGGGGCAGGGGGGGGGAAGTCCCTTTCCACAGTATTTCTTAATGAAAATACCTCTGGATGCTGCATGTCACTGAACCTTGGTAAATTCCTGTCACTGGAGGGTAAGGACCTACTTGCTGTTGATTTGCAGCACTCGTTAAAGTGTCAGGGACCTGCAAAGCACCTTGTCTCCTGTAGAATCCATTGTCTGAAACTGCTGAAAATTGGAGGCTTAAACTCAGGCACCAGTGGTGGGACCCATTTGGCAAAGTGCAATGATTTTCCCCGAGTTACTCTGGACTCCCTTGGTACCTAACGGAGGGAGTTGCTGTGGGATGTGACTGCTCATCCAGAGATAGGTCAGGTGAATTGAAGGGACTGTCCCTGGACCATTCAAGGAGCTTAGCGTCTTGGTCAGAAGTAGATCTGTCTGTCACAGATTTGCCACAGCTACAACCACCCCACACAAGTATAAACTTTTTGCTATTTTTTTTGCCTAGTTTCTCCATTTCTGGTGCTGATGTCTCAGCGTGCCCTTTCTAGGGGAGCAGGGACCTGTGTATGTGTAGAGAACTCTCTGATCCCCTGCTTGAAAGCCAGTGCAAGAACAAAGTTGTTATAGCATGAATTTATGTTCCTGAGCTGAAATGAAAAAGACCTTATCCAATTTGCTCAGGAATGTGTCACACCTCTTATTAATCTGCTGGGGAATTCCCTCTGGATTTCTGAGATTCATCCCTGCAAGGAAGAAAGGAGCAAGTTCCTTGGCACCGAGCTGGACAGGACTGCCGCCTGCTGGCTCCGGCTCCTGGCCTGCGACCACGCAGGGCAGGACAGTGCAGCTGATGAACCCAAAACTTGGCCCTTCCCTGAGACTGTGCCCTCGGCTTGGCAGACGCCCGCTCCTCCTTCCCATGAAGGCTATGCAGCCAGCCCCGCTAGCACAAGCAATTACTTTAATAGTGTGAGGTATTAAATTGAAGACTGTCACAAACAGTGGCTGAGAATGCAGATAAATCTGATGTCAGCCCTGGAGCGCGTTTAAGCAGCTTTGGAGTCCCAGAAGAGGTCGGAGGCTTTGGCCCTTTTGTGGTTGATAGATAACGCCAGGCTAACTCTGGCCACAGGCTTTCCCAGAGGCCAGTTCTCCTCTTTCCTCCTGTACTTTGACACTGCCCGTCTTTTCTGCAGCACTGGCTATTAATTCCTTTCCCACCTCGTTAGTGTTGAGCACTGCAGTCTCACAGGACTGACTCTTTTGCCTGGGAGTTTTGGTTATCCAGATCCTCAATCCTGGGAGGTCTGATGGCTCCCTCTGAGCCAAAATCAACAGCTCAGTCTGTGCCAGGAGCCCGATGCTGCGAGTGGCTGGCAGCAGGCAGCTGCGTACCGGGGCAGCCCAGCACACCTCGCTCCAGTGGGAGGTTGTGGTGCGAGAGACCGGGCTGACTCAGGACTGATTCAGGCTGACCTAAGATTGAGGACTGTGCATAATTAGTGCCCAGCTGAGCCTTTGGACTTGTCTCTCTTTGGTTTCCAGGTCACACGAGGAGGTGCGGGTTGAGGAGGAGCTTCAGCAGATCAGCGTGGAGCTGGAGCCCAAGTGTGACGTTGAGATTGTAGCTCCCGAAGATGACAAAGAGTGAGTGTTTCAGAGCATTGGGCAGCTTTGCAGAGCCCTACCCTGTGTCATTTGGTCTGCGGTAACTTGTGCTGGAGGCTGACTTTGTAGGGTACCAGCCTTCCTGAAGAGATAGGTGCTTCCCCAGACAGTTCAGTGAAGCTGAGCGCTGTTACTTCCAACCAACCTTGGTCTTTCTGGATGTGACAGCGGAGCATCTTCAACTCCTCTGTAATAGATCAGTCAGTCTTGCTTGCTCCCGTTCTGATTGCAGTAACTAGACTCCGTCGTTTCTTCCCCCCCTCCAGAGAGGCGGCTTCTTCAGCCTGTGCCATTGTAACGTCCACAGCGACAATAGAGGTGGAGACAGCCAGCCAGGCCTCCGAACCAGCCAGCCAGGCCTCGGATGAAGATGACGTGCCAGTCACAGACATATACTTTGTAAGATTCCGCCTCCACCTGGCCCTTTGGGGGTGTGATGGGAAAGGTAGGACGAGGCTGTAACAGTCTTGATTTCAGGCAGTCGGGTGCAGGGCAGAGTCTGCCCCATGCAGTCTTCCTGTTGAGCACCTTGAGATCTTAATGCTGGGTGAGTTTTTGAATGCAGGGAACTGGATTAACCCTTGGAGAACTTAAAACAGCATCTAGTGGGGGTCAAATGGGTGGTACTGCTGCTGTGAATGTAGCCATAGGTGTGCTGCTCTACTTCCAAGCACAAGCACTGAAGGGCTTATCTAGGCCAGCGTGTTCTCTACTGGGACAAGTCAAGGTGAATGTAGGTGCAACTGAGAGGTTCTTCCTTCCTTCCTCAGCCAGAGAGCCCGGCTGCTTTCCTGAACACAAATGTCCCACAGTGGCCTAGAGCCAGAGGGGAGGTGGTTGCAGTGGTGCTGACCTCTGGCTCTGGTGAACTCTGGCTTTTCCTTTCCCTGCAGGCAGATGCATTAGGTGATGCAGTGGAAATCTAGTGCTGAGACAGGGAGTAAGTGAGGTGGTGGGTGGTTGGCAGCAGAGTGCCGTGGAGCCTGGTGCTGTGTTCCTCAGTCAGCTCTTGCAATGTCTGAGCAGCTTCTGCAGACCAGAGAAGAGGGTTTTTTTTCAGCAACATGTACCTGCCCCATGGATTCCCAGAGCAGAGGGTCTGACCCGTAAGAGCTGTCCCCCATGCCTGGGCACTGGAACCTTCTCATGAAAAGAGGCGCCCAGCTCCTGCCTCTGCCTGCTCTGACTCGTTGCTGTTGGTTATATGGCGATGGAGATGAGTTGAGCCCTTGTGATGAGCTCCTTCAGGCTAACCTAAAAATGGCAACGTTTGCCTTTCCCCGTGCTTGCGTGACTCTGCTGCAGAGCTGCTCGCTCATTGCCGAGTCATTCTGAGGTTTGTGGGAGCCGTGGAAGGAATCAGCTCCGTTTTAAAAGCTTGTCTGTTTGGGTTTTAATGCATGCTGTTCAAAATGCAAACAGCTCCCTCTTAACGCTGGCTGCTCTTTCTTTGCCTGTGGATGGCAGCTGTGTGCAAGCTGTCTGCAGATACTGCCTGCTCTGCTGGCAAGTGTCTTCTAGCAAGGGTCAGCTCCTCTTCCTCCCTGTCCCTGGGCATATGGACTCCCCCCAACTTGAGGGGCACCTTTATATCCGGAGGAAACCATCTGTTTGCAGTGTGTACTCACAGAGAGCGTGACTGACTGCTCATCAGCATTTCATACTTCATCTAAGTCCTTGAGTTTTGCATTAAATGTGTGTCGTGTGCTGTGGAGTGTTTGTCACTGCTGGGATGAAGGGAAAAGCTGATTTGGGTTCCCATGGATGTTCTCCTTGGAAAACCACTTGAGCTGGAGCTCAAGTGAAGTTGCTCAAGAGTACAGCGGGGCTTGGACTGCAGCTGCTGTCTTGCAGGAATGCTCCAGGGTGACGGTTGGTGAAGGAATGCTGTGTTGCAGAGGATGATTTGTCAAGTCCCAGGGGACTTGTGATCTGATCTCTGGAAGCCTGCTCCAGAAAGGAGAGTGCTTTATCCTCCTGTTCACCTGCAGGGGAATAAAAGCGCAGAGATTGTGGCAGGGCACGGGCGCCGCTCTTCCCACACATGGCTTTCCTGCCTGCTGATCCATTCAGGCCTGGAGTTGTCCAACCCCTTGTTTTTTTGCTTTCTCTTTCATCCTCTCTTTCACGTCATCCTTTTTTCCTTTGTTTCCTTTCTCACTTCACTTGCCTTGGGGCCATCCAGTTCACAGATGGGAGGTACTGGATTTACTCTCCCCGCCAGCGCAGACTCCGAACCACCTCGCTTTCCTCTGGGATTGTAAGTGAACATTCTAGCACATAGGGGAGCAGAGCTGCAGCTTTGAAACACTGGGGCCAGCACTCCCTTTCCCTTGGATGCTCTGGCTCCATATTTTGTGGCCATTAGGAACCAGCCCAGCAGAAACCAGGGAAGACTATTGAAATCACACAAATGGATCTCCCTGTAGGATCTTGCAGAACCACAGCTACTGCCATGGCATGGGCTGCAGTATCACCCAACCCTTGGACAAACTTGCAAACACCAGACCTGGCCAGAGAGGCACCTGAGCCTTTGTAGGTAATGTTAGGCTCAGCTCCCTTGGCCTGGGAAGCCAGACAGGGTTCCAAAGAGACCATTAAGATGTTTTGAAGCTGCTAAAAATCCAGTTGCAAATATAACCCTTTAGACTTGTGGCTGGTCATCTTTCTGGTGGCTGGGATGGTCAGCAGCTTGTAAAGCCAAATGAATTAGGAGTTGCTGCTGGGTTAGGGATGGTTTCTGGTCTCCAGCCCTTCTCAACATCACCGATGTGTTCCCTCTTCACTGCAGGTTTTCTTTGAGCGGTGAGGGTTTTCCTTTTTCCTTTCCGGAAGATGCAGGGAGGCAGTTGAGCATTTAGGGGCTGAATCCAGAGCTTGGACTGCTCTGGGTTTTAATATTTCCCTTCTCAGGCTTTGGGAGAGCTGATGTTCTCGGAAGGTAATGGCAGTGCTGTCAGAGCTTTGGCACAAGCATTTGTATAGTGTGGTCCTCCCAGCATCTGCATTTTTGGTGCCAGCAGGGGAGCAGCGGGGAGGGAGTCAGGCAGGGTGCATGGGGAAGCAGAGGCAGTAACGTGCTCCTGGCCTTGGCTGATGGCATGAGGAACATGTTGCACCTGTGTGGGCAAACAGGCACCCCCCTCCCGGCAGCTCCTCCGGCCCCCTCGGCTGGGTTTGGCCACCCCAGCACCGAGAGGGTTAATGCCAAGCACCGGATGCTCCTTTATCTCCTTGCTGGGTTTGCAGCTGCTGCATCTGAGCTCCTAAAAGGCTCTGAAAGAGACCGGCTGGAGCATGTGGTTCAGTCAGGATGGATGAAAAACAGGATGTGGGGCAGGCTTTATGCAGTGTCGAGCTTTCTTGCGCCTCTAGCAGAGCCCCGTAAGAAGCTTCAGGCAAGGGTTTCTCTTCCTTCCTTCCTCCCAGCAGTCTCTGCTAACGTAGCTGCAGTTATTGATGGGGTTCAGCATGCAGAGCCCAGTGCTTCAAAGCTCCTCTGGCTTCTTGTAGTTTCTTGTGCATCATAGACTGTGACACTTGGTTCTTGGGCTGGGAGTTCCCCCAGGGCTTCTGCCAAGCACCTAGTTCCACTTCTCTTCCTTTGCAAACACCAGGCTGAGTCAGAGGGGGCAGTTTCCTCTCTGAGAGCACCTCTGGAGCCAGAAGAGCCTGTTTGCAGTGGAAGTGGGTCCCCCCGGGAACACTAGAAGCAGACACCGGCCCTTGAATCTGCCTGGGCTTCTCTGTGCTGTGTCAGCAGCAGAAGCGTGCTTTGTCACACCGATGCCCAGTGCTGTGATAACCAGCTCCCTTGACACACATCCTCTCCCCCCTCATTGTTTCCCAGATCCAGTTGTGTTTTGCCACCTTTGTTGTACTTGTTCCCATCACCCCACTGTCTCCAAGACTCAGCAGTAACCTTTCTGTGGCCACCATCCACCATGGTCTAACCCACCCATCTGCTGCCTTGCTTGGCTGGCAGAGAAGGGGGAAGGCACAGCAAACCAGATCAGGTTTCACTCTAAGAGCCCTCCTGGACACCAAAGATGCCACCTTGCAGCATGCACAGGGCTCAGGAGATGGGAGGTTGAGAGCTGGGAGTGGGGAGCAGGAACGGAGAGCTCTGTCACTGTCCTTAGGTAAGTCACTTCCCACATCTCTCGGTTTCTCTGGAGCCGGGGTGATGCTACGTCAGGGAGCTGAGGTTTTCTTGGCACCTCAAAAGCTGTAAAAATCTGTCCCTGCAAGAGGAGAGGTTGTGCCATCTCCACTGCAGCTGGAGCAGGGTCCAGTATCCGCTGCTGGCAGGCTGTCCTGTGTCCTGGCTGGTAGGGAGCAGGTATGTGCTGAGGATGAGGAAGGCTTCTCTGCTGAGAGCTGGCACTGAGCTCAGTTCTCTCCCTCCAGGTGGATAGCTGTTCTTACTGTATTGTTTCCTACTCTTTTTATTTTCTCCTTTTATTTTTTCCTCTTCTCTCCTTTGCTCCCTGCTCTGCTGCTGCTCTCCTTGCATTCTCCCCGCCGTCTCTGGCCACTCTGGCAGCCGACAGACGAGAGGAGTTGGGTTTACTCCCCGCTCCACTATAGCGCTCAACTCCACTCTGTCTCCGATGAGGAGAGCGATACAGTAAGTGTACAAGAAACGTGTGCCGGGTGCCTGGTGGGTCGAGGTCGGAGCTTGTGCTCCCTCTGCAAGTTCAGCTCGCAGAGGGAGCCACTGTGGCCTCTGCACAGCATGGGGCTCTTGCATGGCTGTGGCAGAGCCCTGCTGCATCTCGGATCGGCTCTGTGGCAGCAGATGAGATCTGTGCTGGCAGAGACCCGGTCTGCTCAGCCCTTGCTGTGGCTTGTTCCAAATTGTTTGGTGTAGTGAAAGCTTTGGCGAGCCAAAGTTCTCCAGTCGCGGTGTCGTTACTGGAGGATGCGAAACAAACAGCCTTCTCTCTTCATGCTGGTTTTGATTCCGGGGAGTTGGCTGGGCTCAGACCTAACTGAACGCAGGGCGGATGCTTGGTGTTGACTCTCTTTTCTCTGCCTCTTGCAGTAATCTCTATGCAGACACAGAAGCCCCAGAGAGCAGCGATTCCCTCTGCAGGTCGATGTGTTCCCTTTTCGTTGATGCAGCCGTTCCAGTGGGATGGGGAAGAGCTTGCTGACACCAGTATTGCTGCACTGCAGGATCCCGGGCACTGCGTTTCAGAACGGAGCAAAACTATAACCATGTATTTCTACTTATACCAGACGTGGGCAGCAGAGAAACCACCCACTCACCCGCAGCTCCCAACGGAGACATCCAGCTGGGTGTAGAGAATCCTGGGTAGTAACACAGTGTTTTCCAGACGTGCACTACCGTAGCTACCTATCCATGTGTGATACTGTGAACCTTTTTAATTTTTTAATCATGTATTTATTTCTTTTATCTTTGCACAGAGACAGCACAAATGTGCTTTTTTAAATGTTTAGTTTACTGCACTCTTTTTTTTTTTTCCTTTTTCTTTTTTTTTTGTTGTTGTTGTTGTCATATATTTGTGCATCAGAAAGGAGTATGAGACCTCACTGGAGAATTGGTAGGAGCATGTTGCTGGGGAGGGCAGGGACCGGAGTGGCTTCATTTGAGGCGGCAGCGTGGTCTAACCAACTGATGGAGTCAGGAGGTTTAAGGCTGTCCAGACCCTGCCACGGTTTTGCTGAGTGACCTAAGGCAAGTCACTTAACCACTCTGTGCCTCGGTTTCCCCCGTGCTAATGGGTCTACAGTACCCACTTCCGTTAAAGCACTTAAACCCTGGGATGAAAGGTGCTATGTAAATGCAATGTATTAAAGGCCATTGGCTAGAATTGCTCCCATGTTACAGTAGTCCAAAGTAGCCATGCCAATTTACTTGGATTCAAAAATTGCTAGTGACTTCTCTTGATCTGTAACACTGTGCGGGGGAAGCAAATGATTCCTGGCGACAGTGACATGGTCACCTCGGCTCTCCTCTGGACGTCACGATGGGTTCTGCCTTCACCGTGTGCTGCACTGCTGCGTCACCCCTTCCCTCTGTGCTTGGAGTCCACGCTTCGTCTTACCGGCTGCCGCACCGCTGCCTGTTCCAGACACGCAGGCAGGGCCAGATGAGAACTGTGCACCTCCAGGGACCAGCTGCGCTGGAGTGCGAGTTTCCCGGTCTGCCCAGCCCCAGGTGTGGTTTGTCCGGACACTGCACCCTACCGGAGCCACTTCGCACCTCGCATGTTCATGGGTGTATCTGACCGCCCAGTGCTCGGGGGTCACGAACGTTGGGTTCACACGTATCCTCCGTACCTCAGGGCAGTCAGGGAGGCACGTGCACCTCCGTGCACACTGGAAGCAGAAGCCTGGCTCTGCTGCCTAATTGTGCCAGGCAGTGTTCTGTTCACGGACTCTGTTGGACAAACAGCTGGGTGAGTGGGATGTTGCCTGTGGTAACACCTGCTATTGGAACTTGTTGCTTTGGATGTCTGCGATAGTTTGCTTTTTGATGGCTGCAGGCCTTAGGCGAGAGGATTTGGTGTCACTGGGTAGTGTTCAGACTAGGGTCATCCGTCTGTCAGCCGGACACGCACCATAGCATTGTCTTGAACTCCAGCAATCCTCATCTCCCAGAGAGAAGAAAGGAAATCCTTTAGACCAGAGGGAGTTGGGTCTTATTCATGTGCTTTATGAACCTTGCTTGAGAAAGAGGGTCAAAATCTCTTTATTCTCGTTTCAATCTTCACAGTCCTTGGGATTCCATGTAGAGGAGTGGGGAAGCGGGACCTTTCTCTCGGGCCTCAGTTCCCCCAATCTGTCTTCACAGCAGCGCTCAGGATGAGTTAATTCAAGTCCCAGAAGCTAACTGGGCTAGTGGGAAGCTCTTCCCCCTCTGCAACGTGCTGAACTTGGTGAGGATCTTCATGAAATTTGATGTTTTCTTGCCTAGAAGTATGGAACCCAGACTTTGTCCCCACCCTGTGCCTGCAGATGCTGGAGGCTGTAAGGTGTGCCTCTCTCAAGAGCACAGGCTGGGGATCTTGCAAGCTGCTGCCATTAGATGTATTTATCATGTATTTACCAAATAATCTATGAAAAGTCTTTCGAGAAACTCTCCCCTTTCAGTCACTACTTGACAGCTTGTTCACCCAGCTAGTAGCATTGCTCCCTGCAGCAGGCTGGGAAACTCTCTTGACTCACCCCATCAGCTTGTGCCAGTCGTGCCCCGGCTCCGCAGGCTGCGCGGGCTGTGCTGCGGGGGGGAGGGTGTCAGTAGTTTGGCAGAGGGGAGACGGGAGGAGTGCAATACCTACGGACTAACCTGCCTCTGGGCTGAAAGCAAGAGGATTCAAAATACTAAGAATTCAGCCTTTAGGGTTTTTTTTCTTTTGCTCCAGAAGCGTGATACCATGTGTAGAGAGGCCAGAGGGAGCCACATCCTTTCTGCATCTTCAGTTGTTGCTCTTCAGTGCTGCACTGGAGGAGCGTAGCTCCGGGGAGGAACCCAGGAGGTCGGGCTTGGGCTGTCCGGCCCCAGGCCCAGCTGCCCTGGTACCGCCGTGTTTGTGGGCTGGTGGGTTTAGCCTTGTCGGGACTTTCCAGCCAACTGAAATCAAGCATCTTGTTTAAGATGGTTTCAGCGTCACTGATGGAGACTTTATTCCTTCCCCTCATTTTGGGGGTCTCTAAAGCTGCTTAGCCTCTGTGCAGGGAGCATCTGAGCCCCATGTTCGTGGGGTATCTCAGTGAATGAACTCTGCAAGCTGGAGCTGTGCTTGATCCCAAGAGATGTGGGAAAACCCAGACCTTTTGCAGCATGTTCATTCCAAGCATTGTCTTTACTCAAGCATTCAGGCTTTTTGAGACAATCCTCGTGCAGTTCTCTGATGCTGAACCTTTTGGAGCGAGCAGGTCTGGACACAAAGGGTTGGTCCTGTGAGAGAACGTGCGAAGGCTTTACAGCAACTTTGTCAACCTGAGGAGGGGACAGGAGGAACTTTCCTTTAGGGCGATGCTGATCCGAAATGGAAACTGCCCCTTTCCGCTCGCACGTGCTCCCTGCTGTGTGTCACCTGCTGTCCCGAGAGCTGGAGAACTGCTCAGCCTTGGCTTCCCATGGAGGCTAAAAGGACCATAGAGTTTAAACTTGCTCTTAGCCCACCTCTCTGCACTGCGCTGCAGCACGAGAGCGTTGGGGAGCTCTGGAGCATTTCCCAAGCACTGTCAGTGCTGCCTTTGGAGGACACGCAGCGTCGGAGGAGGGCAGGACTAGGTCTTCCCCTTTTTTTGGGGGAAGAGAACCGCCACCTGTCCTTGGTGTGAGTGTCCCTCCGGCTGTACTTCTAGCTCATCCAGGGCATCAGTTGTCTGTACCTTCTCTGTCGGGGCTTTCTCTAGTGACCCAGCAGCTCGCTGGCAGGTGCTGTCCCTGTGTAACCCCCCGCTCTCTCCATCCTTAAAAGGAGACACCGTGGTTCTTTTACTCCTCTTAAGATTTGAGCAGAGCAGCCCTGCGAGATAGCCAGTTCCCACGTAGCTCTGTTTGCCACCGCTCTCCTTCATCCCCATCATTCCAGCTGGGGACCCTTGGCTCTGCGGGACATGCCCTGAACAGCGTCTGGTGCTGAGGCTGCTGGTGAGCTTTTGGCTTAGGTGGCTGCTGCCTGCCAGGTATGGATTTGGCAAGAGAAAAACTGGCACGTCTCTCTGTGCTTGCCGTCGGGCTCCCTTAAAGAAAGGCTCTGCCCCTCGCAGGGATGTGTGGAACAGATGTATGGGACAAACCAGGGAGCTGGTAGAGAGAGCCCTGAGTGCTCGTGGAAGTGATCCAGCTTTTTTCCTCTGCCACGTGTGCTGAAATCGCACTTTGGGACGTTGTTTTTTTTTTTTTTAGTGAAGCCAGAGCACTGGTAGGTCTTGGCACAGGGCTGGCACAGCGGTGTGTGCACGGGTTCCCTCACCCTGGGTCCTCCCTGGGCTCCCAAAGCACGGCACAGCCTGGTGTGTCCCCCCTCTTCTTTCATTCCCAGCCCCCGTCGTGCTCCAGTTCTTTCCGAAAAGGACGAGGCAAAAGTCACGGCTCAGGCGTACGGATCATGTCTGGGTTTTTCTTTCTGTTGATGTCTACATTAGACCCAAGTACGTTTCATTGGATGTTCATGTTCCCACTCGCGTGTCCGCTCTGTGCGTGCACCATGTACTGAATGTATGTAAGTAGGGGCTGGGGGCTGGCGGCCGAAGTGTGATGCCAACCCGTGGGTGTTGTCATGTTTCTCTTCTTTTGGGTGGGTGGGGGGGTAAGTCATGAGTGGGTTTGGTTTTGGGTTTTGTTTTGTTTTTTTTTCCTTTTTCCTGGTTGTTTTGAGGGTTTTTTTCCTCTCTCTCTCTCTCTCCGGGGAGACCTTTTTCCAGAGAACTGTAAATTGATGCTATCTGTCCTCGGCTCTGTGATAAAGCATACTGTAGTCTGTGCTGTGCTCA
>VXBL01002641.1:3639-45541 GCA_013400195.1 Aramus guarauna
CCCTCCCCCCTGCCAGCCCCCCCCCATAGCACATCTCGGTCCTGCCTGCGCTGCTGCAGCCTTGCCAGCGCCCATCCAGGGTCACGCATCAGCATCATCATGCCTGGTCACCCCACCACCTCCCATCCAAGCCAGGGCAGGGGGGACACTCGGGGCTCTGGCACACGCCACTGCTACGAGTGCTGGTCCTGTGGCAGGGACCTGGATCCGTGCACAATGCTCAGGAGCAGTAACAATGCGGCAAAAAGCCCTCATGATGTTCTGTAGCTACTTGTGGTTTGCAATAGCATCTGCAGGTAAATCTCTGTGTAAAACCCTCATCGATCATGCGTTTTCCACAACACAGGGACTGGCTGCAATTGCAATGCATGGGTCCAAGAAAACCAAAAAGGTGCCTCTAAACAGGGGTCGTCTTTTAAGGTCCTTTCACGAGAAGACCCATTCAGAGGACACACACAGGGAAACCACCAGCTCAGAGTCACTCAGTCTGCAAGGAGATTTCCTGGGTGGGCAAATACTTGCACAAGCAAATGGGTTTTCACTGGAAACTTGGTCTACTAGGTCTGGTCCAGCACCCACAGGTAATACTGGAAAGCAGATGGCAGGTGGCCTGTTGAGCCATCAGAATTGGAAATCTAAGCCTCTAATTGCAGCTTTCCTCCTCACAGGTCCCTTAGACGTGGTCTTCTGCACATGGTGCAGGACGCACAAGAAGGCAGGTCATTGTCTAGAAGGAAGATCAGGTACTCACTTTCCAAAGGGAATCTCATTTTGAGCCCTTTCTCTCAGAAATTTATCCCAAGTGGAACATGGATTAATGAGTTCTGTGGGCAACCAAATGCAACTGTTCAACTGGAGTTGGGGAAAAAAAAAAGGGAACCAAGACACACAAATTACAGGACATTTTGATGAAGCTGCTAGTGAGGGTGTGCAAACCTCCTCGAGTTCCCAGTCATCACAGATGAGAGGCAGGAGGGGAGTGAAACTAGGACACTAATACATAAATACAGTTGTTAGATCACACAGAATATATGGAATTCAGTATTGTTTGCACAATTAAAAAAAAACCCTACATGGAAAACTGGTAAGGTCTAACATGCACAAAAAGGCTAAACTTGAGGGCATTTTTAATTTAATTATTCTATGTGTTATTGAAGCTTTGATGTATTTTACACCTCTGAATGGCAGGATCTACACTAAGTAGTTGTACTATTTGCAACCAAACTGGCTACTTGAAATGCAAATTAACAACATGTTCAAGCCTGGTTTAACTTTCACATTCAATAACTTGGGGTTTTCCCCTTCTCTCTGCCCTTTTTTTTTTCTAATTTTGTTGTGAGATTACCCACTAGTTTTCTTTTAAACCTTAAATTACTATTCTGCATTCTCTACATTAGTTCTACACTGAAGCTATTTGTTTGGGATTAGTTATACTTACCTAACTCGAGGGGTGCTGGGAGGATTATTGGGAGTTTGCAAAGGGCTCTGGCGGTGGAAAGCACTATCTAAATGCTAAGCATTACGAAGTCAGATGAGCTATTTACTGATCCTGATAGGTAATACCCCCCCTCCAAATTGGACACAGAAATTGAAAGAGCAGAATCTTTTTTTTTTTTGCAGAGACAAATAGCGGCAGAAGGCCAAGGCAAGGTCCACAAATAAAAGAAATCCTAAAACATCACTTAAGGTCAAGAAAGGGCTGGGTTTATTCCCGGTATGAATAAGCACCAAGCGAGTGGCAGACCCAGAGCACGGGCAGGGAGGCTGCAGGAGGCAAACCCACACCTTGCGGGATCCCCCTCCCAGCCTTTCGCAGCCCTTCCCCACCATCCATCACACAAACCGAACACCCAAACAGCTTGTCTGGCAACAACTTGCAGCCTAGCTCTTAAACAGAGAGGTAGACCGAGTTCCTCTTCTTTACAAAGATGAATCTTACTGATGCAACGTGACCTTTTGCTGGGCAACGGTATTTGATCATTTCACCTTACAGTAGCACCTCGAGGTCCCAAGAGATATCAGAGTCTTGCTGGGAGAGATTTTATACACATACATACGAGCAGACAACTCTTGCTTCAAATAGTACCACCATCATAGTCCCACATCAGCTCTGTACAAACAGAGATTGCAAAAAAACCCCTACCCAAATCAACCCAGGTCTTCACAAATTCACCATGACTGTATTTATCAAGGTGGGAGAGTTAATGTGAGTGTGGCTCGTGGCTCCTTCCCCAGTGCAGACACTGGACTCCACACCTGGAGCTGAATCCCTCCCAGACACGGCTGGGAGAATCCAGACAGAGATGGAGAAAGGAGGGAGAGGGGTGTGGGGATGAGGAGAAAACTGGTTGTCTGTAGACACAGCAGCTTTTTGGGAAAGTTCTGAGAAGAACTCTGAGCAAAGATGATGAGGGGATGGGGATAGTGCAAGGATCCTTGCTTAAAAGCCTGTTATAGAGACAATAAAATTTAAAGTGCTGAGAAGAAACTCAAGAGATTTTTAAGAGGTCAACAGCAAAGCCAAGAAGTGATGGACCAGTGCTTTAGGGTTGAATACTGGCCCCAAGCCTTCCCACTCCCAGGTTGTCAGCTCCTGGCATGGGCAAAGAGGGAACAGGCACCTGAACTCTGCCAGTGAGAGCCTCCACGGGGAGGCACACGCCAGGATAGCCACGCGTCACAGGGCTGAAGGGAGGATAAAGAAGGACCATTTGGTTTCTTCCTTCATCTTCCTACAGTGATTGTTCCTATTGTGCCAGCATTTGTTCATCAAGTTGGATGAAGAGCTCATGAATCACCGACATCCTGCAGTTGGTGTGGCTGTGGCAATTTTGGTGTTGGCTTGCATGCCAGTGCAAACAAAGAGCTTGAACTGCCTCATCGGGGAAGCATTTAGATCCATTGAAAATTATTTCCCTATAATGTTTCCTTCTCCAGGTATATTGGTTGGCCTAACAAGAGATACTGCCTCCCCTAACAGACTGCATCTCACTAAGTATTTCTCCAAAGTGGAATTCAGCAGGAAAAAGAGAGCACAAGCACCAAGAGTGCATCCTCACAAACACAGCCTCCACCCCATGGCTGGACACTGCCACTGGGATGGGAAACCCTCGTCCACAACCGGCGGAAAGAGAGGAGACAGCATCCTCCAGCCCCCACGTTTCACCCACCGGGGACCAACTCGTCTATATTGTTCTTTTCCCCAGCCAAAACTATTCCATGAATTTGACCTTAGCTTTTGAATAGTTTGGGGGGGACAAACATGGCATTCTTGACCTAGCTAATGTTTATGGAAAAAACAAATGAAAAAAAGAAAGAAAGAAGCAAACACCCGGCCGCAGACTACGCTCAGTTTTGCTGTGGTTGACATTTACAGCCTACGGTAGCTGTGGTGAGGATGACAAACCGGGGTGGCCAGCGGTGCTGCTGGGGCGGCCGGGCAGGGCTGTGGGGCCAGCGAGGGGCTGGGTGGGCACCCACCCCAGCCCACAGCATCGCTGCAAACACTAACAGGCTCTTTTCCTGGAATGGACGCCTTGGCTCTCTGGGTCATCACAGTGGTGGGACATGCTTGCCTAGAAATTATTATGGAAAGGCACAGGGTTAATTTGTGGGGGTAATGACTCGGTTCAGTCTTTAATTCCCCTGGCAGAGCTGAGGTCCTGCTTGCCCCGTCTGCCTGACTTCCTACCTGACCTCGGGTGGTCCCTCCATCCACCTCCATCTGCTCAGACCGTGGGCACGGCGCTGCCCCAACACACACCATGCCTGGTGCAAGGGGACTGTCACCATCAGCCCCTAACAGACCCACAACACTGGGTGGAGGACTCTCGGGAACTGCTCTCTTAATTATTCATGAATCAAGTCAAGCTTCCTAATTGGGAAAAGAAAAACTCTTGCTGGAGATCAGCTGCTCAAGACGCATTTTCTTGATTGCTCCTAAGAGCAGAGAGAAGGGGTATGCTCCTCGCTTTCTCTGCAAGCTTTAAGAGCACGCAGAAAAGCGTTTGTGAGATAATTGGGTGGTCACAGAGGACTGGGTTTTATTCCTGAACTGAAAAGTGGCTATTAAACATCATTTAAAGAACAAAATAAAAATAAAACAGCAATTTCTTTTTTTACTCTCTCCCTATCATCATCATTAACCTTCTATCTGCATAATATCTCTCTGCCAAGGATCTTCAACTGAGTAATAAAATTTTAGTACTTAAACCTTATCGGTGCTCTGAGTAGGGAAGGGAGTATTCTTCTCACTTCAGAGAGAGGGAAACCAAGGCACAAAGAACTGAAATGACCCGCTCAAAGTCACACTGAAAATTATTAGTCGAGCCAGGAACAGATTCCCCGAGCCTCGAGCCCCGGGAGGCAGCGTGCCCACAGGTACGCCGCTCTTACAGGCCAATTAGCTTTTATGGAAACGTTTAAGGAAACATTTCCTTTCACAGACTCTGCCTGCTAATTTACTCCCAAGCTTTGTCATCCGTGAGCCAGAGCGTCTCAGTTTGAAGCTGTCGCAGACGAACTCAGCCCCTTCCCTTGCTTGAGACAAACGTGCTTTTAGCAAGTAAAGATATCTGACAACACAGAGCACCCCACTACACGCTTGTTAAAAAAGGGCTGGCAGAGGTTTTTCTGTGGGTTCCTGTCTACTAATTAAGTCTCATTGCAGCGACTTCGTCAGAGAAGGCAGCTTTGCACAGACACACAACCACGGGGACCGCCGGGGCTCTGGGCAGGGAGGCACGCTCTGCTTTCCAGCGCGCCGCTCCGGCCAGGTCTGCTCAGCTTGGTGGGGCAGAGCTGATTTTGCACCTAAAACCTCAGTCCTAGGTCCTGCCTTGGCGGGAGCCGGGGGGGAAAGGCAGGCAGGGGAGGAAGAGAGAAGGGCAGACGGGATAGGAGCGGGCGAGCGCTGTGCGGGAGAAAATCAGACCCTTGTTTGCTTTCCATCTCTCTCCGCTGAGAAACAGTTAATAGGTTGCAAGGTTTCCACCCTTCCAGGACGGAGCCTTTTCCTCCCCTTTCGAGTGCCCCCTGCCTTCCTCCTCCAGCGACTGGGAAGCTGTGACTGCTCTACACCGCTGACACCTCGGCTGCTCTGGAAACCCATGAACTGTTTGAGAAAGGTCAGCTGGCAGCCGCTGCATCCCTTCTCCTGCCTTCCCAGCCTGGACAGCCTCGGGCAGTGCAGGAGCCCCCTCTGTAGGCAAAGAACCCACATTTACCAGCATCCCCTGCTTCTTGACATGCTTTTTTCGGCAACATCCCCTCTTCGTCCACCCCAACCCAAGCCCCCGCCATGGGGCCGGAGGGAGAGGGGGACCGCGGGGCTCCGTGCCAGCCAGGGATGGGGTCTGTGCTCCACCACTTGTTCATAGCTGGCCCCGCTACATGCGATGCGAACCGAGGCTGGACATCCAGCAGATTTGCCATCAAAACAGCCGATGTCTTGCCAGCTTGCTGTTGGCAAAATAAAACAAGCACGCCTCTGTACAGCTCTGGGCTTCGGTACGTCTCCTGGGTCCACAGCTGCCCTCTCTCCAACCTCTCCAAAGCAGTCACCTACTTTTCTCTGGTCTCTTGCCAAATCCGAGCTCTCCAGCGCTGCAGGAGCACTCTGCCAGCCCGTGTTACGGGGGCTTTGGCACACTCCCTCGTGGTACGACAAAAGGAAACCACGTACCCCCAGTGCTCCTTCTCCATCCTCTCTCCTGCACCTCCTCACCCCAGCGCTGCGCATCATCCAGGTGAGCCTCTCCCGCATTGCCACAGCTCCCCCAAACCACAGCCCTAAACCCAGCTCTGGTTCAAAATAACCCCATTTGGTCTGTTAAAAATGCTGCAAAATCCACCCACCCCCCCAGGCACTTGCTGGGGCCAGCAGTGAATTCAGGGCAGATGAACACCAGACTGGAAGTAGCTGAGGCAAAAGTACTGCCTGGATACAAACAAGCTCCGTCCTTCCCAAAAGAGGAGTCTTTCTCGGGGTGGGAGGTTAGCAGCTGAGTCAAGGGCTGCTGGCAGTTATCAGCCACTACTCCTACGAAACAGTTTGACCACAGCTTCTAAGCAAATGTGTGAATTCACCCGTGTTTACTGCTCTGTCCTCACCACTTACAGTGCCTCCTCCTTGGAGATGCTCAGCCTGCGTTCACCAGATCCTTTTTTACACGGCCGGCCCTTCCGCACCCCTCCCGCTCAGCCACACACCCGGCGTATTTGCCAGCAGCTTCTAAGGCTTTGCTAACCCAGAGCAAGACCCCCCCGCTCTGCATGGTCTCTAGCCGGGAGCAACGTATACTCTTACCCACTCCTGGCCCCCTTCGCATGAAGCCCCAAGACGTGCTATTGCTCACGCAGACGTGTGCCCCACGAAAAATGTAGGGGGGCAGAGTTAGGAAGGAAGATGATGAAGACCTAAAGCCAATTTGTAGGCACCCTGAAATAACTTGATTTCTCTAGCGTCCCGGGACCACTTCTGTCTGAGACGTAACATTACTCATTTTCATTTGGAGAAGTTTCAGCATGTAACAAAAATATCTCAGGCTCAGTAATGAGGCAAGAAATCGTGCTTACGTAGCTGAGCGAGTAACATCACTCAACTTCCCTGTCCTTGTGGTAGAAGAAAAATGATTGGAGAATAAATTAATCCTAATAAATGTAGGATTCTGATCAGGCGTACATAACCAGCAGTGCGTCTGCAGGATGAGCAATTGATGAAGTCATTGCTTCAAAGGTGCCTTGATGCAATTAGTCACTTGTAAAACACGCAGCAGAGGAGAAAATCCCGCTCCTTTTGTTAAGGAGCATGGAAACGTTCTGTGCATCGGAGTGATTTATGGGTTACAGTGCAGTAAAATTAGAGTGTGCGGCAATTAGGGTCGTTCTCTCGGAGATGAAAGGCTGGGGGGGGAGATGAGTGAAAGGATGGACAGGATGCAGAAGGGCCAGATGAAGGCAAAATGCCAACGCCACATTTCTGTGCTGTTGGTGTTTAACAGAGATTATTTCCCCTTTGCACAAATCATTGCAGGGGGGAAAGTGGACTTCACATGTAAAACTGGTGCCACTGAAGATGAATCAAGTCATTAATCACCAGCATGAGTATCCGTAATTAGAGCTGCCGCGAGTCACAGGAGCAAGAGTCAAAGGCTCTAACAGGATTATGGACAAAGCAGGATTGTTTTATGACCAATATTAGCAGATAAAGGGAAGCTATCACGTGCTCGAGGAGGTCGGCTGATGAGCGCGGGAGGCAGGGAGGAAGGCATTTCCCATCCCCAACCCCACTGCACCGTCTGCCCACCGCCGTACGTGCAGAGAGGAGGGCAGAGGTTTGCCCAGCACCCTCCTTGCGGGGTACCCCAGGGGCAGAGGACCCTCCCCACATGCACCGCGGCACCCGGGGTGCAGGATCAGCCCGCAGCTGAGAGCCGAAGGGAACTGGCTGACCCGGCTGTGCCGCAGCGGGGTCGGTCCCGGTGCAGCTCGGCCTGTTCCCGACGAACGCAGCAGCTGTTTGCGGCTGGAGGAGGCAGGCAGATGCTGAGCAGCCGACCCTTACGGTGCACAGCTGGGGCGAGCAGGGAGTGCCTGTCCAGCTACTCGCCTCCCGCCTTGCCCAGATGAACTAGGCAGCTTTCCCGGGTTCCCTCCCCATCAAGCCACCTCTCTGGCTCACACGCTCCCTGCTCCAGCCCCGTTCCCAACAAGCCCCGGCATGCCTCTCCGCAGCCGCCTGCTTTTGGGACTGGAGGGAGACCGGGAGCCGGGGCCAGGCAGAGCAGGCGCCAAAAGTCCTCCCAGCCCCCCCCGGGAGGGGAACACACAGCCTCTCTCCAGGTCTAGGAGCCTCAGCGCCCAATTTTAAGCAGCTATTGCTGCTTCTCTGAGGTCATTCTTGAGGGCTGGAAAAGATCTGGGAGCTTTCAAAGAAAACTCTTTAGCTTAATTAAGGAGACAACGGTCTTGTGCCTTTGTCCCAGAAAGCAGGGTGCCGAGATGGGGCTGCGCTGCCGGACACCATCCTGGGGGCCTCTAGCAGAAGAAGCTCCATCAGCCGCAGGGCTGTGGGAAGACCCCGGGTGAAGTCAGGATGCCAAGGGGGAACAGTCCCCACGGCCACTGCACATTGTCCCTGCAGGGTCCGGCGTGCCCCAAGGCACCCAGACGGGATGGCCATTCCCAGCTGTGCCCCAGGAGGAAGCAGAGCTGGTGGCAGCTTTTAGCTATTGCTCCTGCTCGCCTCGGCCCCGGCAGGATGGGCACACACGCCTGGGTTTGACACTCTCCATCTACCAAGACAACATTCAGGTGGTCTACAGGAACCGGAAATTGAGATCTGAAAATAACCTGAAGTCAAGTGTGAACTTTTGAGGCTTGAGAGAAGACATTCCAGTAAATATTAACTGTACACAAATTTACACCGCTTGCTCTTAACTGGCTCTTCTGCATTTAGAGTCCACACACAATTTTTGGCCGTTACTGCCGAGTGCCTCAATTTCCCAGGCTGCACAGTGAAGTTGGTGAGATTTATCCATTTCCACGGATGACAGCACAGGATAAAGGAAAGCCAAGCATCCTCTGTGATTGCGTACAAGCTCTCCGCTCACAGCACAGCCATCCTGCTAGCACCTGTGCTCCTGCCTTCAGTGTCCTCACGAGTGTGCACACCTGCAAGTGTGCCACAGACGGGGAGATGGCGTGGGGTCCCTCAGCCATACCTCAACACTGACCCCACCGTCACTCTGGGCTGTGTTCAGGGCTAGCACCAGGGAAACAAAGAGTGAGCCTCATTAAAGCCAGCAAATTGACCTAGCTGCGTAGGACCATGGATGTCTCTGGAGTTGAAATTCAGGTCTTCTCAATGGGGGTAAAGCTCAGATTGGTGAGGCCAGTTCCAAGGACAGCCCACCCAAGGATGGCAGAATGACTGTAGGAGCAGGCCTACTATGTAGGAAGAGCCACTGTCAGGCTCCGAGCTCCAGCGAGGTATTTCCTATCCTATTGTCACCTTATTTCAGCAGGGTGAGTCATCAGACCATCACAAAAACCCTCAGGACCTTGCTTCAGTGGTTGTGATCAGAAACTTCCTTTATTAACTTAATGACCACCCCCTATCCGTCATCTCACTGTTAATAAAAAGAAATGTGGGCTGGAAGGAGCACTGCAGACCGGTGCCTGGAGCCAGGCTCGTATCAGCAGAACTCGTGTCTGGCAGCACTGCAGAGCTGCTCCTGGACACAGCACACAGGAACGGGAGCAGGCATTAACCCCCCACACCCAACAGCCTCCAGCATAAACGTGGTGGGTTCCCCTTCTCCAATATCCCTCGGGATGCTGCTTCAGTGCAGCATCCCTAATCAGTACAGTTCTGAAACCCTCGTTTGGCCACAGGGACAAGCTCATCTCACTGGCTCTGACTGGACCACCATGACATCCTTCCTCAAGTACATTTCTCACACGAGAGAGATGAAAGCCCACACTTAAATGGTCACTGCTCTAAATGATCCCCTCTGAGACGTATCGACCCCTTCCCCACAATTGGCATGACACAGACTAGCAAGGAAGATCCTCCTTGGTCCAAACGACACAAAAATTTAAAAAAAAAAAAAAAACAAACTGTTTCTGTCCCAGAGTTCCTGGAGACAGATGAAAAAAGATGTTCTTTCTTCTGCAAGCAAGCTCCAGCAGCAGGTCAGCACCACCCACCCCTCCCTCTGGCAAATGAAAGGTCACGGTCCTGTTCTCTGGAAGAGCAGGATTACAGGGGTAAAAAGAGTTCAGAGACAGTTGCCCCCAGCAAAGACCAAGTCAACACGATGCTGAGATAAGATCGCTCCCTGACCGCACCACGCAGGCCCCATCAGTGGGAACCCAGCAGGGGAACGCTGCAGAATATCCACTCCATCCCCCATAACCCAAACTAGCCACAGCAGTATTTCCTATTATGTCTCCATAACCTAATCTGACCCCCTCTAGGGTCTCCAGATTAATATCTGAGAAAGCTCGTAAGTCCAATCACCCAATTACAGAGAGGAAAGGTTTAGCCTGTCTAAACAGCATGAAATGTAACATAGATCCAGCTGCCCCCTCCCTCCAAAGAGCCAGATCTCAATCCCCAGCAAGCTGAACAAACGGGGAAGGGGTCACAGGGGAGATGGGGAGGGTCTCTCCTTGCTCTTGTATCATATGAAACCTGCAGGAGGAGCAGCTATTTTAATTGGCAAATCCCCTGACTCAAGGTTTAATCCCTCTCCATTTTTGCTTAACTTCCCTCACACCAAAGCAACACGGGGAACAGATGACATACCCCACCTTGAGCCGCTGTCACCTTGGTGAACAGGGAGGCAAGGGACGAGGGTCCTCAGGACACGCAACCCAGCTTGAGAGATGCAGAGACGAAAGGCTGGTACCACCAGGTGCCATCTAACACAGAAGGCCTTTGAACGGTGTGGGTTAGAGCAACCTTGATGCTGGCAGGGCAGAGAAGACAACGGGCAGGATCACAGCCCAGAACAATGGCAATGTCCCCACAGTACCTCCAGCACTGGGGCTGAGAGGTTTCAAACAGGACAGAATAGGCTGTCCAAAAAGCAGCCTTGTGCCTTCTTGGATTCCTTTCCTATCCTTTCCTTCCAGAGAAGTGCAGAGGGATGCCGTCTAACTTTTTGGATTGTATTTCAGCCACCTGACAAAGCTGAACGCATGGGAAACCTCAACAGCAGCCAGAGGACTGGAAAGCAGATTCCCCATTCCCATTCAGGATCTCATCTCAGGCTTTGGCTAGAATGAGAGGAACAAGAAAAATCTCCAGAAGATCCTGACCTGGCAGGGACCCCCAGTCTGGGCATCATTCAGAGCCCATCCAGAGGGAAGACCCGTGTACTTTGCTCAGCAAGCATGCCCCAGTTTCCTCCCAGAGCGGGGTGGTGTTGCACCCACAGGTACCCCACAGCCTAAATTTTCCAAGTAGCTCAGGGCCGCATTGCCAAGTGCAAGCTTTGCAAACACAGACTGAGCTTCCCTCTAAATTTCAGCCACAATTTATTGATCAGAAAAGCCTGTCTAGTCAATAAAGGCTCCTCCGAAAAGGTTCCACTGAATGGCTCTCACGTGCCATGATCCGTCAGACTGCGTTAGCAGCCTTCGCTTTTGATGCTTTCTGACAAGATGGATTTGTGGCCTTGACTTTTCCAGATCAGGAGAAACTTAATCCTAGAAGATAAACTTACAGACCAGTAAAAAAAAAAAACAAAAACCCTCCATGGCTGGCCTCATTAACTGCCATTTAAGAAGTTCAGAGCCTTCTCAGCTAGAAGGGAGCGTCTACAGCTGTCCTTTGCCTTGAGGGAGAGGCCAGCACAAAGCCCTTGGCAAACACCGCGCTCTCAAAGCACATGACATGCTCATGGCACCATCCCGGCTGCTCCGTCCTCTGCAGTCAGCGGGGAACGGGCAGACAATCCCAGCTCTCCACCTAGGGAATGATTTGGGAGAAAGCAAAGATAATGCCCGGTTCTGTCCAAAAAGTGTCTGGGCAGATAAAAATAACAAACCTGGAACAACCATATGGAAATGTGAATTAATGAAATATTTCAGCAACTGACTCAATCCTAATTGAGAGCTGAGAACCCTCCACCTCCCTTCTGCTTTCCAGGATACAAAAATGACACTGGTAGGTGGAAATAACTACAGCTGTCCCAGTGGGAGAGAAATCAGTGCTTCAGAGAGCAAAATGGCCAAAATTAAGCACTTGCTTGGTGCTATTACACAACACATCCCAGGAAGCAGCTTCCAAAAACTTGACCTTCTCTTCAAAGGCTTCTTTTTGAATCATCTTTCCTTTTGCTAACAAGTGAAGTGGATTCAGCACTCAAGAAGGGTACGCTGGGTGTTGAAAACATCTTTACCCATGTACTAGCTACTGGAGAGGCAGCAGCAACGACAGCTTCCACACAGCAGCCCGGTCCTGCCCAGGCTCCCTGCACACAGGCGTTCGGAGGTGAAGCTCTGTTGCATTTCCATCTGCAGCATGTAAGCAAGCTAGTCCTCGCCCAGTGGTGCTTGTGCTCAGCCGAACACCTGCCCACCAAGAAACCAGCTGAGATCCACCAGGCAGATCACCAAGGAATGAGCAGGTAGAGACAACCAAGCAGTGAGTATAAGACTGGCAACGATGGGTCACCAGCTCCTGACCACCATCAGATCTTCCTCTACTCAGGCAGACGTTCAAAGACCTCTTCTAACATGAGTCAGACACACAGATGCCCCCTGAAAGAGCTGCCCACTGCTCTCAGGCTGAGCACTAACCTTCCTGACCACTAGCATCACCGTGCTGAGAGCAGCAGCTCGGTGTCATAGATGGGGAGAACAGAAGAACCGCTCTCCTGAAACCAACAAAGACTGTGGTCTCTTTTCCAAGTCTCAGTTTGGCTGCAGAGCCCACGTCTCCTGGGCCAACTTAAAAATCATCTTCAAAAATGGCACCCACGTTAACGTAGGTGCCATAGCTCACTCTCTAGAGAGCGCTTTGCCTCTGCAGGGCTTTACAGAGGTAGTCAGTGCCGTCACCCATGCTCAAGATCATTATCATCTTTAATAACAACTGGTTTAAACACTAAAGCTTTTAGCATCCTCCACACTTTGCTGGCATGAATTAAAACTCTGGATCTTCACATATTTACCGGACTCTTGGCTGGACCTCAAGCCCCTACAGCTTGCCAAAGGTAATGCCACCTCCTGCTCTGCTATCCTCTCTGGTGCCCAGTCTGTTTGGAAGTCAGGTCCCTAAAGATGATTTTAAGGCATGTAATAGGAGTGCAACCCAGTCGTATGGAGAGTACACTGCCTTCTTCCTGACAGGCACAGTATTTGTTCTGGCCAGACAGGTTTTTTTTCCCTCCTCTTCCAGCCTATCCCTGTTTTTCACATGACAGTAGCAGCACAGCTTGCACACAAGAGGGTGTACTGAAGTGACGGTTGCCATAGCTATATCTATACAGCCCCAGCCATCCAGACACGTCAGAGCGATGCTCTACAGAACACAGTTAAGAAGTTATAAATAAGATACTCTCAAGCCTCAAATCAGAGCACAACTTGCAAGTGTACAAAACACTAAGCCTTCTGGTTTGACCTCTTTCACTTTCTTTTATAGACATGATGTGTATTCAAAGACTCCTCTGCAGAACAGCATTGCTCCAGAGAAGCCTGTAACACCAGCGCAGTGACATGCACAGGTTTTACATAACCATACCCTCAACTTCTGTACATCATTCTGTACATCATTCTGTACATCATTCTGTACATCATTCTGTACATCATTCTGCCCAGTCTATTCCCCAGAAACCCTCCCCAGCTTACCTACCAGCTCTTCTCCATGCCACAGCCCCGTATGGAGAGGGCCCTGGAATACTAGAGGACTCTGGCCAAGCTGCCAAAAGCTGATTCTCCTGCTCTGAAGTCTACATGATCCCCAACAAGCTCATTCAGCAGGCTGTGTTTCTGTTCTCCTCCTTTTTTCAAGGATTACAAGCTGTTCTGGATGAGGGCTATCTCTTCTTATGAAGATGATCACTGCCCAGCCGAAAAGACCAGGAGCAGCCAGGATCCCCTGATGGCATCAGAAATAAAAGCTTGGGAGTCTCTGCTCAGACCTCAGTCCTTCTGGGACATGGCATCTCCTGACCAACAGCAGCACTGCTGTATAAAAGCAAATGAGCCGTGTACTTTGTTGTTGCATACTTATTCAGTTAATACCCCACCACATCCCCAACTACACTGACCCAGCTGTTGACACACACCGAGCTGTAGAAGCAGTACCACAGCAAAGGGAGGAAACCACAACATAAGAGGCTATGCAGAACAGGACAGAAGATGATGGACTGGGAGAAAGGCAGAGCCTCATAATCCTTTCGTGATCTGCTAGCAGCAAGACAGAGCAAGCAGCGCATTGTGGCAACGTCGCATTCGCACTGTCACCCTCAACCACAGTGACAGCAACTGGCGCTTCATTTCTCTGCATCTTCCCTGTTCTACCCACTTTGATGCTGAGGCACAAGCAGGAGGAGATGCCTTCACGCTCGAGGAGCACAGCTGCTGCACGGGATACGCCTGGGACAGGCAGCGTAGGTCGGTGGTCAGCACATTGGTCCTCACAGAGCAGTGACCACAGGGGACAAAGCTGGAGGGGTGCGGGTCCTGGATCCCCCTCTGCCCGCGGAGGTGAGCACCATTTGATGCTGAGGGTCTTGTGCTGAGGTTAATTCACTACCCAGCTCTTGTGACCTTGGGGAAGGCATTTTGTCTCTGCGTCTTGGTTTTTTCCTCCATCTGCACAGCAAGGGAGAGCCTGTTCCCACCTCAGAGCGTGCAACATCTGACTGACCAGCAAAGTGCTTCAAGATCCTCTCACCGCTCGCGTGCTCAAACCACCAACCCCCCAGGCCTCCTCACCGTCCCCTGCACAGGCACGTGGTGGCCACCCCGAGCCCCCCACAGATGTGCGTTCAGAGACCCAGCAGCAAACAGAGATGGACAGGAGGGGAACAAAACTGCACCAGCTAGAGGAACAGCACGAAAAGGACCGAGGAGCTCCCAGAACTAGGAAGCATCACAGCAGAGACACGGCCACCACCCCAGGAGCTATGCGGCTCCCTGCCAAGCCCACAGACCCCAGCCCATCACATGGCAAAAGCCCAGTCCCTCATCCTCCCCCAGCCATCCCCAGGCCTGCTGTGTGCATGCTACAAACGCAAAGCACTTTTTTTATTTTTTAAACCTTGCGTTTTGCACACTCACAGCAGCTGCCCCAATCCACACCAGCCTCCAGGTAGGTCTGACCTCCTAGGTAGGCCCCAGAGATGGTCCAGGTGGTGTTAAACCAGGCACAGGTCGGTCTGAAATCCCCAGCTGAGGATTTCACTCTGTCTTTCAGATGAAGCTTCCCACCTCAGCACCTCATCTCCCAACCCTAAAAATCAGGTCAAGGAGCCTTCGGTCCTTCTACCCACCATGGGCTGGAAGAGGCAGCACTCCCCATGCGGGGCCATCTCAGGCGGTGGGGCTCAGCTTGTCCAGGGGACCTTCTCAGCCAGGGCCACCACAGCAAGCACCAGCAATACCCCAGTACCCTGCCTGGCACGGGGGCACACACGGCCTGGCTACAGCAACTAGAACTGAGACATAAAAAGCACTTTACACTGTGGTCACGTTATCCCCTCGTCCCTCCCCCTCATCCCCTTTGGAGCTTCTTAACTTCAGAAACCTTTCTCCAGAGGAGTGTTGGAGTGACAGAAAACATTTTCCAAGCCTAATATCAGTTCCAGATGTTCACAGCCATTTCAGTTTGTACCTCACCCTGTAAAACACATTTCTCCCTCTTCCTCTCTCAAGTGCAGCGCCTGCTTCATCCATGACATAATGCGCTGGCGGGCTCGGCCGCGCACACACACACGCTTGCGCCCTCTTCGAGAGCCCCATGTTCAAACAAAGAGCATCACTCAACTACAAAGCTGTCGCACACATGGAGTTATGAGTAATTTCCACAAGTTTTAATAAACAGGTTGGGATTTAATTGCTCTCTGTCTTCTCTGCTGGCTCCCGAGCGGAGAGCCGCTCGCTCCCCGCATGCTGGTGTTGAAAGCGTGGTTTGTTTTGCACACAAGTTCACCTCCTATTAGCCTCAGATGGTCCAAGGGCTGTGTTTTTCTAAGCACCGGTAATAATCCTCTTTAAAAACCACGTACAACCAGGGGCAGCTGACCCATGCCAGCTCCCGGCTCCCTCTGCCCCATCCCGCAGCATCGCCAGCCCACGCAGAGCCCGGCAGGGAGTGGAGGGCACGCACGTTAAACCAGCCTCAAAAGTTCTTCCTGAATCTGCTCCAAGAATAGGAACAAATAGTTTCTGGCTCAAGTGAAAGGCTTCACCTTCCAGCTGCAAAGCACGGGGGAGGCCAAGGAGTTTTGCAAAGGTGAAAGACTGAAGGCTTTTGGGGGGCAGGAGGTAGGCAGGTACCACCTAGTTTGCCATGGGGCTGAAGAGCAGGTTGGCACAGCTCTAGTCACAACCAGTGGCAGGAATCCCAATAAGAAATGGCTACAACTGCAATAAAACAAACAAAAAACTGTACAAGCACAAATAACCCAGATGCTTGAACTCAGGAGATCCAAGGGATGAATGACAGCAACCTCAAGAGCCCTCAAACCTTACAGGATCCTCCTAGTCCAGTGCTGCCATGCTCTGCAGGTACCCGTGGTGCACCTCCCAGCAACGGGAGCAACCCACTCCTACCTGCCAGCAGCCCTGAGACTGACAGGGAAGGAAGATCTGCCAATATCCATCAAAAGCCATCCAAATTTCATATCCCACACTCCCCTCCCAAGGCTTCCTTCTTCTAGGGTTGACATTTTTTTTGTGGATGCTGCTCAGATGCAATGGAGATGTGCTGCAGCATGATGCGTGGGTGGTGGTGGTGAGGGGATAGCCATGGTAGGATTTTTGGCCAGATGAAGCACAGTACCAAGCAAAGCCTTTAAGAGCTGTAGCAGTCAGCATCTTTGCAAACCTATGCAAGGTATTTTCAAGAATCAAGTCATCTGGCATTAGGGGCCTGTAGGGTAAGAAAGGAATGAAGCAGGAATGTTGTTTCGTTATAAACAACATCGAAAAAAAGGGAGAGATTTAACATTGGCTTTTCTCTTTAATTGTTAATGGGGTCATTCTGTCCCAAATAGTCCCCCAGAGCAGGGAGAGGGGAGGGCAGCTCCCCAGAATGAATTCAATTGCCTGTCAAACACATGGCAGTCATAAAAGGAAAATAATAATAATAATCTGTATTTCCTACTCTGGCTGCCAGGCAAAGATCCAGCCACTTCAAAGGAGAAACCCCATGTTTCCCCAGTCTGGCCTCACCTGACCGATGTGTGAGCAATCTGGAATCCCCATCCAAAACAAAGCCCCTCCTTTGGTGGCTTGTTTTCTTTCTCCATTACTGAAAGGTGCCCCTCCAAGATAAAGAGCAAGCCTTCTTCCATGCCGGGAAACTAGAAACATAACCCAGGGGCCGTGGCTGCATTGGGTAGCTCTGGAAGTGGATGCTGGCAAGGTGTAGGAGAAAGTTCCCATGGGACAGGTTTCTGGTGTATGAGCCAGGAACCAGAGCTCCTTCTCGCAGGGGTCTCCACAAACAGCCGGGGCCCCCCAGGGTGGGGGGCTCTGGCTCTCTCCAGCAGGAAAAGTCCAGCTTTTGTAGCACAAAAAATTTGGATACGGTGGTAAGAGAGGCAGCAGAAGCTGAGTAGATGGGCCTGAGATAAACAGAGGGGGTGAAAATTTCCCTGGCATGGCTTGCTCCGTGGTGGCTCATGGCAGCAGAGGGCTTGGCTCAAAGGGTCTTACAAATTAGCGAGGCAAAGAAAAAAGCCATCACCACAAGCTGAGAAAACTTCCGAGCAAGACCTAAGGATTGCCTACGTGCAACTCCTGATCTGGCTCTGAACCATCTTCCTAAGATCGCCTTCCCAACAGAGAAACACGGACAAGCGTCTTGCCAGGATGTCCGGGAAGCCCCTGCCAGGCTGCAGCGACGTTCCCCCCTCCAACACCAGCCCCGTCCCCACCTGCAGCCTGGTCCCCTGTCCCTGCAGGCAGCCCGGACACTCACGCCTCGCATAAGCTGACCAGGCTTCACCTTAAAGCAAATGAGGTTTTTAATCACCCAAAGCGGCTGTGGCAGAGCCTTGCTCCGATAATGGGTGGAAATCCTCTTCCTGCCTTTCCTTACTGGCGGGGCTGAAATTCAGTACTGCCAGTGTCTGGGGGAAGGGGCCCTTCGCACAAAGGTAAATCTTTGCTTTGGTCAGCACCACTGCCTGCCCTGACACATCACCTCAGCTTCTTTAACAAACTAATCCGAACTCCTCAAGCACAAAGCAGTAGGAAGTTTTGCCTGGCTTTCCATGCAGCAGTAGCATCACTCAAGGTCTCAAGTACTATTTCCTGAAAAACATCATCGATTCACCTAAATCACACCCTGTCCTTCACACCCTTCCACCTCGCCCAACAGCTCCTGGAGCATGGTGCGAATTGCTGACAAAGCTTTTTGCAAGGCACAGAGCGCTTGGTCCAAGCCTGAGCTGGGAACCAAACTCCAACCCAGGGAAGTTTCAGGTTCCCCTGGAGATGTTTTGTACTGCTTAAATGATCCCTCTAAATATTGCAGGCTTCAAGTTACTTCGATAGGTGTGCAAGGCACCTCAAAGAGTCTTTTCAGAGGCTGGCATGCAATGCAGAACTCACTAGAACGGACCAGCAAAGCCCTTGAGTTGCTGAGGACTGACCTTCCTCCCACACCCATCCTGCAGCATTTCAGACGGATCAGATCAGTCGCTTCAGTCAGAAACTCCGACTCGCAGCTCTCCCGCCCAAAAAAGGCAAATCATTTCCTTCTGCCATGCTGCGCTTTTGTATTTCTCCTTCCCCTCAAATACCCATATCTACAGAAGCCTTCAGAAACCTCTCCTGAACAGGGTTGTTTTGATACCTCACGTAACACCTTGGCTTTGTGCACCATTCTCCGCAAAAGCAGCCTTCCCAGCCAGGCAGGATGCAGGACGCATCACCGCGCACCCTCTGCGCCGAGAGGAGCTCGCCCTCGGCAGCTGCACCCACCTGTGTAAAGGTCCGTGTCCGTGTACTCATCCACCTTCTTGTGCTGCAGGACGTAGTCAGACACCTTGGTCCCAATGGCAGGCTGCACGTCCAGCCACTCCAGAGACACCACAGTGCTGGAGGGCTCCACGCTGGGGGAGAGCCGCAGGCTGGGCAGGAGACAGGAAAGAAACCAAAGACGACATCAGCTCACTTTCTGGGGAAGAATCCACCTCTACAAGCAGCACAGACCCACAAGGACAGGGGACACAAGGGGAGAGCAGATAGGTGAGCACAGAAAAACTTCCAGTTGAAGTTCAGGTGGGTGCAGCCTACACCCTTACCTTACCTCCCCCTGCTCCTGTAAGAGCCCACGTCATGCAACCGCAATTGTGCGACCCCAACTATCCCATCTAAAGGAATCTTCATCTCCTGGGAGAACTACTGAACTTCAGTAGCCCTGTGGGAAACTGAGGACCAGCTGTCCAGGAGCAAAAGAGAAGGGGAGAATCCAGCTTAGTCTTTGTACAACCCAACAGAGCTGAACCTACAGAAGAGGAGGGTCTGGTCTACATCAGCAGCAAGCAAAGACGAGGTGTGGCTGTGAATTTACCCAGCTGCAAACGAGCAAGCCCCTGAAGGGTGTGAGCAAAAACAAATGCAGGGCAGCTGTGCAGGAGCATTGGCCCGGATGAGGGACCACATGGGTAGGGGTGAAGGCAGCAGCTTTGTGCTCCCGGCTGTGCTAGCACAAAGGTGTCTGCTGCTCTTCGCACCGCTGTAAACGACAACACCAAGTACAGGGCTACGGAGAGTCCGGCTCCAAACATATGAGCATGTCTGTGGAACTCAGGATGGGAAACGAATCCCCTCCAAGGATATTGGCTCGCTAGGAAGGTGTTCTGCTCCTTGTGGATCGCTGGAGCCAGTCTTCCTGCTTTCTCAGCTAATTCCCCATCAGTTTGCTCCTGATTTGTTCTTGCTCTGACAAGCCACAATGAATTGCACTGTAATTCCATTTCTTTCAGCATCTGAAATCCCATTCTACAAGCCCTGCTAATCAGGTGATGAAAATCTATAAGAAAACCTTCCTGGGCCACAGCCGGAGCCAGGATATCCTAAAGGCATCAGTCACGCAGTAAGGAGCGCTGGACCGCGGCCCCGGGGCTCGAAAGCGAGAGGAAGGAGGTGTCCGTGGGCTGAGCCTGCGGGAAAGGGGCTGTGACCCACGGGAGGGGCTCGCACCGATACGTACACAGGCGGAGGGAGAGGGCTGCAGTTCGGGAGTCCGTTCTCATCGAAGGCATTGAGGTCACACCTGCACCAGTCTTCGATAACATCGCCTTTCCCCGAGCACCAGTATGAGCTCATCAGGGCTCCCTTGAAAGCCTGACGTGAGAACAAAAAGCGTGAACACGTGTGCTACAGACTCAGTGAAATCCGGCCAGCGGCTCGACCGCGCGGTGCTGAGCGTCGGGGGTGTGTGCACAGAGATGGGGATTGGGAAATCGGGTGGGGGGTCCTCCCCAGCTCTGCCACCGACTCTCTGCATGGCCCCGGGCAGGTCCCTTCTCCCCCCTGCGCCTCAGCTCCCGCCTGTCGCGTGACGCTGGTTCATCCCTGGGTGCTGCTTTTGGTGTGGGGACGGGGAGCGTCACGCGATGCCTCGTACAGAGGGATCTCCGGTGACGGAGGACTGAGCTGCCTGAAGAAACACAAACATAAGCCCATTTGTGACCCTGGAGATGACACGTAGGGTACCTTTACACTGCTGTAGTGCACAATGAAACTCTTCCACGTGCCCATCCCATCACTGTTTCTGTACCCGCAAATAAAGAAATTCCTACATCCCCAACAACACAGACCATTTCCACCCTTCTCATAGGTTTGTAACTCATATGAGCTCTCCTCCTGCTAGCAAATTGCTGCTTTATTCGCTTGCATAAGGAATACTCACAAGCAAAACAGCAGTATCTGGAAGAAAAAAATAAGATCTTGTAAAATGCTTGCAGGGTGTTCCCCAGCCAGGCAGTCTGTGCTGCACAGGCTGTCCTCAGCCTGACCAGCACCCCCCCGACCACTCCTAATAATGCCAGCGGATCCCCAGAACAACAGCTGTCCATCTGCCGGGATCTGAAGCCAAAACACTCGTACCGAATTCCTGAAGCCCTCCAGTCTTCCCTGTGCTCATCCCGCAGCTCAGGGCGCTCAATGTCCGTCCCCGTGCCGCAGGACAGGGCATCTCTCGCTCCATACCTTGCTGTGGTTCAGATTTTATGGATTTATGGTGATTTCTCCTGCTACCTTTGCCTGTCGTGCTTAATTAAACCTCCAGCTTGGAAGACAGCATCTCTCCCCGCACACACCCGGCCAGCGGTAACCCAGACTCTCTGGGAAGCCGCAACGCCCTGCTAGAATAATCCTAACGCCAAAACTTCATCCACTCAACCAAACCTCTTTATAATGCTTTTGACCTTTTAAAAGACACGTTTCAGGGCCGAAACGCCTTCACGGGTCCTCATCCACGTAGAGCAGCCTCGCTGCCAGCCCCCGCGCAGCCCAGCTCGCAGCGGCACGATTCCACCCATTCAAAGCTGCCTGCGGATGCCTGGTCCCGGCGATACCGCCCGCACCGCCAGGTTACGCCTTAAAGATAAAAACGTGCCCTTTGAGGAGGACAGGGACGGCTCCAGCGACTGTGGCATTTAGCAGAAAACTAGGAAAATCGCCATCCCGGGGAGGTTTATGAAAAGAGGAGGTATAAATAGAGCCTGACGTCAGGGCTCCCATTGTCCGGGGTTTTGTCGCTCTCCCCAAATACCTCGAGCACCTTTAACGAGGCGCCTTGAGGTTCTCACGTCTGAAACATTTTCTGCTTCCAGGCATTTACAAAATGGGACTGTTCCAGAAGAAAAAAAAAAAAAAAAAGGAAAAAAGGAAGGAAAAAACCATGTGAAAGAGAGAAAATGTGACGTTATTTTATTTTGTTCTTTAGAAGGTAACTGAAGCACTGGGCTGGAAAGGGCATTGCAAAGTAATTGGAGAGCAGGGAAGACAGAGAGGAGTTTATCTGACACATGGATAAATGGGTGCAGATACACTTCTGTGGAGAGCCGCGGGCCGGTGCAGGACAGAAACAGAAAGCGACGCACGTAGATGGATGGGGAAGCGTGTGCTCTCCCTAGGAAGCAGGATAAATCCATACGTTGTGGGTACGTGGGTGCCCAGGCACGCACTGTGGGCGAAGACAGATGTTGGGTGATCCCTGGAAGAGCTGCACCATCACACCGATGGCACCGCTCTGCTGTCACCCTGTCCCGANCCACCCGCCCCATCCATGTCCTTTAGCCAAACCCAATAGGCACTGCTCTCCTCCTATTTTCTTTTTTCCGATGGTAAGTGCAAGGCTGGATGAGCAATCCCCTCTGCTTTGTCTGCCCAGCCTCGTGCACATTTTAATTAGATCCTGCAGGTACCCAGCCGTCATCTGCCTTGTGTCAACCTTCACACAAACGAGGTTAGCTAATCGATGAGTCCTTCAATTGCACTCATTAAGGCGAGCGCACCTACGCGCACTAACCGGGTTACTTGGAGCACGGCTAGCCCCCAGTGCCGGCTGCTGCCTCCGGCCGTTTTCCAGCAGCCGGCTGACGTCAGGATGGGCTGGGGTGGCCGGGCAGCCAGGACTTGCCTTCCCTCACTTCCCAGAGGGATTTCTAGCCAGTGGTTTCCAGGATTTTCCTGTTGGTGCCGGGAGCGCATCTCAAAGAAGCGATAGCGAACTGACAGGGGGTAAATGGGTAAGGTCGTGCAGAAAGAAGGGATGAAGGTCCCCGCATGAGGATGTTCACCCTTGCTTTAGGAGGCTCTGTGCTCTCCACGGGGACACCAGCCTTCTCCCTGGGGACACTTGCTCCATAGAAACTCCAGGGCAAACGGAGGGTCTCCGTGAACTTCGAGGGCTCTGTGGTCCTCCCAGCACTGAAGCCAGGTGCAGCTTTGGCTGAAGTTCA
Source organism: Aramus guarauna (assembly GCA_013400195.1). Taxonomy (NCBI): domain Eukaryota; kingdom Metazoa; phylum Chordata; class Aves; order Gruiformes; family Aramidae; genus Aramus; species Aramus guarauna. Next base: position 26,304 of record VXBL01002641.1, read on the forward strand.
CACACAGCCCACCCTTCCTTCCCTCACCTCCTCCAGCCTGGTCCAGGCTCCGGCTGCGGTGGCAGAGGCTGCTCTCAGGCCCGGCAGAGATCGGCAGTCGAAGGCATCTTCCCTTGCAATGCTGATGGCTTTAACCAGCCCAGCCCCAAAGCCATGCTGCAGGCACCTGCTCCTCTGCAGGTGGCAACCACACGAGAAGGTCTCCTTTCCTCTCTCCTTCTGACGGCACAGCTCGGGAGGTACAGGACTGCTCACACAAACGCAGGGGAATGGCAGCTGCCACCTAAACCAGGAGCCCAACGGCACAGGAGGACCAAGAGCAATGGCCAAAGGACACAGGGAAGGTGCTGAGACCCGTCCCATGGGCAGCTGCAGCCTTTGGGAGAGCTGCAGATAGGAACGCTCAGGGACGTTCCTGGTCTGCAGTGGCCAAGGACAACCTTCCCCTCCCACCTTGGAGTGGGCACCTCCACATCTCCTCTCCTTCCCTGCTGCCATGCTCGGAAACACGCAGCAAACGCTCTCCTCCCTGCCCGGAGACAGCACGTACAACAAGACCACCATCGCCAACATGACCATCTCTGCATCAGATGCCTCGCCGTGGTGGTCACACCAAGCTACCAACCTGGGAAAACCCAACGGGCTCTGGAAGCGTGAAGGGCTTCCCAGGAGCAGCCTTGCCTGGTGGGGGTGGCAGAGCAGCCCCCAATGTGCCTTCCTGTGCTCACCAACCACTCCCCGGGATCTCAACGCCCCTCTGTGCCCTAAGGCAATTTTATCTTTCATTTAAAAGTATCCAAATTGTATTGTTTCCCTGTGAGTCAGCCCATTTAGTTTATGTCCTTCAGTGCCAGAGGGGAAATTTATGAGATGAGAAACTGGCTCGAAACGTTTATTTTCTAGATGACGAGTCATGCCATTAGATATATAGCATTATGAATCATAGGAACAGCATCTAATTTGCTCTTAAAGGTATAATAGGTCTGACTCCCCACACCCATACACACACATATAGTGGATTGATAGTTCCCCCATAGGATGGCTAGTTCATTTGTTTTGACACGAGCAAGACTTACAGGACCATAAAGTCCCATCTTACCATAAGTTAAGCCTATTCATAAAAAAAATATTAGGGAAACGAATGATCAGCTAAGCACATTTATCCTACACTCGATTGCATATGGATCTTTCTCCTGTTGTTATTTGTGCTCAGGGGGAGGCCATTTGGCCCCGTTTTATAGCTTAGACGCTCTGCAACAGAATATAGAAGAACATTTCCTTTGTCCTCTGTTAGACCTGGCTGATGGAGGGAGAAGCATTAAGTTATTTCTGACCATGGGTTTTCTGTTGACATCCCTGGAGAGGTAAATTATAGGACGTGAAGGAACCTTTCGGATCAGCATTTGCAGGACTCAGCACGCACACAGGGGCTGGTGTTTCCAGATGGGGTACTGGAAAGGGCATGTGTTGGGTGCTTATCTGTGAACATTTGGTCTTCTCCATGGCTGAATGGGATATGAAAATCTGGCTCAATTGTTTCTTTGAGTCTGGGTTAATTTGCGGTTGGTTTGCACACCTCAGTTTCTGGAAAAATTAAAATGGAAATATAAGGAAATGAAAAACTAACCACACATGAGCATGCAGGCTGGACACAGATATGCTGGAGATGTCAGAGAAGACCTAGAGCTGGTAATTCGGTACGTGTCAGGTTTTGCACTAGTTTCCCTGGTCTTTGTTTGCTTGTTTGTTTTTCTTGTAAACGTAGCGGGAAGGGAAGAGGAGTGGAAGCAGGCTGGGTCATGCCAGCCATCAGGCTCAGCCTCACGTCCAGGGACGCAGCCGCCAACGGAGACATTATATCCCTTCCTGTCTGCAGGACGGACCTGGTGCCCACACACCACCGTCACCTTCCCCCGAGCGCAGGCGGGTGCCACCGGAGGAGGTGGAGGGACGTCCGGCAAGGTGCAGCCCTGTCCCACCTACAGCAGATCCAGTCACCCAGCGATGCCACCCCATACAGTGCCTGACACAACCAGGCCACTGACCGGAGCTCCCGGGCACTGCCGTGCTCCGAGCGGTCTGTAGACAGCAATAGCAATGCTGACTGGTCACCAACGGAAGGAAGACTATGGGATGCAGGCTCGAGCAGGGATTTCACAGACTGAATGGGATGCTACTGCAATGACAGAGCGGATGGAGGAAAAGCTCCCCATGCCCTTACAATAATGCTCAGTGCTGTTCACAGGAGAGAAATGCTGCTCCTTAGTCTAGACATCTCTGGAAGGAGGGGGGGAAAAAAAAAAAAAAAGGAGGAGGAAAACTAAGAATTTCCCAGGCCAGAGACTCTTTCCAGGATCACGCAGTTCGCGTCTGAAAGTCTGCTCCAGGTTCACAGCAAAGGAGGATGAAGTTCCCTACTGCTGTTGGCAGGTGATCTCATCTTGGGCTGCTCACACCCTCCCTGCCTCCGGCTGCCTGTCCCCGGGGAGCAGGATCACCAGCACTTCATCCTGGGAAGGCACATCAGCGGTTTGCCGGAAAGGTCAGGGTGCTGGAAGGGACCCAGGGTGGGCAGCATCCTGGTTTGTGTTATTTATGGGATCCGAGGGAGCAGCAGAGGACACTGTGAAACCTGGCAGCAGGGGAAATAAAAGCCTTTGTGCTGCAGTGAGAGTCCCGTCCTGGGGAGCCAGCTCCACTTTCACACCTCGGCTACAAAGCTCCCCATTATAGCACGATCGGGGCGGTTACAATGCGGCTATTCTTCTCCTGGTAACGCGAGTCGGATGTGGGCTGGAGCGGCAGCAGGATGCTCCAGCGCGCGAGGAGCAGGACAAGGGCCAATTAGCAGATATTAAAACAAAGCAAAAACAAATAAACCCCCCCACACCCCAGACCAAAACAACAAAAAAAAAACCCACCTCACCTCAATAATACAAGCGCTGTCCCCATTCGCCCTGGCTCCCTTTCGGCTTTGGCAGTGGAAAAAGAAATCCCTGGCACCGGCTCGCCACGCCTTCAGGGGCTGCTTCGGGGAAGCTGCGTGTGTGCAGGGAGGATTGCTGTCCTGCGGCAGCTCCGCCATCGGCTGCTGTACGGCGGCCAAAGCGAGCCCACGGCCCCGGGGACACCTCTCGCGCTGTCCCTGTTGCAGAAACCTCACCCTCCTCCTGCCAGGCCCAGAGGGGCAGAGGACACCAGGAGAACCAGCCCCTGGAGCCAGGGCGCTGGGAAGGGGCCAGCTATCTGCCCTCCTGGATGGGATTCCAGGGGTACGGCCAAACTCTTCCCTGAGAGATGAGTCCCAATTTGACTTCCCCAGCCTCTGCCTCAAGTCCTCTGTCCCTCCTCCTCAGGCTCACGTTTCTCCTAGTCCTGCTCAAGCCTAGGACCGATCTCCTCCAGGCACGTCTCTGGTCTCCACTTACAGAGGTCTGCTGCCCTAAGGGCTGACCCAGGATGGCCGCAGGGACGATGTTTACCCAACGGAGTCAAGGGCTCCTCTCCTAGGCACAGTCATGATTTCACAGCCAGCAGCAGAGCCCCGACGCTGCCCAACAAGGCAATCTCCTGCTGCAGGAGCACGGGGTCTCGGGGTGCCAGCACCAGGATCCTGGATTTCCCACGTGTGTTGTTCTCCATCTCCTGTGCCCTTCCTTTGAGGGCAACGTCAACACCAAAGGGGGGTGCACAGCACCAGTGGTACAGTTGGACACTTCAGCTCCTTGCCCAGGGGCTGGAGAGTTATAATGGTGAGGCCAGTCTGGACAGAACAGGGTGGGCTCCCCACTGCCCTGACGGACAGGCGGCGATGGAGGTACGGTGGACGTGTTTCACCCCATTGTGCGTCCTTCAGACCATCCATCCCTGTAATTCAGGGTTGGTATAAATGCATAGAAGGGCTCCAAGGACACAGCCAGTGCACAGCTCCATCACACTGTGCCTCACAAACAGCAACTGTGAGACAACCTTGACCCCGAGACCTGACCAAGAACCACCACCAAGAGACATCAAAACCAGCTACTTCTGCTGAAATACAGCCACCGGAGCAGCAAGGGCACGGAGATCAGCTGGACCCGGGAGGAAAAGCAACACCAGTGCGTGCAGCTCTCTCTGAAACCGCCACCACCACTCTGCCATCGCCTGTATGAGCGGCTAGCCTGCTCCGGGGGGGGAGGAAGGACAGGTGATCCCATCATCATCAGCGCATCCTCAGCGTGAGATGAGAAGCAAGTAGCCTGAAGGATGGGAGGGATGCAAAAGGAGCATTCCCCTCTCTTGTCCCTGCTTGCCTTCTAGTCCGTGATAACTCAGCCGCGTTATCCGGCTGGGCTCAGGCAGCTGCTGGAGCAGTGCTCCCCCGGGACACGAGCACGGGCTGGACATACTGCCTGCGGCTCCCCTGGTCCTCGCTCCCAGCCAAGGCCACCCCACCAGCCCGGGGACACTGAGGCCGGCGCTGGCCACGCTCTGCTCAGTGAGGGATGGCTCCTCGGGGCCAGCGGCTGCGCACAGGCAAGGGGTGGGAAGGAGCCATGGGGAATTTTGCTCTGACCTGGAGCTGCCATCCCAGCCGGTGACCTCGCAGGGGCTCTGCCGGCCCCCGGCACACAGGTACTGCTGGCACAAGCACACTCTGGTCCATGCAGAGGCAGAGGAGCAGCTCTCGCTGAGAGCCCTGCCAGGGTCCCAGCCACACACCGGGCTCCTGCCAAGGCTGATGCGGCCGGCAGCACCGGGACCTGCTCCCCAGCAAGGCTCCACGCCGGGGGCTGGGCTGTGTGTGCTGCGCAGAGGCCGTGGCTGCAGGCAAATACTGAGATAACTCAATTTTCAAATTAAATCAAGGTCCGAGGGGGTCTTCTAAAAATCCAGGCTCAACATCCACTTGTTTCCTTAGATACAAACAGCAGGGTTTGAGTCCCTTTCCCACTAGGGGCGAGACTGATGTCTCCTGCCCCCCTCACAACACCACCCTCGGAGCACTTCTGCAGCCGGCCGACGTGCTCCGCGGGAGCAGCTTCCTGCTTGTTTCGGGTTTTTGGGGGGAAGGAACAGACCACAAACGGGAGGGCCCACGCTGCCAAACACTCCTGCTCCTTTCCTCCCCACCGCTGGCCATGGCTGCCCTGTGGCTGCGGCCATGCACACGTGCATCCTCATCACAGATGCACCGAATCTTCCAGGTCTCGGTGCCGCTCCCCAGGACGGTGCTGGCAGTAGGGGGGTGGGGGAAGCAGGGCACCCCCGCTCCTCTTGCTGCCTCTCAGGGTTAGCTGCCGGGCTCACCTTCCTGCAGCCCGGCCAGGAGATGTGCAGGTTTGCAGAATATGCAAACCTGGGGTCTCGCGCTCTCAGCCCGTGCCTCTTGGTGGACTCCAGGGCCAGGCTGGGCAGTAAGAAGTATGTTGGCCACCGCACGGGGTGAGGGCAGGCAGGGAAGGCCCCCAGAGCCCGGCACTCTCGCAGGGGTGACACGCAGCTCTCCTCTCCTTTGGCTCCAGGATGTTCACTAGAGGGAAACCAGCCTGGGTCACCGCGTCTCTCCCCTCTCTCATCACATGCACTCAGCAGCATCCTGCCCTTGGGGTGTCGAGGGCATTTTGCCAGCAGAAAGCCCCACAATGGATCGACGCTCTTTGCTGTTGGGCCTGGCCAGTCACTGACACAGTTTCTTCCACAGTCCTGCAGCGGAGAATCTCCTCCAGCTTCATCTGAACACAGCAGCGGGGGGACCACTCTGATGTCTGCACTGCTGCAGAGCACAAGCGAAGCAGGAGAGAGATGTGGGCAGACAGCGGCGATCAGAAACACGATGCAGGTTCCAGAGACATCCAGAGAAGTCACTGCCAAGGTCCCAGCTCTCTGTCTCTTTACGTTGCTTGAACTCACGTCGTGAGCATTTTGACTCAAGAGCAAAGGCCTGTAGTGGCAATGGTGCTATAAACCTACTCGGACTAGTTTAATCTCACCAGCAGACCCAGACTGGTGGAGAGAGGACTCCAGCACTGCCTCTGTTCCAGCAAGCAATCCTTCCTCTGTGAAACCTTCCACCCACAGCCACATCAGCCATGACGCCAATGACAAAGCCACTCAACAAAGCCCTTCAAAAGCTGCTTGGGACTTTCAAACACACCTCCTTGACCCTGGGGGGCTCCTTGCCCACCCCAGCGCTCCCAAAGTCCCCAGCCAGGCTGCAGCCATCAGTGACTGCAAGTTCTCTGACCAACGCCATCAAACCGCAGGGGGTAATAGAAACACCTCCGAGCAGGGGCTCAACGTCTAAAGTTTTCATTGCACGCAAGAAGAAAAAGAGGGGCCATCAATAACTGGTAGTGCCGTGCCCCGGGCACCCGATACACGGTTCCTCCCTGCTGCTGGGAGCAGGAGCGATGCTTCAGCAGGACTGGGGAGACAGACCAAAACCCTGCTGATCACACAGCCGAGAGTTTCCTTAAGCTCACAGCACAAATGCCTCCAGAAAAACGTTCCCTGGGCAGCAAAAGGCAAAACCAGTCTCCTGGAGCCCTTCTAAATTTCAAGCTGTTGCATCAAAGCAAGAAGAAAACAGCAGTTCCCAATGACATGGAAATAAAGCGTTTTCCAACTTGTATCACATGGGCAAAGCAATATATTTTCACCTAATGTCCCTCTTAAAAATGGTCAGTTTTAGCTGAAATCAAACATGCATGCATAGAAAAATCACAAATGAGCCCAAGGCAGAGATCCAGCATGGAAACTTAAACCCCGACACTTAGAGTCTGGCAAGGTCATGAGCAACTGAGAAGATGGCCTTGTACAGTGCAGCAGTTGTAAATTTTAAAAAGTGCATAACTCACTGCATTGAGGCAGATGAAAAGACAAACCTACTAAAAAAATCTAGATGTACAGAAGTGGATAAAATGTCTTTACCTGTGTCTTGCCTCATCTCTCCTGCTAGGCTTTTATGGGAAAACTTTCAGCAAACTTTATAGAAGTTACTATGCACCTTATTAATGACTTTGCTTTCTCTCTGTACACATAAATAATTATCTATGCAGACATATCTATATATGCAAAGAGAAAGATCTTCATTGTTGACAATTACTATTTTTGTAATACTACGGGGGAATTGGGATCTGCTTGCAGCTCCCACAAGGTCAGCATTTGCTGTAGCAATTGAGAATTAGCCACGTGAAGGGGAAAGGCAGGCAGGGGAGTGCTCAGCTGTGGACGCTGTGCTCGGAGGTGCAGGACTTGGCACACGCACGTGTGTGTGTGTCTGTGTGTCCAGCTCACGCTGCCGGACTGGACGGGGCTGTCCCTGGACAAAGGGGTCTTCCTTTGCTCCAAACTAGAGGGTCTGAGCACTCAGCCCAGGCATCGGCAAATCTTGTTTATGCCGCAGGCAAACGCCGCTCTGCTGGTGCCTGGGACACTGCCCTGGCCTCCTACTTGATGCAGAAAGAGGACATTTCATCACCCAGACCGTACACGAGATGCTCCTGACAGCACCTGCCCTTTGGGAGCCTATCCCAGCGCGCGGGGCGAGGAAGCAGTCCAAGCCGGTGACTTTCCCGCACACTTGCAGGGGACCGGGGCTTCCCGCCGGCTCTTGGTGACAGGGTGATGCCCCCAGGGCGGTGGCAGCTTCCCACCGCCCCTATTCCCACCACCCCTAGACACCTTCCCCTTTTGTGGTCACCCTCCCGCCCTGCTCACAGGGGAAGGCTGTGCTCCTGCCCTCACAAGCATCCCTCGTCCCCGAGCTCACGATGCCGCAAGAGGCACGGGGACACGCTCTCACACAGGCAGCGCTATCCCCGCACCAATCCATCCTCACTAGGGCACGGCCACGGCTACCGCCAGCTCCATCTCCTCTGGAGAGGTGGGTGCAGCTTTGTCCAGCCCACGCTGCCCGGAAAAACCTCCAGTGCCGAGAGGCGAGGTTTGTGCCATGGTGGCAGCGAGCCCCTCCGGCAGCGGTGGACCACAGCCCCCGGGCACCGGGACTCATCCTGGCCCATGAGGACGAAGGGCAGCAGGGGGAGGAGAGGGAGAGAAATAAATATCCTGCGGGAGAGAGGCTGATGGAGAGAATGGTGAGAAGCAAGCTGGGGAGGAAGGGATGGAGAGCAGGACAGCAGATCAGATGAAGGTTTAAGTGAGCAAGAACGGGGAAAGGAAAGTGCTGGAGCTGATGCAAGACAAGGGATTCGTGTTGAGGGAACAGCCAGGGAAGAGGAGGAGGGATGGAAGGTAAAGAGCAGCCCCTGTCCTGCCGCAGCAAGGGTGGGGATGGCCCTGCAAGGGCTGCAGGGATGGGGGGATAAGAGGGCCTGGCATCAAGAGAAGCCCACAGCCAAAATAAGCCCCAGTCCAGCTGCATGCTGGGGGTCAGAAAGGACAGCGTGTGCCCACCTGCCCCCCCACCCCAGGACCTGCCACTGTGGATGGAGCAAGGTGACCTTGCCACGTCCTGGCACGTGCAGCTCAATGCCACCTCCTGGTGTCCCCTTAGCACCTGCTCCAGCAGCATCCTCCGTCCTGCAGCCACCCGAATCCCTCACCCTGCACCTCCAACCCCAGCACCGCTGAGCGAGAGCACCCTGGGGTGAAGGCACCCTTGCACGGACAGGCTCCCCGGGGGTGCCCCCCACCGCTGGGTGCGCAGGTGGAGGGAGGAGGAGGGGGATGCATCGAACGCAGCCCTCTGGAAGATGACTGGGGCTTCTTTTCTTTGGTTGCTTTTGTTTGTTTGCGTGTTTGTTTGGTGGTTTTCCCGGCGCCTCGGCAGAAAGCACAATGCGGGCTGTCCTCCAGCTGCAGCTGATGGGGCCAGCCCTCCCCAGAGCCAGCGGAGGAGGGAAGGAAGATGCTGCTGCTGCTGGAGAAACATGGGCTCCAGGTCCCCAGGACAAGGAGGTGCCCCAGGTGAGCCCGGCAGGGCTGGGGGGGACAGGTGAGGAAGAGGAGGAGGAGGGGCCCTTGCAGCCAGAGAGACAGGGTGGCATTGCCACACGGCGCAGGGCTAGGAAGGGGAGCGGGTGGTGAGCAGGGTCCATGGAGATCCCCCAGATCCTGCTAGGCTCTCCTTGCTTTTGCCGTTACTCCTTCCCCACTGGCTAACCTCCCCCTTGTACCCCAAAAGGAACTGCCTTCTTGCAGACCGCTGCTGGGGAACACGTCTTTCTCACCTGAGGGAAACCAGCTTTCCCACTGCTCTCCCTGTACCTGTGATGCCTCATCCCAGCACCACCTTGGACATGCTGATAAAGGCAGCTCAATGTCTACACAAGAATTGCCCAGTGGGAAGAGTAGGCATGGCTGGGGAAATGATGCAGGATGAGAAAATAGTAGGACAAAGGGAGTTTGAGGAAAAGAGCTGGAAGGAGAGAGGAACGAAGGTATGGAAGTCAGGCGTGGCTGAATGGAAGAACCAGAAGGGTTGAGAGATAGGAAAGCGGAACAAGATCAAGAGGTAAACAAGGAGGGACAGTCCCCATACAGGACTTGAGTGCCAGGAGATGCCCGTGGATCTGGGAAGGGGTTGAAGCATCATTCCTGGTGGTCACACCTCCATGTGCTAGGACTGCTTCCCGACCTGCAGCCCTCTGCGTCCCACTCTCAGCTGCTGCGCACTGGCTCACTCCAGGCATCTTAATCAAGTGCAGGCTCAGTGCTAATAAGTGACTTTAAGCAGGTCTGTCATTTTTGGACTGGAGATTGGGGTTAGAGGGCTGCAGAGGGGGGCAGGGGGCGGCAGCCAACCGAGAAAGTGGGAAATCAATCTCCACAGCATTGACACTGAAGTTCTTGCAGGAGGCAGAGGAGCTCAGCCCCAGGGAAGGGTGATCTCCAGCTTGGCTGGTCCCTCCTGGAGTAACAGTGACCTCCTGTGGCTGCGGGACCGTCCCGAGGGGCTGGTTATTCCTCCCTTTGCACAGGTTTTGCAAAGCCATGCTAGAGCCCTGCAGGGCTCTGGCCACCCCTCGCACAGCTACAGCTGAGATCTCAGAGCCAGGAGTGAAAGACTGACCTGATGACTGGCTCCTAAGACCCTTCCACGGGACACATCCTGCACACCAGTGTTTGCTGTGGGTGGACACCATGAACAGCAGTGGCCCTGGCTGCTCATAGCATTGCCTTCACCATCCTGAAGGCAGGGAGACACAGGTCTGCAAGGGCTGTAGGACCTGCCAGCTCCATCCCTGACACCGTTCTGAAGCATTCCCCACCAAACGGGCACACAAAAACACCGCCCTGCTCCAGGGAACCCAACATTTATGCAGAGACTGAGGAAGGCAGACTTGAGAAGCAACTAAGGTGGGATCATAGTGGTGGAGCTGGTCCATCTCCAGCTTACTCACCTCCCTGGTGTCATTGTCCTGGATCAGAGCGTACAGAGGCACCACTCGGTTGATCTCCAGCAGAACTGGCGTAGGGCTGAGCTGTTCCTTGCCTGGGCGCCGGCACAAATGGCAAGTGGATGGGCAGCGCCCTTTCTCCTCGCAGTGAATCTCCACACCTGAGATGAGGTGGTCATCAGACAGCATCTGTGCTGTCAGCAGGCCTGAGAGATAGGTGATGAAGGGCATGGATTTCAACTCCTTCTTGTTCCCAAGCTCAGTTGTTTCTGGTTGAGGGAAAGGGAAGAAACCAAACAACATAAAATAGATCTCAGCACAGTCATCTTCCCAAACCCAAACTCTGCTGCAGCCAGGATATATGCAGCTGCTGAAGGTGTAGGCCAGGTGGGAGCAGGAAACCAGAAAAATCAAGGAGAGGAGTAAAACAGGGCTTGCAGGTTGCTGCTTGGGAGTGGGTAGAAAGCATGAGTGTTTCTAGCCAAGCACTTCTAGAGTGACAGAACTGACCGCAGTGTTCTTTTTTCTAACTTCCATATTCAGTTTCTGCACTTCAAAATGAAATAAACCACCCAAGTATACCTTTCCTGCCAAGGAGAAACCTCTGCAAAGGGACCAGGTCAAAGAGCTGAGTGCCCTCACCCCCACCCCAACACCAGCCCTCTCCAGTCCCTGCCATCCTTAGCTCTCTCCTCTGGGTGACACGTTCTCTAGGGCACTGACATGGACCTGGAGGAGGCTGGCAAAGGGACTGTCTCACGGGATGAAGCCCCTCGGCAGACCGGGTAAGCGGGTACCAGAACAATCTCACCACACGCAGAACAGACGGAGGTGTTTCCGAAACCAAACTGTCAACACTCTGCTTTCAGGAAATATTCAGGCCTTTGAAAGCCATTGTGAAACTTCCTGGTGGTCTTAACCACGTGGAGATAAACCTGGGGAGCCTTACTTTGTTCTGCCTCGGTCCAAACGCTCACTAAGGACAAGGAAAGTATCGCACCTGGTGATACCCTCAGCCAAGGAGCCAGGACTCCCATCTTTGTCCTGTACGCTTCTATTTAAACTCTATCTATAGACACTCCTCTTGCATTGATCCAATAAGGCCCAGCTTTCATAACCTGGTGATACACCTACAGAAGAAAAGCCTTTCTCCATCCCGTGCCCAGCTGAGTCTCCCAACACCGTGAGCTGGATGCCTGTTGCCTCCAGCAACAACCTCCCAGTCCGAAGAAGGAGACGTAGAGGAACGAGGATTGTCCCAATGCCCTCAGTTTGCAGTGACATGCTGCTGATCCGCCAAGGCACTAGTCAATTAGAAATACAAGTAAACACAGCATTCGTTCATGACTCCCAAAGCCCTTCAGGCTAGGGACAGCCTCTCCTCGCTGTCTGGCTGTCAGGAACACTTCTGTGCGCAGGATCAAAGCTGTCACGGGAAGAACGAGCAAATTCCAACCAACCGTCTTTCAGTGGGAAAAAAGGGGGGGCAGTTGCTAAGGTAAATTAAAACAAGGCTGTGAAGGAGATGGTTCAACATCTAGGGACACACTGATCTACACACACATGGAAAATGAGAGATGGGGCTGGTTCTTGAAGAGATTATTTTCTGGAAGAGCAGCTCTAGGCAACTTCAAGCCTTGTAATGGAAAACCATGAAGCCATGATAAACTGGGTAGCTCAGAAAGCTACAAGGCGATAACATGGGCCTCTGCTCACTTCTGGATAACAGTAATATTTTTTTAACATTACTGCTCAACTACATTTAGAAGAGAAAGAAGGAGATGGCAATGAAACTTCTGGGTTGCAAAGCTTCTTCACTAGAGCTGAAGCAGTGATACTCCATAAGGAAGTAAGCTCTGGAGCCATGCTTTAAGGGAGAACATGAACAAAGAGCTGAAGGGAAAGCAGAATCAGTTATCTCATGATCAGCGATAGGATATCAAACCTTCCTTCTTGAATTATTGGCTTTACAGCTAAGAATTACAGACCACTAGCATCAAATGTCTGGAAGTGTCCTTAACACGAGCTATGGCTTAGCCTAAGCTTAGCTAAGGCTTGTCTGGAGATGGCTTTAGAAAGGCTTTCTGAAAATCCTTGTTCAAATCACACATACAGGCTTCCACCAACACCCGGAAGAAGACCAGGCTGGATGGGCAGCACGGCCCAGCTGCTGGAGTGCCGCTCTGGGAACATCTCATTTGAGGCTCTGTTCCACGCTGTCTGCTCTGTGCTTCTCCCTCCGTGTCACCCGTCCTCTCTGCGTTGAAGCACTGGGCACATCACGATGCACGGGCACACAGCGCTTGTGGGCTCCAGTGCTCTTCAAGTACAAACAAGCAGTAAGGAGTGGGATGAATAAGCAGGAAGAACAATCATCTCCCTTGGTCCTCCTCAGTTACGGTCTGTGTTTGCAAGGAGCAAGCGGAGGCAAGTAAGGAGCAAAATAAACCTCTGGGCAAGAATCTCCCTCTGCAGGAGAGCACTCAGTCCGGGGGCTTGTGTGCTCGCTGGTCTCCCTGCACCACCCCGTGCTGAGGGACACCCTCGACTGATGCAGCTGTAAGAGCTTGGACCCACGTGTTTCCATTAGTTGCCCCATCCAGGAATACAGATGAAGCTCTGTCCAGTGATGCTCCACCAGGTACATCACCTTGGGGAAGGAGAGGACACAGCAGCCCTGCAAACGGTGGGCTAGACAAGGAGAGCTGTCCTCCAGCCCCTTTAGCAAGACAATGCTGAAGCTCATCCAACATATCCTGCACCACCCACCACCTCCTTCACCCATCGCTCCAAGGAAAGGGCACTGTAGCTGGGGGTGGTGGATGTGGTGATTTCAAGAGTTCTCCAAAGGGGCTGGCATGAAAGGAAGGGTTCCTCCTTCCTGCTGAAGGAAACCCAGATGGAGTGAAGCCATTTCAGGAGCAGCAGTCGCCAAATGGAGCTGCACAGGGGAAAGCGTAGAGGTCTGCAAATAAAGTGAGGTGGAAAATGGTGTGAGTAGTGCAGCTCCCCTTCCACAGCAGCCAGGCACTCAGCAGCAGAAGATGCACTGTGGACCCTGGTGACTCATGGCAGACATGTCAGCAGAGCAGACTTCATAGGTAAGGTGGAAACAACTGTCTGCATTTAATCCTCTTTGTAACAGCTGAAGTCCCAGTCACTCTGGGGAAAAGGCTTGCTTTGCAGATCTGATTCCTGGGGACATAAGGGGTTACTGCAGCCGAGCTGAATGGTCCAGCGTGCTGGCAAGGGATCCACGGTGTTCCCTCGTACCGAAAAGGCGCTGGGTACAACTCCACGGGAGGAAAATGAAATAGGACGTGGCTCAGCAGAGGGACGCGGGCTTCACTGCCAAATTGCCTGCTCTCATCCAGACGAGCACTTGCAAGTCAACAGCACTGGATAGCAATTCCTGGGAGCTTTTGTGGAACGAGCTTTGGGGGCTTAAGTATAGTCCTAACAAAAATAATCACCCCATTCCTGCTCTTAAAACCTACAAGAGCGGCAGCTGCACACCCTGCTTGTGAGCCAGTTCCTCCAGAGCTGGGGAGAGGCAGCGAGGAGGAACTGCTGCTCCCCATCTGCTTGCTCGGAGGGTGGAAAGCATCAGTTCCAGGTGCCTTCAGGACTGCACTCATCCCTAAAAAGCCGGCGATTTCCTCGATGGAGACTGTGCTCCCTTCTCTTCCCATCCACATCACCCACCACTTGCAGCATCTCACAGAGGAGCAATTCAGATCTGGGAGGTATTTTCCTCCAAAACACACTCTTTACCTTTATTCCTGGACCTGCCATTGCAACTGTAGCCCCGGGAGAAGGGATCGGGGTCCCTCTATCTCCCTCTCTCCCACCTCTGAGATGAGTTTTGGTTGTGTGCTCAGCTGCCTGCACGCAGGGAGGGGGCTCGGGGGCCAGCTTGTTCTCCCCATGGCAAACCCGACAGTGAACTGGAGAAACCCCACGTATTCCTGGAGGCTCAGTCTGGCTTTTATTACCTAGTCGCTGTACAGCGTTCGTCAGCGCTGAGGCCCAGCTGACTGGCGGCTTCTCGAACGAAAATATGGGCAGCCCAACCCTATTCCTGATGAAGTCAAAGGAAGTTTTTGCCGTTAGATTGGAGAGAATCAGAACCAGACCCTGCAACGTACCACTGCAATGCCATCTCCAGCTGTCAGTGAAGCCAACAGAAACGCTCCTGTTGTCTTCACTGCAAGCTGGGTCCGGTCCAGAGTAAGTAAACCCAGCTTTAAGCGTTCCGGTCCACATTGCAGGATCCCCACGGAGAACTGGATAACCTCCCAGGGTACTCAGATCGTTCTTGCAAAGCCTCTGCTTGGCTCCCAGGGAAGGGCTTCGCAGGTGACCGCTGTTGGGGTGCTCCAAAGGTCCTGTTCTGGCAGGAGGATGGGGCTTGGCTGCAGCGCGGCGGCAGCAGCGAGGACAGAGGGATTGCTTATCAGCCTTTGCATCTGAACATGCTTTCGCTAACGCTGCTGGCGACTCAGTTGAATCCTGGCAACATCTGTTTGGAAGCACAGCGCCGCGGATGTGGTTAGACACATCACGGCAACTTGTGGGAGTTATTAGTTTGTTTGTTTGTCTGAAATATGTATTTAAAAAAAAAAAAACAACCAACAACACAACAAAACAAATAAAATAACAGCCTTCCACCAAGCATCAAGCCTTGTGTAAGAAAGGGAGGATGAGTGGCGCAGGGTGTGCAGAGGTACCGCTCGCCTGTTGGGGTGCCTGGCTCTGTCCCTGTGCTCCACCAGGATTTAATAACCCCACAGCACGAGGTGACTGCCTGCACAGCGTGCGGGGGTTCCTGCTCAGGATGCAGCAGTTGCAGATGTGGGGAAACGCTTCCAGCGTTACCAGCAGCACCTCCTAGTGCTTGGACAAGAGGGAAGCACGATAACATCACTACTCTAACAACAACAAAAGCATAATACCTAATTCTTTTGTATTGGAGTGCTGTTTTGTCTTGACAGCTCCCAGGAGATGATGGGCTTGCTAGTGGTCCAGCATTTTATAGAGCACCTCTCCCAAAAGATCCCAAGTCATTCCAAACTGGTAATCATTTCACTTACCATAAGAATACAGCCATATCAGAGGTAGGATGTGGTAGCTCTTCAGCACGAGAAAGGCTTGGACCCAGGAGAGCAGAAGGCTCTCCAGCTGAGGCCGTAGAGGGAACGTCAAGAAGAGACCCAGGCAGGGATTCCTCCAGGTTAACCCTGCCGACACCGACCGGCTGCTCAGCTGGGCCTGACTTAGGACCTGGCTTTTGCATTTCATGCAGGGAAGGTTAATTCTGGTCCAACTCCCCTTTACTCCCCCCTCCAGCTGGACAGATCTAGTGCCACCACGGGCAGGGCAGCGGGGATTTACAGCCAACACACATTCGCTGGCACAGGCTGCCTGTTTATTACCTGGTGGTATGATACCCCGTTTGTTGGCAAATCCATCAAAAGGGAGTTAGAAAGAAAATCAATCGATGTGTTTGCCTGGGAATTTCTCTTGCAGTGAGATATTGTCAGTGCGGTAACCAATGGGTCTATGAAGAGCTTGGACAGATTTAATGCTGTTGTTAGTGATGGGCAAACACAGCTCAGGGCTGCCACGGGAGCAACGTCTAGAGGAGCCAGCACCGCTCCTCTGTCACACGCATCCACGTGTGCAAGAAGAGCGGTGCCAGCCCTCGCCGCGGCCCAGGAAAGGCCGTGCGGGCAGCGGCTCAGGCCAGCTGTGCCAAACCACCAACAGCCAGCAACGCCCGCGTCCCCGGGGCTCACGCGTGGGCTGGGGCAAGGGAGGGCTCACCCAGGAACCGCTACCTGTCTTTTGGGGAACACAGCCGTCCCGTGAGAAGCCTGGGTGATGACCCCAGCCTGTGACGCAGCACGTGGGTGCAGAGCCCCGGAGCGTGCACGCTGGGGCTTGCACACTGGGGCTTGCACGCAACCGCAGGCGTGCGCCCGTGGGACAGCTCTGCCGAGCCCCCCGCAGCTGGTGGGGCGGCGTGGGGTCCTGCCACCGGCGTGGCTGCGGGGCAGTTGTGGCCACCCACGGTCCGTGAGGACCTGCTGCCCTCTCGTGGCACCGCGGGAGGATGGCTCTGGGGATGGAGATCCCACCACCGCCCGCTCCGCCACTGTCACCCCACAGCCCCTCTCGGGGACCTGCCGGGCCTCATCCCTGGGGGAGCCGCACACCTCGGGGAGACGAGTCCGGCAGTCCAAAGCGTAACATCCCTGAGTGCCAACCGAGACAATCTCCTGAACGTGATGGTTTGTGACCCCTTTTCTTCCCCCACCACGTCCGGAGAGCCCCGCATTGCAGCTGCCTGCCTGCCTCTGCCTCCCCGCAGCCTCCCACTGCAAAGCCCCCTCTCCCTGCTGATGCTCTGACCGCTGCTCCCAGCCAATTAACGTAACTCAATTAAACACAGAACCCCATGGATGCTGAGTGCCCCAACAACCAACCGCAAGGAGCGGCCAGAGAGCCGCACCGCGGTGCTTATGGCTCGGCAGCACGCCTGAGCCCTGCCTGCCCGTGGGACCCTCTCTGTCCTCGGGCTGATCCCGAAGGTACCGGCAGGCAGGACGCGGAGGCAGACCATCTCCTCTGCCCACAGGCTGGCCAGGCAGGCTCTGCAGTAACCTCAGATGCAGATCAGACATTTACAGACTTGCAAGACTGGTATTAAGAAAAAAAGCCAGGAGGGCTTTTAGAAACCAGTGATAAACCTCTATAAAAGGTGACGGTGCAGGCATCACCGGTGAGCTCACTTTGTCAAAGGATCTGACTCTGCAGAGCCCTGCACGCTCCCCGCTGCCAGCCCGCTGCTCTCGGGAAGAGCAACTGAAGCCCTGCCCTGCTCATCCCACCCTCAGCAGCATCTCATGCTCACCCCTCTGCCTCGGGGCCGCTACACCCCCACAAGGATGGCTCAATGACACCCCAAATCACTGCCGCCACCCCCCACGGGCTGCTGGGCCAGACCCACATCGGCAGCTGGCTCCTTCCCTGCTCCAACACCCGCACACCAATTTCCCATGGGAAGTCCAAGACCTGCCAAGCCCTGCCGGCTGGATGGCCCTCAGCACGGGGCAGCCCCTCAGGACACAGCGCTCTGTCAGGGGGTCGGGGTTCTCAGCCTCCCCATCCTTCCTCCTCACGGCACAGGGTCCCCAAATTCCAACATGCTGGGTACCATCATCTGCTCATCATTATCACCTCTTAGCAAATCCAGACAGTCCTTTGGTTTCTCCCCAAGATGCATTTAAAGCTTATTTTCTTATTCCTACCATTGCTTTTCTCTCATACTGCTGATTTCTAGGTGTGCTCTCACAAAACCTGCCAGACCACCCTGGTTCAGTGCTAAGTCCACTTTTATTCACTGGAAAATATATCGGGGGCCAAAAGAACATTTCCCTGGCAACGTTAGGAGCTGGAAGTGAGCCCCGTGTCCCCCCCCCCGGGCACACCACCCTCCAGGGGTACCCAAGGGGGTCTCACTGAGGTTTGCTGCTCGGGGCCTGAAGCACAGCATGAAACAGGAGACTGTAAATCTCAATCATTTTCTTTTGCAACCCTGGTCAGGCTTTGCAAATGCTCTCTCTGCCTTTGAGTGCATCCGCTGCCCACGTTGCTGGTCCCTGCTGCTCCTGATCGCTGGCTGGGTGTAGATCCCTTCCAAATGGACTATTCTGTTCTATTCTAAATACAAAAAAGTAGAAAAAAATACCAAAACCAGAAGGTGGCAAGAATTGCTGCATTATGCTAGTGCTTTCCTCAGTGCTGGTTGGTAGCTGCTGGAGCAGGTGAGCAACCAACACCGGAAACGTGCTGCAGCTTTTGCTGAAAGGTCTAGGCACAGCCCCACAGCTGCCGATACGGCGCCGGCTGTGCCACACTCCCGCCCAGGCTCACCGGCTTTACAGGAAACGGTTAAATTGAGGACTCGCCTCCTCCGAGCCTCCGGACCTTCACCCGCACGTCAGCCTGAGCAGGGCTGTCTGCGGGATACTGCCCGGGTGCCACATGTGTGCCAAGGACATGGGTCCCCTGGACCCGCCTGCCCAGGGCTGGGCTTCTCCCCGCTCTCACAGAGGAAGCCCCGAGCCCCCGGCATTTACTGATCCACTGTGCAGCCCCACGGGGTCACAGTAAAACTGGTCTCTCCGCCATCCGTAAAGCCATCTCACCACGGACGAGCAAGCGCCGAGCTGGACCAGGACCGGGTCACTGACAGCCGTTACAGAAACACCGGGGCAGGGCAGAGCCGCGGGCCGGTGGTGAAACCCCCACCTCCCGCTGCCAGCGTGAGAGCCTGTCTGAGGGGCAGAGAGGTCAGGAATAAAGGCTGGAGGGATGATGAGGAGGAGGGAAATGACTGATTCTATGATTAATGACTCCAGTCATTAGCCCAGCGCGGGGGTAACGGGGACGCCATCCTGTGCTACCTCCCAGCCATGAGCAGCACGGCCCAGCGGCCGGGCAAGGCGAGCTCTCCTCTGAGGGAGGGCAAACCCCGAAACCCCTCCGCTCCCGCCCGCTGCTGATCGCCCGCCGCAGCGCGGAATTGGGGCCGCTGTGGGAAAGGAACTAATACCAACCAGGACGCGCCCCGAGCGAGTCCTTGCATAAGCAGCTGCAGCTGCCTCGCTAGTCGCTGGTGATATTTGTGCGCATTCACCCAATCAACTGATTGCACTTGCTGTTCTCTACCTAAAAATAGTCCCTTTTGTCCTGGGAGTCCACGGGCTGCTCCAACGCAGTTTATGACATGGACCCAGAAAGATAGAGTTTCTATAGGTGATGCAAAACCTGGCCCAGGGGCAGGACTGGTCAGAGGGGAGGGGAGGGGAAGGGGAAGGAGGAAGA
>VXBL01002641.1:45922-121088 GCA_013400195.1 Aramus guarauna
CCCCAACGGCCGCGCTGGGGTGGGTCCGCCCCGCCGAGCCCCCCCCTCAGACCGCGGCCCACCCCGGGCCTTGCCCGGGCACCAGCTGAGCCCAGCGGAGGCCGCGGCGGGGGCGAGGGGCGGGGGGGCAGGCAGGAGGGTGCGATGAAAACGGCAGCTTGTACCGGGCCGAGCGTCCCGTCAGTCGGTGCGGCCCACACCGCCGCGCGTCTCCCTGCGGAGGGGCCCGGCCGCGGGGCTGGGGGTCGGTCAGTGCCACCGCGCGGCTCCAGCGCCGGGGGACCCGCCGGCATTTGCGGTCAGCGACTGCCCCCCGACCCCGCGTCCTGCCGTGCTGCTTTCGTAGTCCGCCCTGGTGCTGACACAAGCGCTGCAGGAAGCAGTCCCGATGCAAATTTTGCAGCTTTACCCTATTATTTTACCTTGGTAGTGACACCAGCTGAGGATTAAAAGTGAAACAAGTTGTCTCACCCCACACGCTAACTAAAAACTCCACAGCGATAAAACTACGGCAGGAAAATATTTTGAACGTAAGGAAGCCAAAGTCACATAATTTACAGAATTTTATAGCTTGATCCTCAGCTGAGGCTTTCTCTAACACCCGTTCTCTAACAGCGTTAGAGGAGCTGCCTTGGGAGGGACTGATACGCAAGAACAACTCGCTGCTAAGGAAACTTCCAGGAAGGCAAGATAAAAAAGTGCAGCAGTAAAAATAATGTCACATTACTAAGAGGCGCACTGGCATTCGGATAAAAGGCGTTCATATATGAAAAGAATGTCATATGAATCGTCTTTCTAGAAACCGAACCTAAGTTAAAACTAAACAAAATCCCCTCTGCCATTGCTCTTTAATGAAAATACTTGTTTTAAAGGTGGCTTTTTATGTAGCTCTCTGGTGTATTGGGTGTCTGTGCTGTCCCTCATCCTTCCCTAACCAAGTCTTTTGACATATTTCCAAGGAAAATAAGAATAATGGATCGGGTATCCTGTGTTTCATTTTTAAAAAATCATTTTAAAATACAGATTTTTCATCCCTCAGAGGAAGGTTTCTGATCTACATGGCAGTGCTCAGGCTTCTGCTTCCCCAGCTGAGATATATGCTAAGAACAAAAGGGAAGCGTATCCAGTGCCAGTGGCAGCAAGCGCCTGGAGTGCCCCTGCTCCCTGCGTGCCGGGATGCGATACTTGTCGAGCCGAGGATCAGATCTCAGCTTGGTACTTGGAGATTCTGCTACGCCACTGAATCCCCTCCTGAAACACGGGCTTTAAAGGACTCTGAGCTGCAGCTGATAAATTAAAATGATTTTTTCTTTTTCTTCTCTCTGTGAACATAAAGATCTTTTCTTCATTGCGGTTGTCATCTTCCACTCGAGTAAACGGTAAACTGAAATACAGTGAACCTTTCTGTCTGAAATGCTCCCAAGGATGAAGCAGGCAAACCCAGCAGGGAAGCGAGAGTGCTGCGTGCGTGCAGCCATTATTCAGAAGAAGCTGTCTGTTCACATCCCTCTGTGCCCGTCTCTTCATTTTAAAGACTAACTACTTCCTTCTTCTCTCCCCCTAGAAGAAATGTTTTCTTCCCCATTTCTTTTAATGGCTAAGCAATGAAATAGCAAAGGTATTGAAACCCAGTCTACTGAATAATAACTTAATGATGTGAACCCTGTTCTGTTCCTTTTGAATGGATGGCTGCTTTAGCAAGAGAGCTGCTGGGATCTGCTCCCTGCTGGGAGGGATGTGAGGATGGAGAAACCTGGATTGAAGCTGAACAGCAACCAGAGTGGTATAAAACTGAACCAGAACACAAGAATGAGGTCAATGCTGCAAGACTGTGAAATAAGGAGAAATCATATGCAATTAAGCTAAGTTCAAGAACTAATAGTGAACACTTGTAGTATGTATTAACGAGTGTTTGGAGTTTTCTGTTAACTCCATTATTGCTAATACCTGCTAGAACACTGCTGCGTTGAGCTGTGTTGAATTGGCATGCTGAAGCGCGATGCAGCATGGCAGAGGTTAATGAAATACACTGGCGTAAAATCTTCACTGTGTGTTTTCAGTATGTACAGTCATTCCCAGAACGAGCGGAAGCTGACAAATCATTTCTTCTAGTTTCACTTTCTGGCAAACATGCGAAACCTTGAAAATTTATTTTGGCTATCTAGAAAAGCAGAGTAAAACAACCACATTTATTTTGTTTGTATCTGATGTCACATCTGAATGCAGGTCTCCAGAGGTGATATATTAATGTCCTAAAGCGTTGCACCATCTGGTTCCTCTTCTGATGTGCAACATTTTGAATGCTTGGTTTAATCTCCCTGGGTTTCACTAAATTATGTAAACTTGGAGGCTTGGCGGCGGGAGATGGGCACCATGAGGAGATGATTCGGTCATCAATATCTATTGGGCTTCCTTATTGCTGCCATTACACTTCTTTCAGTTCTACTTACAAATTTTGCAAGTGAATAATTCATCGCACTTGGAACTGCAAGTTAGTTTTGGAATTTGCCCACTCTGAGATTAGCTATGACTAATCCATCCTTTCCAAATGCTGAAAAGCTAACTGGGCTTTTTTTTCCTGGGTTGGGTGATAAATCAGAAATAAATTGCACGTATATGTAACTGCTGGTGATGACATAAATCACATTTCCTTTTTTCTTTCTGGACAGAATCAGAGCACCCTGGAATAGATGTGAGTACAAGACTTTGCACCAGCTAAAGCTGCCTTGGAAAGCCATGGCTGCCGCCCCTCAGCTCAACTCGGATGCACTCCGAGAGGTCCTGGAGTGCCCCATTTGCATGGAGTCCTTCACTGAGGAGCACCTGAGACCCAAGCTCTTACACTGCGGGCACACCATCTGCAAACAGTGCTTGGAGAAACTCCTAGCAAACAGCATTAACGGGATACGGTGCCCCTTTTGCAGCAAAATCACGCGGATCACAAGCTTAGCTCAGCTGACTGACAATCTTACTGTGCTGAAGATCATAGACACCACCGGACTGGGGGAAGTGGTGGGTCTTCTCATGTGCAAGGTCTGTGGGAGAAGGTTGCCAAGACACTTTTGCAAGAGCTGTAGCTTGGTTTTGTGTGAGCCGTGCAAGGAGACATCACACACGTCCCAAGGGCACAGAGTCATTGCTATCAAAGAGGCTGCTGAAGAACGTAGGAGGGAATTTGGGACGAGGCTTGCCAGACTTCGGGAGCTCATGGGTGATTTGCAGAAAAGAAAAGCATCTCTGGAGGGTGTTTCGAGAGACCTGCAATCTAGATACAAAGCAGTTCTGCAAGACTACAGCAAAGAAGAGCGTAAGATCCAGGAGGAACTGGCCAGGTCACGCAAGTTCTTCACCACCTCTTTGTCTGAAGTGGAGAAGGTAAATAACCAGGTAATGGAGGAGCAGGCTTATCTGCTGAACTTAGCAGAAGTGCAGATAATGTCTCGCTGTGACTATTTCCTTGCCAAAATAAAGCAGGGAGACATAGCTCTCTTGGAGGAGGCAGCAGATGAGGAAGAACCAGAACTGACCAACAGTCTCCCAAAGGAGCTGACTCTTCAAGAGGTTGAACTCCTTAAGGTGAGCCACGTGGGACCACTGCAGATCGGGCAGGTGGTGAAGAAACCCCGGACTGTTAACGTGGAGGAATCGCTCATGGAAACTGCAGCATCCTCATCGGCGTCATTTCGGGAGCCTGACTTTGTGCAAGAAGAGGCCAGCTGCACACCAAATTCCTCACCAGCCAAGCCAAGGATGCCTGAAGCAGCCACGAGCATCCAGCAGTGTCACTTCATCAAGAAGATGGGCTCCAAGGGCAGCCTGCCAGGGATGTTTAATCTCCCCGTCAGCCTACATGTCACCCTGCAAGGCGAGGTGCTTGTGGCAGACCGAGGCAATTTCCGAATCCAGGTTTTTACCCGCAAAGGCTTTCTGAAGGAGATCCGCCGGAGCCCGAGTGGAATCGATAGTTTTGTACTGAGTTTCCTTGGGGCGGACTTGCCCAATTTGACTCCCCTTTCTGTCACCATGAACTGCCATGGCCTGATAGGCGTGACAGACAGCTACGATAACTCTGTCAAGGTCTACACCATGGATGGTCACTGCGTGGCATGTCACCGGAGCCAGCTAAGCAAGCCCTGGGGCATCGCCGCCCTGCCTTCTGGGCAGTTTGTAGTGACCGACGTGGAAGGGGGAAAACTCTGGTGTTTTACAGTGGACCGCGGCGTGGGGGTGGTGAAGTACAGTTGCTTATGTAGCGCAGTGCGCCCAAAGTTTGTCACCTGCGATGCCGAAGGGACCATATACTTTACTCAAGGGCTGGGGCTTAACCTGGAAAACCGGCAGTACGAACACCATTTAGAAGGAGGCTTTTCAATTGGCTCCGTCGGCCCAGATGGGCAGCTGGGACGCCAGATTAGTCACTTCTTCTCCGAGAATGAGGATTTCAGGTGCATTGCTGGGATGTGTGTCGATGCCAGGGGAGACCTCATTGTTGCTGACAGCAGCCGTAAAGAAATCCTGCATTTTCCTAAAGGAGGCGGCTATAATATCCTAATCCGGGAAGGACTCACCTGCCCAGTCGGTATCGCCATTACTCCCAAAGGGCAGCTGCTGGTGCTGGACTGTTGGGATCATTGCATTAAGATTTACAGTTACCATCTGAGAAGATACTCCACCCCGTAAAGGCACGTCTCTCAGCAAAGCTTCTTTTGGCAGCAGAGATTCTTCCAGCCTCATTGCAATCTGACGGGAAACAGTGTCAAGCGTTCAGGAAGATTGTGCCATAACCAAAGGGGGTTTGGCGTAAAGGCTGTCGTGTTTTGTGTTTAGAAACAAAATAGCTTACGTGGTGGTGGTCTGCTTTTTCTTCTTTTTATAAAATCCATACAATAAAAAAGAACAAGCACGAGAGAAAGGATCTGTCCTTCTGGAGTACTGATTCCTTGCTAAATGACTGGTCACTCCACTCCATAAACCTTCTCACCTCCTTACGCCACATCTCCTACACTTCCAGCTTCAGCCATTGTATCTTTCTTTGTGCCATAAACACTGACTGACTGCTCTAAATCACCTTCCCTTAGAGGACTAGAGAGGCAATCCTCTTCTCGCTGTGGTACTCGCAAGGAACTGGGTAGCAGTTGTCTGGGCAACTACTAGAGAAAGCAATTTCTGATTGCAGCACTGCATAAAATGAAATAGCCCTCTTAAACTGTGGGGAGATGGAGCTTTACTTTCCAACTGACAAGGGACAGTTTTCTCTCTCTGTTTTTCTGATATTCGGGAGATCGCCCCTGTCGTGCCATTTGTGAACCGTGTCTGTTCAATGTGAAGTGAGTACTGTGCAATCATGGGAGACCGAGCCAGAGAACTGCCCTCTGATGGCAACAGGGTTTTTGTTACTACTAAGAGTTCTGCTAGGTGGAAGGGGGTAAAAGGGAGGGGGCTGGAGGAAAAGAAATGAGGGCAAACCTATGGTTGATATTTACTGTTGTTTTATTATTAAATGTATCCTGGAAACTGTCCTCGGAAGGTATGTCTGGTATCTAAAGGTTTGTGGAAGGGGGGGGGAGGGCTGGGGGGAATAAGACTGGGAGATTGTAGTAAATGAGATTAAATGCAATATATTGTCTGTTCACCTGCACTTCACTATTCTGCATTCCAGATGATTGCATTTAGCAGGAGGTTTCCACCCATCTGCACTTTGCATGTGCAAACTACTCACTGCTGAGATGGGATGAGGGGGGCTGTTTTCGCTTTTATTTTTTTAATCCTTGGAAGCACATCCATTGGTGCATTCCTTTTTTTTCCCTTGCACAGCAAAACACTACATTCCTCAGATTTTTTTTTTTTTTGGTTGTTTTTTTAACGGCACCAGCAGGCACCAGAGTTCATGTTCATCATGGCTTTGGGCCAAATGAAGCACAAAACTGCAGCTGTGTGAACCAAGGCCCCCACAGTGCTACTCTCCTGGCTGATAAATGTGTACCTCAGTGTGGTGCTGCTTGCCTAGAATAGTTTATTGAAGGAAAGATGCATTTAAATAGGGCACAGTGGTAGCATGTTAATCTGCCACAGATAATAGTTACACTGCAGTGCATTTATTTGTTGCTATCAACAACGTAGTTGCAAATTTGGGGGCACCACAGACAATATAAAAGCTGATTTTATGGTGGCTGCCATGTTACAGCAAATTATTTGCTACTTGTGCTACAACATGTATGCAACAGGTGATTTTTTTTTAAGCTCCTGTATACTTTCCCCTAGTCAAACTGCAAAGTGAAATAGGCTTCAGAGCCACCGCTGCTCCGGCCAGTTGTTTTGCAGCTACAGGGTTTGCAGAAGCAGTGCTGGGAGCAGATTTTGGTGGGATTTCGAGGCTTTTTTCTCTCCCTGTTCTGCTCAGCCAAAGCACTGAGGAAGGCCAGCACAACAAACACCCAGCTGTGTGATGGAGGTGCCCTCCATCAGGGCAACTTGCTATTTTTCTTGCTATAATTCCATGGAAAAAGCTTTTGGAGAAGGGAGTAGAGCATGGTAGGTGGTGCTGAGGGAGCCCAAGGGAACCGAACCCCGTTTCCCTCCTGAGCTGCTCGCTGTGTTTGCCAAGGCTACCAACCTGCACATCAGTATTTACATTCTCTGCTGCTTTTGTTGGGTGGGAGGGGGCAGTCGCCTAAGGTATGTAACCGCAATTTGGGGGGCCGATCTCATCTTGCGTGCATGTTTTTGGGAGATGATGACTATTACTAGGCTGTTCTGCAGGTAATTACACTGTAACTCAAGGCATTTTTTCCAGTATTATGGTAATGGCAGTTCCTCTCCTCCCGATCTCTTTTAAACATTTCTCCTGTTTCTAAGAACTGCTCCAAGCAGGAAGCTACCGTGGACCTGAATAATTGAAGCAATATTATCTATGATAATATGTACCTCTGTCATTTTCTGTTCCAATGGATTTTTTTTTATTATTTTTTTTTTGCAATAAACATCACACTACTACTAGCAATAACATTTCCCTGAGTGCTTGAAGGGACATAAAAGCTGGTCCAGTAAACCGAGCAGTTGGTTACCCCAGCCCGTCTTGGTTACACAGTTCAAACAAAGCGTCTGTCATCTGTCTCTCACTCAGAGATTAAAGAAAAATAACGCTACCCTGTGATGCACTGGTGGGCCAGGACACCGCGATCGGCGCCTGGGGGTGTGTGTCGCCTGCGGCTCTTCTTCTAGTCTTGGGTTTCAGGCAGAAAAGGGAAAAAGAAAACCTGCTGTCCCTCGCCCAGGGTGTGCACGTCCCCTGACAAAACTCGACAGTGACTGCGAGATGATTTTGCAGAGCTGTATTTCTTGCTGTGGTGCCCCCACACAGTGTTGTAATCGTCTGACAAACGAGATGAAATGGAGTAATTAAGGATTGTGATGAAATAGTTCGGCTTCTGCTCTCTACCTGGAGAAAGAGCTTGTCTGGTTATACGTATGTGTGTGGTTTTTAAAGATTGTGTAGTAAAGGAAAAATTGATCCAATTAAAAGCGCATAGCAAACGACTCATTTTCTTATTAAAAACACTTCATCTCCTCCCTTTGGTGGCAGATTGGTTTTTACGGCCAGCGGGGATTAGACTTGGCAGCACAATGGCTACGAGACCCCTTTTATGCCGTCAGGATGCGGAGGATAAATCTGATCTCCTTGGCAGGTCTCATGTAACTTTATCTGACACTTCCCTACCCACCTCATAAACAAATACTAGAGTTTCATACCTTAATTCATGCCGATACTCCCACAAGGGCAATATCTTACTTTTCACTGTAGCTGATACCTGATGTTTTAAAGGTCTGGTCGAAATTCACTGGCACCGAGCGCTCAGTACGGGGACGTGGAAGCCTGGCTGCGGGCTTCGGCACCCACCTCCCCGGCTCGTCGAGGGGCTTTCTGGCTCGGCTCTGCCCCGCTGCCGAGGTGACGTGTTCGCTGGGGCTGGTAGGAGTGCTGCTGTGAGGGTTCACCTATTACTCTGGACAATTTTAATAAATGCTGCCAAAAAAAATGTATTAGAAACTGAATTTAGGTGGAGCCAAAGGAGAGCTAAGCATCAGCACGTGCAGGTCCTCCCCTGGTCCTGCTACCCAGCTGGGTTTGCTGATCTGGGTGAAGGTTTTTATCACTTGGGCTCATCTCAGATGATATGAAACAGCTCTTTAAACAGATACGAGTTGCTGGTTTATCAAACACATATGATCCTTGCAGAACAACTGCCGCGCCGGTGCTGTTAGACTTACCCTGCCGTTTTATGAGAAGTTATGATTTCTTAGGGTAGCGGCAACTAAACCGCGAACGTTTGTTCTAGACAGCGACGGACAGCCAGGGTTTCTGAAGGGTTGAGGGGGGAGAGCCTGTTTCTTAATCAAAGGGGGCAGAGCTACAAAAGTAAAAATAAAGCCAGATGCTTCGAGTCTTTTCTATTGTACAGCTTAAGTGATTTTTCTGGGTCATTACTCAATGCGAGGATTTAAAGTTATTTCATTTTGCACAACTAATTACTCGACTTGCCTGGCAATTTTGGATTACAATGAGCAGTGCATAAGGTCATTTAGCAGACTGAGTCACAGCACTTACTTCAGTCTAAACTAAATTTCACGGCAACCAGCTAGACTGTTTTTCCCTCCTCCGAACAAAATGTCAAAATCTGGGGTTTTGAAATAAATATAATGCTATACCCCACAAGCAGTAAGTGTGTTAGAAAGGTAATAGAGTGGTTATTTATAGGAACAGATCTCAAGGACAGGGAAATTCTCTATGCTTTAGTTCTGACCAAGCAGGTATAAGGGAAAGCCATCATCTCCTTTCATAGATGCAAAGCTTGCCTTACAGCTTTCTTAATGCACCTGATTGTGTCTGGGAAATGGAAACTAAGAGTTCCTGTGGACTCGTTCGATCTGAATTGTGTTACGGCAGTACCAGACCTGAAGGGAGATGAATGAGACCTTGAGAGGACAGAGGGGACCCACAGACCCTACTCGGAGGAACACGGACTGCTATTTTAGCAGAGCTCGAGGCTGTGCGCTTGAAGTGGCTTGTATTTTATGAAGATTTTTGTCTAAACTGCTGAGTTCACAAGAAAGCACGAAAACTGTAACATCCTAAAGGTAAATACAACCGATGACGTATGGTCCAAGAGAAGAGAAGCAAGTATTGGGGAGGTGGGTGGACGGAAAGCCTTAGGGAGTGTGACAGGACCTGCCAGGGCACAGCCCCTCCGTGGACCATTTTAATGCAAGAGGTGTTACCGAGAGGGAACATCTTTCACACCTGTAGCAGCCACTTTCAGAGCTCAGCTTGCTGAGCACCCAGCGTGGCCAGGTAACCGCAGCCAAGGAAACTCTAGAGATCATGGGAAATGCAAGAAAAACATTTCACTCACTGCAGACATAAAGCACTACTGCAGCTTAAACACTTGGGCAGTGAAACCCCCTGAATCTCTTCCACCCTTGTACGTCAGCACCTCTCCCCGCTCCCCCAGCCGTGCGTCTCCCAGGTCCGCGGTGGCAAGGAAGAGCAGGTCCCGCAAGCCCGCCGGCTCCTCGGCCGCAGCACGCCACCGACACACCGTTTCTTTTCCCAACTTTTCCCAGCTGGAGAACAGAAGTCTCCCACGCTGAGGCTCAGCTAGTCTGCACCGCGAGAAGGAAAAGAATTGTCACTCAAATGCCTGACAAGACGAGACCCTCCGCATTACTGCTGATAACGTCTCCATTTTCTCTAAGTGCCAGAGCACTTATAGACATTTGTTCTGCATTTTGTGTATCGCGGTGGGAACGAGCAAGCTAGAACAGCTCTTGGGGAAATCCCACTGGGGCTGTCAGATTTTGCTATTAGAGCAGCTCCCTGCTTTTCCCAACCAAGCTCTCCTCCTCCTCCAGCCACACCGAGGGACCACAGAGCAACCAGGTCTCTGATAAACCTTTAGGAGGGACCGAAGCGGTCCCTGGCAGGTGGATTTGCTGGATGGAGGGATCACTCTCTTTCCTCCTGTGAGTCTCTTTGTGGCGAGTTAACCCCCAGTCTCTACCTCCAGTTTTACTGCTGAGCACGGCATCATACGGCGTGGAACAGCCCAGTCTGGTCAGCAGTCCTGGCTGTGTCCCCTCCCAACATCTTGCCCACCCCGACCTGCTCGCTGCAGGGCCAGAGTGGGAAAGAGAGGAAGCCCGGACGCTGTGCAAGCACGGCTCAGCAGCAGCCAACGCGCCGGGCTGTCACCAACACTGGTTTAGCCACAAACCCAAAGCGCAGCACCACGGGAGCTGTGACGAAGCCAGTTCACTCCATCCTGGGCAGACCCAGCACAGTCTTACACGCAACAGGAGGTGGCCGGGGGTGTCGCGTTTACCCCAGCTGTTAAACGAAGATGCTCACACAATTGGTACAGATTTAATGAGGTGCCGTCGGCATTAAATGCTGGCTTCGACGGGGAGAAAAGCGACGCTGGCTCCCATGGCACAGATCAATGGCCGGGTCGATCTCAAGGTCCCTGCTTGGAGGCTACTCTGATGAGTTAAAGGATTGCTTGGCTGCACAGAGCCAGAGCAAGCAGACCAAAAAATGGGCTTTTAATCACCGCGTGACATAAAATTGGGGTTTGGGTTGGTTTGCTCATGGGATAACACGGTTCCTAGAGGGGGGCTGGGGGATTTTTCCAGATCTGCCCTGGAAGGAGCGCAGTGCTCGGTGCCTCTCTGTCGCTCGCGTCTGCAGGATTCACTCCTGCAAATCCTTAGGAACAAGTTCGGAGGCTCCCTTGCCTCTGCCCAGCACACTCCTTGCAGGAGGAAAGGGAACATTTTGCATTTCTGCAGGCAGAGCAGCCTGCAAACGCTGGCAGTGCCTGCAGCCTGCCCGTCCCGGCAGGGCGGTGGGTCCGGGCAACGAGAAGCCACCAACTTTCTGCTGTCCCCGGTGAAAGCCAAATCGCTTTCTCCTCCGTTTGGCTGAAGGAAGCGTTCTGCAGACACCGACCCACGTCACGGGCTGCTGTGCCGGCTGCGAGCGCGGCGTTCGGGCTGCTCCAGCCTCGGCAGAGAGCCAGCGCCTGGCCCGGCGCTTTACAAGGAGTCCGGCTGCCAGCGGCACGGTCTCCTCTTCGAGACCATGTTTTCAATTAGGGCTCGATGCGCAGATTGTGCATTTTATTGGTGGAGGCCTCCTCCTGAGGCCTGCCGATTGATTTATGAAGTTGATTACAATATTAAAATAATTTTGTGCGATGCTGCAAACACGCCGAAATGTGCATTTCTATCATAGTTGGTGCTGTTCCAATTAGCTCGAGACTCTCCTCTCCCCCTCCTCTTCCGACCTGCTTTGCTCGCTAACAAATTACAGTTATCCTGGCCTTACTTTTGTATTTATTAGAGATGATGCATATGTGTGCTCTCTGAGTAGTTCGGAAACGAGCTGGCTAGCAGTGGGGAGCCCGGCGGGCCAGAGCTGTTTCCGAGCGGAGAAGGCATCCAGAACTGTCTAGCTGGAGCTATTTATTCAGATCCTCCTTATGTCACTGGCAAAATGAGGGTAAATCAGTGGAGAAGCTGGGAATAAAATCTGTCTACCATAAACAGCAAGCTCCTCCTCTGAGCTAACTGGGGTTTCTCCAGGAGAGAGCCCTGGGTTTCCCGTGACACCTTCCCTATCCACAGAGCTCACCTCCCCTCATATCAGCTGGAGCCCTGAACATCCTCCATCTCCTTCCCAGAGCATCTTCCGGCCATCAAAGAGCTAAGTACAGCCCTCGTCCCCTCTGCGGTACCAACAGCCCCAACATTCGACCCCACTGAGCCCACCAGGTACCGAAGCTACAGATGGTGCCACACACGAGGAACAAGGTTGGAGCCAGCACCCAGTGCCCAAACGCTGCACGGTCGTCAGGAATTAAACGCTTACATGCAGGCGTTACATGCCAAAGCCCCAGGGGATCCCTGGGGTCCCACAAGCGCTTTGGGACGGTGGGAAGGATGCCCCGGATGCCCGCAGCGTGCCGGTGCAGCCCTGTGAGCAGCACGGGGCGGGCAGGGCTGCAGGGACGCGGGTGGGGAGCGGGGCAGCCTGCCTCGGCCCGCGGCATACCATGGACTAAAAAGGGAATCATTTTGTCAGCGAGGCACTGCTTGCCTTCAGGCCCTGTGCCACCGCAAAGCCCCGCGGTGCAGTCCCGGGAACCACCGCTGCCCCTGGCCAGGGGGGAGGTGGGGGCTCAGAAACGGGGGATATTCCACCGCCGGTCATCTCCCCTCGGGCCCCGGCACCACGAACCAGCCGTGATGCTCATCCCAGGCTCAGACTGCAGCGGCTGCCTCTCGTTCCCACCCAGCATCTCCGGAGAAACCCTGCGTCCGCAGGGACAGCGCTGGGGCCACCGAGCCACTCCGGGTCTGCTCCCGACACGTTTGCGCGGGGATTGCAGGGAGTGCCCCCAAATAATTAGTAACACCGTGAGTATGTAAACAAGACCCCTCCACCGCGCTCTCTCCCGCTAAACAGGGGCATTGCTATGGCAAACCTCACTTACCGCTATTTAAACCCCAAACAAACGAGCACAGGGTGTTATAAATAAATACACTTACAAGACGAGCCGCGCTAGGAAGAGAGAGGAAAAGGAGCAGAGGGCGATGGAGGCGGCGGGCGGGAGCACACCTCTGGCTGCTGCCTCGCACAACGCGACGCTGCTCTCAGCAGCCCCCACGGGGCAGGACGCAAGTGCCTTTACGACCTCGGTTACTGTCAGCCCTACAACAGGCCCTATGAAACATCGCAGATGGTTTTTCAACGGAAGAATATCAGACCTGGGGAATATCCCCAGCTCCCTGGAGGAGGGAGATGAATGGGCAAATAGAAGGCTACAGCGATAAGGGAGTTTTTATAAACATAACCTAATTGTATTACTTCAAAGTCCTCAAGTTTATTGCCCTGTTTAATGATGTGTCTCGTTATTTATGGTGTAGCACAATGAGTCTGCTATTGATTTAATACACTTCCTTAAAGACCATCATTGTCACAAGCAATAAAACGAAGCCATTCTGAGACAGCTCAATTATGTCACATCTCCATCACCCGACCCCCAGCACCCCCGGCGTGTGGGGGCCAGGGGCAGGTGGTGAACAGGGTCCCCCGGGGAAGGATGGAGCCGGAGTGCGGCAGCTGGAGGGCAGGAGCCGGCAGGATGGGTTCACCTGCGGCTCAGGGATGCTGCCATGGACACATAACCCCATCTCCTGCTGCTGGGCACTCAGTTTGGTGCAAGTCTCCTGTCTACAGCCGCTAACCGGCACGGTGATGGTGTACGCACAGGAGAGAGGGGACGATGGATGGAAAACAGCATGAACGATAACCGGCATTTATGCCCCTGCCTGTTCCCGCCGCCCTCCTCACCTTTCTGGTACTGGAGCCAGAGCTGCTGCTGGACCTTCTTGCTGGGGAAGTGGATGGTGCAGCTGAACTCGGAGCCGTACAGTGCCTCCGCGATGTAGTGGGAGCCAAACTGCTGGATGAAGGAGAGCAGCTCCTCCCGGCTGCTGTCCTTGTTGAGGATCTTCAGGATGTTTGCAAAGCCTGTGGGAGGGAGGCAGGGGATCGGCAGGGCGGCCAGGCAGGGTTACCAGCCGCAGCCCAGGGGAAGGAGACCCGGGAGATCCCCTGCTCGGGACGGACAGGTCCCTACATGGGCACAAAGGCAGTTCCTCCTCCCTTGCCTCCATGGGCTACACGATCCTTTGGAGCCCACAACCTGCTCTTTACCCTGGGCTGTGGCTCTGGCATCCTTCTATGATTCTTCTCCCTAAGAGGTTTTTTAAATCAATTTGTAGGGGTGTACATGTGACTGCACGTGTGCACAGACGCACATCTCCACACACACACACTAACACCCTCCCACCAGCTCCATCCCGTTTTGCAGGCTGCTGGGGACATCATCATCGCTCTCCCCAGAGGATGTGTTTGGCCTTTCCTTTGCAGTAACCATAACCAGAGATGTTCTCCTGGTGTAATCCCAATGTAAACACGCTGCACAACCAGTAAATATTTTCAGGAAAGCTGGAGGCAGCCCAGAGGGACGCATGGGGCTGGGCTGATGGCAGCAAGAGTTGGGGCATCTCTTGAGCAACGCCCTGCAGCAGCCGTGCAGACAGCAGGGACTGCTGGCCTGGGACAAGGGCATGGACCCTCAGTGGAGATGAAATGTTGTGGAGACACCGGTGACTACACGGTGCCTTGGCATCATTTAGAGCTGGCCGATACGGTTTTGGTTCAGTGGCGGAACTGAAAACATACTGCAAGAAAATATGCCATAACTGTCACCAAATTGAGCCTATCTGGCTGGTTGGTTGGTTTATTGAAGGAGAAGGTTGGTTTAATAAAAAAGCTAGAAGAATTCATTCTGAGCTGAACCCAAATATTTTGTTCAGCTCCGAGCAGGTTATTTCATTGCGGGGCTGTGCAGCCTATCTGCACTAAATCTTTTTTATTTTTTTTTTCTTTCCTCATTTAAAAACAGGTTGATTTTCAAATAAAAAATGCTGTTTTGAAATGAAAAGGCAAAACATTTCAGGTCGCAACAAAATGTTTCAGCATTTCTGAAACAAAATGTGTAGCTATAAAAACACAGAAGTGAAATGTTTTGACGTTTCCAGGATCCTCCTTCTCGCCCCTTCTTCATCTGTGACTCCCTGCTTTATATGACCTGCATTTACAAACACTTTGGGTCCTTTTCAAACCACGTTTTTTTCAAGAACTTACTGTTTTTCGTACATACATGTATACACAGCCACCCTCACGCAAAGCCTTCCCTGCAGCGTTACTTACTCGCTCGCTCCTGGCTCTGACCCCAGTTCTTGGTTTGTGCAACAGAGCCGCACAAACTCCCTGCCTCAGTTTCCCCCCGGTGAAAAAGGAGGAAAATCTCCCTGCCCGCCTCTGCCGCAGCGCTGGGAGCACGAGTTCCTGCCTGAGCAGAGCCTGGAGGTGGGAAACCCTGGTGAGATGCTTGGCGTGACACTGCCTCGGGGCAGAAGACCACCCCGCAGCCCCCCACGTAGACACGCTGCTAGAAACCCTCACCTGCAGAGAGGGTGATGGAGCTCAGCTTCACCCTGTAGAGGTTGCTCCTGACCCGCCAGTGCTGCACCATGGGGTAGCCCATCGCCTCGTCGTACTTGATGTCCCCTGCAAAGGAAAAGCCGGTGCTCAGCCCCTGCCGACCCGGTGGCCGCGATCCGGGGAAGGCTTAATGCTCACACCGAGCGCTTGCTTTGCTGCACGCGTGAGAAACGGGACGGTAGCAGGGATGGTAACCTCCCCCTGCGGTCGTGCCGTGGGGTCCCTGGGCTGCTGCAGGACCAGCATTGCCACGGCTGGGCTGCCCGGAGCTCGCGGGGATGGAGATGCTGCCTTGCCGTGCTGGGTGGACTCGCAGAGCCCATACGCTGTTTGTGCCCGAGGGATGCAGGAGGGATGCCGTGAAGGACCCCGTGACACCAGGGATGCTGATTCCCCTGGGGACCACGCTGGGATCCAGGGAGGGAGAGGGGGCTCTTGCTCCTGTGCTTGGCCCCGTGGGGACTGAGCCCGGGGGCAGCTCGTACCGGTGAGAAGCTGGAGGTCGGGAAGGGGCTCCGAGAGGACGCCGCGGCACTGCTCCTCCACGGGCAGAGGGATCACCATGAGGCCGTCGGCCAGCTGGGGGAAGTCCTTGATGAAGTTATTCTCCCTGCAGAGAGAAAAAGACAACTGCAAAGCAACGATGGAGGCCACGGCCGGGCAGGGGGGCTGAGCTGCCCCGGCGGCACGGGATGGATGACTGAGGAGGGTGAGGGACATCTCCTGCGAGCAGGAGACCTAACAGGGGATGGGGTTTGCAGCCCTTGCCGCCAGCTGCCCCTGGCTCCGCAGCCCTCCGAGGTGATGCTTAATGAGCTCCCCGGGGACCATGGCTTCGTTAGCTCCTCAGCAGCGTGGGACTGCTCACAGACTGGGGACCCGGCCACTGGTTTTGACCCGGATTTTCAAAGTGTGCCACTGGAGAGGGGGTGAGGAGAGAGGAACGGCTGCTACATCCCAGAACTGCCCCTTTCCACCACCTGCAGCATCTGCCCGGTACAGGACCATGTCCACGCACCAGACCAAGCCCTGCTGGGGCTTCCCACCCCCATCAGCATCATCGCCCCCACGGCTCTGCCCCAAGATGACTGGTTCTCCAAAAGGAGGAAAAGGTACATTTATAGACAGCCACCAAAAGAAAAAAAAAAAAAAAAAAAAAAAAAAGGCCAGCATGTGCAGCTTACAGTGCAATTTTACCACACATGTGGGATCTTTTCTAACCTTGGCAGGTATAACACTGTATAATAGGCCCCTAATGAATTGTTTCTAGAACAACGATACCGGGGAAATTATTTGAAATTGTGAACAGACAGGTCTCTGGGAGATGAGCCTCCCCTGGCAAGCGAAACGCCTCACGCCTGCGCAAAGGAAACGGGAGGGGGGATTTTAAATATTGATCTTAGAGCCAAAATATAGGCCAGGAGGCTCTGCGTCCTCCGGGTGCGGAGACAAAAGGGCAGCTGAGCAGAAAGAAGGGAGGTTCCTGCAAAATCAGGTCAGCCCCAGGAGCTGGCGGAGGCTCAGGCTGGCACCGCCTGCCCCAGCTGCATTTTTCTGACTAGATTTTCCTTTAAACAGCTGCCGGGCTCCCCCCGCCTCCCCGGTTTTACTCCCCCCGGCCCATCCCTGGGCAGGGATGCTCCATCATCCCACGATCATCTTGCAAGCAGGGACACCTTGGCCACCTCCAAGGGTCCCACTGCAGCAAGACGCCGGGCTGGTAAAGCACTTGCCTGGGACCCTGCTGCTCCTCCAGGGTCAGGATGCGGCCACGGCTACCCGCACCAGCGGCGAGCAGGAGGAGTAGCCCTGTGCAGCCAGCCCGGGGATGCTGCCGGCCCCGAGGCGGGCGAGGGGCAGTGGGCTGAGCAGCTGCAGGAGGGGACACAGGAGTGGTGCTGAGCACGGCTGCGCAGGCAGCATTGCCCCCAGGCAGCAGGCAGCAGCCGGCCTTCACGCTGCATCCTCATCTCCAAAGCCACTGGCACCTGATTGCATCTCAGGAGCTTCGCTTTAGGCACCGCCGGAGAAAAAAGTGGTTTATTTGTCTGAGGGGAAAAGCCTCTCGCTCGCACATGTGCTCACAAATCTCCTATTGATCAGGCCGGGCACGGGATCCCTGTGGCGGAGCGGTGCTTTGCTGTTCCGAGCCCTTTGCTGTTTTAGCGATGCAAATAGAGAACTGCAATTACCGCCGGAGCCAGGAGCTGTGTGGGTGGTGGGAAGCAGGGGCTGCAAAATTAGGCAAGTCGGTAGGGAACACGGGAAGGAGCGTGTCGGTGTCTCTGCTGCTCTGCCTCAGCAGAAAAGGGAGAAAAGCATCAGCGCTACAAAATCCCAAAGCCCCGGAGAGGAGCGACGCTGCGCTGGGAAAGCAGGACGCAGCCGTGCTGAGCCCACCTGCCGGCCCCCAGCACGGCCACCGTCCCCTCCCTGAGGGGTCAGCCCCGCACCCTGCGCCGGGGGGAGCACAAGGGGCAGGGGGGTCCCTGCCCAGCCCCGCAGCCCCCCGAGAGCACCGGGAGGGGATGCGCAGGGGGACAGTGACGCTGGCTGGTGGCACCTTCCCGGGCGCTCTCCCACTGCCTTGCACGAGGGGACAGAGCTGGCAACGCCAGAAGAGCTCAGCCGCGGGGGGACAGAAACGCATGGCTCGGCAGACCCCAGAAGAAAGACAGCGTTACCCCTGCGCCCTGCGCCCCACCACGGGGCAGAGAAGATGCAAAGCCGCAGCCCCTCCTCCTCCCCCCACGCAAACCCACCCGGACCATCTCACCGACACCGGCCCACGCCACGAGCCTGCGGACCAGCTGTCCCCGGGCACGAGCCCGGCCCACCCGGATGGCGGGACAGCCCTCGGGGCCGGTGGTCCGTGTGCGGGCGGCTAAGGAGGGCCAAGCTGGAGGAGATGCCCACCAGTGCAAGGGGAACCCGCAGGCAGCGGCTGCTGCTCGGAGCTGATCCCTCAGTGAAAAGGTATTTACTGAAAAGCCGCGCTCTGCGCTGCCGCTCGCTGTAATGCTGTTTGCTTTAAATGCTCCGCAGTCGAAAGGTCGAGGAAAAACAAGGGGCAAGCGCGAGTCAAGACGTGGGCGAACACACGGGCGCGTGCCCACAACGTGCTCCCGTGACGGAGGGAGCAGCAGTACAAGGCAGGACTTCAGGAGCAGTTTGACGATGCACTTTTGCTACCGAACCCTTCCTGCATCTCCTCCTTCCCCCCTCCAGCCCCCTTCTCCCTGCCCCCCCAAAGCAGGGATGAGCCGAAGCCCCTCCGGGCGCAGGCTCTGGGCACACAACCTCCCTGCAGAGCCTTGCCACCGCGCCGAGCCCTTGCTGCGCCCGCGGGAGCGGGAAGGCAAACCGGAGGGGCAGACGATGGGGACACCCAAATCCCCTCGTGCCAGGCGGCTGCTGCCCGCAGCGTGCTGGGTGCTGTTCTGCGGAGCCGCAGCCGGCAGAGGGCTGTAGCTGCTTTTCCACCGCGCCTTATTAATAATAACCCTGCGGCTCGCAGCGCTGCTCCCCGTACAGGCAGAAAAAAAGAGTTTCTGCCAGGCTTTTGTGCGCTCTGGAAGCTCTGATCAAAGCCGCTGGGCTCTGTGCGAGGGGCAGGGACACAGGCGAGGGGAGGGAAGGGACGGCATCCCTGTGCACATGCTGCCGCGCGTGCCTCCATCTGGGGCACGGATGAGCCACCGGCACCTCCGCGTGGGTTCACACCTGGGGGTCCTGCTGTTTCCCAGAGGCACGGCCGTGCCTTCGTGACCTCGTGGTTCCCACCAGCCGTGGAGCCAGGTTTATTCCGATGGGATCAGGAGAGAGCCCAGCCAACCCGCCTGCCCCCAGCACCGGCTAGCCCCACAGCATCCTCCTCTGCCTCTTGTTCTGCCCCCAGCACCTCCCCAGCACTCAGAGCAGACGCCCAATACTCGCAGGAGCAGCCAGCACGCTGTTCTCCCCAGCACGATGCACACTGCCTCCACTCATCAACCGGCAGCGCTCTCCTGCCATGGATCTGGACGTCTCTTGGGGCATTTTGCAGATCCCGAGTCATTACAGAAGGAAATGCTGTTTCTCCCTCCCATCCCTGGCCCCCCGTCGCACTCCGACCCAGCGTACGTCCCTGCCTTGGGAGGGAGCTCACTTCCAGATAAATGATTCTTGATGCTGCGAAAGGTCAAACGGCCAAAGGCTTTACTGAGCTCTCGTGCTGGCAGGGTGGGCTGAGGAGGAAGGCAGTCGCCTGGATTAAACCGAGTTCAAAATCCTGGCTTTGATGGACACTTCGTGTAACCTTGGCCGAGTGGTAAAACGCACCCGTCGCCTCGGGTGACGCAGATAACAGACAGCGGCTCCCTCGTCTCGGGGTGCTGGTGGGGTAAAGGCAATTAGCGGCTGCTCAGATCCCAGGAGGAGGGCTCAGGCAGCGAGAGCCTGCTGTGCCGGTGTTCTCCTGTCCTTCTGAAACCAGATACACAAACTAGAGATGTTTTTTGGGGGACTCTGACCCTAGAGAATACCCCCAAGGCCATGCAATACAGCCGTGGCACGGTGCAGTGCGAGGCTGCGGTGCTGTGCTCCGCAGTGCTGCTAAAAAAATAAAAAGCCGACGGGAAGTCTCCAAAGAGGACCGGCATCCCACAGCATCCCTGAGCGAAAGGGGGTTTTTGGAGAGCAGGAGAGCCCGATGCAGGCACTGGGGAGCAGCCGGAGTGCTTTGGTCCTCATGGATGGGGCCACGGCCACCGGGTCCTGGTCCATGGCAGGATCCTGCTGAGCCCTGGGGCACCTCATCCCCTTGCCGAGGCGCTGAAAGCCAGGGCAGGGCTCGCGGTGGGATTTTGACCCGCTGCAGCGAAAGACCAGCTGGGTCTCCCATTCATTTCATTTTCCTGTTAGCAACACCGCTGGGTGAAGGAGCAGCTTCTCCTCCTCGGCTCAGCCGGCTGTGGCTTCCTCCCTTTGCACTTCACTCCCGAAGGACACGGCCTCGAGGCCGGACTCTGCCCGCCGACCCTTTCGGAGAGCCTCCTTGCTCCTGTCCGACTCCCACTGCAAATCCGAGCATCAGCCGGCACGGGGCTTCCGGCCTCCGGCCGCTGCCGCCAGCGGATGCACGCCCTGCATCGCAGCAACCGGGCAAATATATTCATGAAGGGGTAAAAAAAAAAAAAAAAAAATAAAAAAAATCAACTATCAAATTACCCCACAAGTGATTAGCTGATGCCCCGAAGCGTGAGATTTAATTACCCTTATCTGAGCCGGCACAGCTACAAATGTTAATCACATTATCATCCCGCGTGCTTACGTTCAGCAAAGTGACTATGGGAGGGAGGACTGCGCTTTCCGCTACGCAAGGCTGCGAGGATGCCTTCTCTGGCAAGAATAATTTATTAATCTTACTTCTTTCTGCCCTGCAATGGCTTGGGGAGAACGTGATGGATTTGAGGTTATTTAGTGCCAGCTTTTGACCCAACTGTCCCTCCGAGAAGCTTTCCCGCTGAGGTGGCTGCAAGCTCACAAGAGCCCAGCCTGCATCTGACACGGGGACATTCAGAAATAGCTTCTTTTTAGCTTGTCATTACCAAAAAAAAAAAAATTGATCTAGAGTCACTGGGAGACAGAAAAGAAGGTGTCCTGTTTCCACAGCCGCTTTGGAGAAGGTAAGCACACCGTAAATCTCCCCCCACGTGTCTCCGTGACCTCAGGCACTGGTGAATTATAAAGGCTTAATGCAAACCCTCTGAAGCAGCAGTTACTTACTCCAAATTTACTGGTCATTAATTTTAGCGAGGCCCCACTCCTGTATAATGAGGCAGGATAAAAAAAGGAAAGACGGGTCGGGTTTTGCCAGATCCTGGAGCCCCCTCCAGCTCCCTGACTTTCAGTCCTAAGCGCCATTTGCAACGATGCGCAGCCAGACCGTGCTGCAGGGACAGAGGAGAGCACCGACCCAGAGCTGCCCGTGCCCCCCGAATCCCCCCAGTGCGCCCACAGCCATCGCCCCCATCCCTCCATCGGCCCCGATGCTGCGGGTAAGACCTGTCCCCCCGCTGCCCGTCCCTCCCTGCCGCGTCCCCAGCGTGTCCCACTTCAGCGCCAGCAATAAACAGCCCGACAATATTCAATAGCTGCCTTACCCCCTCGGTTCAGGGAGAATTAGCATTTAAATTGAGGTGTTTCGGGGAGGTAAATCACGCCGGCGCGGGGCTGCAGTGCCTGTGGGCACGCACAGTGCTCCTCGGGGCCAGCACCACATGTCTACCTGCGTGGTGCTCAGCACCATCCCCTCCACGCGCCCTCGAACCGAGCCCCAAAACCTGCCCCAAAACCCTCCGTGGGGCTGGGAGCGATGGGGACCCCCCTTCCCGCACCCCCCGCTCCCTCTCTCCCGTGGGGCTGGGGCTACGCGGCGAAATCACCTGCTCCGTAATGCGGAGGTGTTGGAAAGGGCTTGGCCAACTCCGGTGAAATGCCGTGGGCTCCATCTCGGCGGCTCTTTGATCCCAGCACTAGAATATTAATTGCAGCGCCGCACCGACATGGCCGCGGTGGCACCGCCGGGGCTCTTCTTCCAGTTTTGGGGACACCGAGGGCTCAAGACCAGGCAAAGGGTGGTGGCTGTCACCGGCGACCGCGGCCGGGAGCAGGAGCTGCGAATCCCACTAGTGCCTGTGCCACGGGGCACGTGG
Source organism: Aramus guarauna (assembly GCA_013400195.1). Lineage (NCBI taxonomy): Eukaryota > Metazoa > Chordata > Aves > Gruiformes > Aramidae > Aramus > Aramus guarauna. Next base: position 67,751 of record VXBL01002641.1, read on the forward strand.
TGCCGTGCAGGGACCCCAGCCACGGCACAGCGATGGTGACAGCCAGCAAATGGCATCTGGACATGGGACCGCAGTGACAGCCGGACAGAAGGACACGGGCGGTGGGAGCAGCACTGCTCCCCAGGAGCTGGCAGGGGCAGGGAAGGCGATTCCTTCCCGGTGAATAGTTTATTCACTGTACAGCAGGAATTTGGTTGATCCAAAGTTATTTGAGAACTTGGCTTGAAGCTGCTGCAGAAGCTGAGCACAGATTTTTTTGGTTGTTGTTGCTCTGAAGCACTAACTAGATGAAGGAAGACAAATAGATACCACCATCATGCTGCCACCACCTCCGTGCCTCGCGGGGGGCTCCTGCACCTCCCCGGTAGCTGAAGGCAGGGACTGCGATTGCTTTCCCCTTCTGCACTAGCGCACCAGAACATCAAACTCATTTCATGGCAATCCACAGCTCACCACTGCTCCTGTTTCAGTTCAGCCATCGAACCAGTAACTCAACTCTCCGCACCGCTTGTGCCTGAGCCCGTGTCAGCAGCAGGACCCTCCCATGGACGCCCCAGCAGTCACATGCCCATGCCCATGTCCATCAGCACGGTGCTCCGCCAACGCTGGACCGTTCCAACCTGATTTTCCTACTAATCATCTCCAAACATCCTCCAAACACTAAAGCCCTCCTCCGGTCCGCACAGCCCCAGTGATGCCACCAAGCACTCAGGGAAACCCAGCCAGTGGTGCCCACCACCATGGCACATGATGCTCACCATCGCAGAGAAAAAGCGCAGCGTCTCCTGAAGCCATCTCTAAAGGAAAGACACAGCAATCTGCTTTGAGACGGGGAGATGGAGAAGCAGTGAGCAACAGGAGCAGAGATGTCCCTCTTGCATCCCAACGAGCCCCGGAGAAGGGAGCTGGAGGGACGACATGCTGCTGGAGATCCACCACCAGCACGTGGCTCTGGCCAGTAGAAGCAAGAAAGCGCAGGTGGAGTGCCCACAGCCTGGCACCCGTTCATTGACTTTTATCATTCTGCCCATCCCGCTTCCCATTCCACAGCTATTTATTTATTCCAGTAAAGCCTGTCTCCTGGGGGCGAAATCCTGCCGTAGCCTGTGGATCTTTCTGCCTCCAGAGTGAGGGTTGGGAACAGGCTGAAACGGAGTGCCGAGTGAAAACAAATTTGGAAAGTTACGGTTCCCACAGCAATGCCTGGTGCCTGTGCAGCGGGCAGCGTGCAGGCACACAAAGCTGGATTTATGCCTTAATTACGGAGTCGGGGCTGGAAGAGGAATCCCATGCAAGGCTCTAGTTTTCAGTCCCTTAAACAACTGCAAACATACGGATTATTCCCTTTGGCATTTAAATTTCCCTTGCTTAACGTAAGCTTAAAGGTGATTTTCTGCAGGAAGTTTTACGAAAAGCCAGAAAATCCCATTTCTGAGGGAGAGGATGAGGATGAAAAGCCGACACAACCTCAGCTGGCCAAAGGGAAGAGGGTGACAACCCGGCTCTTGTTTGCCTGTAACTGGCACAACTGACTCCTGGACACTCACACCCACAGAGAGCAAATCCCTCGGGAGACGAATGCACGTGAGCTGGGAGACACGACTCGGCACAGAAGCTGCATCGTTAACGCCTCAACCCGGGTAACATCTCCTGGCTGCATCAGGACCAGAGCCCGAAGGACCAGAGTCCACCGACAGCCCCTTCCCTCTGACGGAGCAGGCTCCAAACATTTTGGATTCACTGCTGGAGGCCTCCTCGTTCGATGGACTGCTCCCATCAAGGACGAGCAGCAACGAAGCTGACGAAATACAACCCAGAGTATGCCTGACCCAACACTTTCCATCCTGAAGTTGCTATCTCCTTACTACTACCCTGCTTGAGCCACATCACCTAGGTGCATCACGTCACTTGGTGCATCACGTCACTCGGTGCACCATCACCCAGAACAAGCCCTTCCACGCACACCTCCCTCCTCCTCTCCTCCTTCTGCGGGGGCAAAGCAACTGCGCAAGTCGCCCAGAGCTCTCTCCCCGCAGGGCTCTGCACGAAGCGTCTGGCCCATCTCACCAGCGGCTCCACCACTGCCCACACCCGGACGCCTTTGGGCCTCAGCAGCCTCGTCCCGAGCCTGCAACCCAGTGGCAGGGCCAGGAGGACACGTCTGAGCCGTGAGCCATCCCTCCTCGACGGGAAGGTCTGGGAATCACCCAACGGCTGATGAGAAACCCGCTCGTTTGCAAAGGGCTGGCGCTGCTCAGTGCCTGCCAGGAGGATCCGTGTCTTGCTCCGTGTACCTGCTCTTCAAGGTGTCTCCCTCCATTTGCTTCGCCATTGCTGACAGCCGAAGGGTCTGACCTTGTCGGCTTCCGTAAGCTCAGCAACTTTCAGCTTTTTAACGATTTGGATGGGGAAGTGCCATGAAGACAGACAGACCTCCTGGAGCAGCTCACGAAGCTTCTGCCCACCAGGCTGTCGCCACTGCACGATGACCTGGGGACGGCTTCTCTACGGGGTCGGACGGTTTTTCTGCGCTTGAGCAACCCAGAGCTGGGCTGGACGCCTTCTCTGAATGAGTATTTCGGTGGCGAGCTGAGCCAAGGCTGCAGGTCCTCTCGTGCGGGTTGTTTAGGTGTTGTTTGCAATCATTTCCCCGAGCGTTGCTGAAGCAGCTCCGTGCCTGGCGCCTTCATTAGCATTATTTGTAACGAGGCAACAAATACAAAACTCCCACTGACTTCAGAGGAGCCAGGACTACACGCTGGGACTTCCCAAGGAACTGGCGTGAGGCTGGTGCCTGACTTGCATCCAGTTCCTATGGGATTCGGGCACGGCGGCCTGAAGCCGTTGGCCTCTCCGCACACCAGGCACCCCTCGCACCAGCAGCTCTTCCAGGGAAACCCGCGGCCCGGCTGCACCCCCCCGGGAAGCACGAGCACTGCCTTTGAAATAATGTTTGCTTTTCCAGTGTAAATGCAGACCCAGCTCTCTGCTCAGCGCACACATCCGTTGTCTTTTAACAATTTGGGATCTTAAGCAATTTTTTTTTTTTTTTCCCTAAGCTTCACTGTTAACCTTTAAGACGGAGATAAGGCGTAAGAGTTTGGAAAGGAATCAGGAGGGACCTTGGAAATGAGCCAGGAGCAGTGTTAATACTGGGCTGCACATCATATCTCTTCGGTTCTTCTTTCCCCCCAGGGTGATTCGGACTGCTCTTGACTACCACCGTGGTATTACAAACTCTAATGAGGTTTGGAAAATAAGAAACCCACTGCGGCGTGGGAGAAACTAATAGAAATTGTTTTGTCTTCTCTCTATTAGTCATTAGAAGCAGAGGAAAAACAGCCACAGGCAGTGGCAGGGCTGCAATATCACCACACATTTCATATGCTGGCACTCCGACAAAGTCATTTCAATGCAGCTAACGCTCCCGCTTCCCCTCCGCGCAAGGCCTGCGTACGCCAGCATCCCCATGCATGGCTCGATCAAGCCTGGGGCAGCCCCAGTGGTGCCCAGAGCCCACCAGCCCGGGCTGCAGCACCCAGGCAGCCCACCCAAGATGCCCGCGCAGGGTGCTCGGCCAGCCCGCAGCTCTGCCCGGCAGCAAACCGTGGCAGCAGCTCTACAGGGAGCCGCCGTGCAGGGCCCCGTGTCCCCCGGTTTGCACAAGCGGGCGAGGGCAGCACCCGGGCAGGGCACAGTCCTCGGGGGCACATCCGTAAGCAGCAGCTCCCCGGCGCTGTCAGGCAGCCAAGAGCATATGGTGAATTAGCCGAGATTTGCAACCGCAGCTGCAAAGTCGCGTTTCTGTCTGCAAAGTTAATTATGGAAGCCACGAAACGATGCACGCGGCGAGCCGGGGTGACGGCACCTGCAGCGAACTCAGCCCGTGCCACCCTCCCCGGGAAAGGCGGGTGCTGAGAGCCACCCCCGCCCCAGGGCTCGGCGAGGTGCCTTGGAGCACCTTCCACTTTGCCTCCCTCCTCCCAGCTCTGCGGGCCATCGCGCCCGGGCTGTGCGGCTGCCTGACAAGTGGCAGTGCCGTTACACCTTCCAGATGTTTGCCTGCTGCCTGTGGGTACGGGCACAGCTGGCAAGTGGCACCGTCCCCCGGAAAGCCGGGGCGCAGGCACGCAGGCTGCTCTGCACACACCAGGTCCCTTCAGCCCGTGCTGGGGGAGAAACGAACTGCCACAAACACCCCGAGGTTTCATCTACAAGACAATTGTGACTGAAGGCAACAGCCCATGGGAGACTCCTCCTCACCCGGCTGCAACCTGGGCAGGGCGAGAGCACGACAGCAAGGGAGCATCGCTGCGGGACTGGGGGGAGGGCGAGGGATGCTGGGTGGGTCCCACCGCCTGCTCCTGCGTTCCTCTGCACTGAGCCACGGCTCCAGCATCCCGGCCAGGTCACGCTGCCCAGGAACCAGGTGCGGTGGAGGATTTAGGAGATCTCCTGGCTTATCCCACATGCCTTAAGGGTAGGATGCGGCAGGGGATGGGAGGGCTCCCAGCATAGCTTGCCCACCCCTGTCCTGCACAGTGGGTTCAACTGATGAAGCCCAAACCTAACCCTTGCCTTCAGGTCCACGCAGTCACGAGTTACACTGCAACACACAAAAGGGCAAATCCTCCACCTCTGGAGAGATCGCTTGGGATGGGAAAGAGCAAGACAAGATTTTCTGCTGCACACAGGCTTGCATCCAAGCCCTGCTGCTAACTCGGAAGCAGGTATGGCTCGACAGCTGGCATAGCCGTGGAGCGCTCAGATATCCCCACGCTGGTGCCTGCTCGTGACTGTATTGCCTGGAGCAAGGATTCACATTGCTAAGTCAATGTCAAGCTGATTTAGTCCTTGGATGGGGAGTCTCCATCAACCAGCGCTGGCACTAGCGAGGAAGAGCAGTGATGGGCTGGCAAGTGTCAGCCTTGTCCCCAGAGGTGCTGCCGGAGCCGTGTCCGTGGTGCAAGCAGCACAAACCCGCAGCCCGTGCTACTGGTGAGCACCAACGGAGCGCCCACAGCATGACGGAAAACCCCTGCTATCACAGCTCACAGTCAGGTGATTACAATTCCCTGCCTCAAACCCTCCTGCATCACTCTCTTCTTTCTTTTCAGCTGAACATAACCCTGATTTTCAGGTGTCCCCAGAGGGTGCAGAGCCACCACTCCCCAGGAGCGGCTGCACCCCGCGTCAGATGAGGAAAGGAGAAGCGATTCCTCTCTGCAAGCCTGGACGACCGCAAGGCTCTAAAGCCAATCAGGACCCCCTGGGATGAAAGGTACTCTATAAATCTGAGCTGTTATTATTATAAAACCAATCTCCACCGCATCTCTTAATAATGCAGATTAACTATGCAATAACACCAGCTATAATTAGTATCATAAAAGTCAGAGACGGAAAGGCTAGCAGGCCAGCGAGTCCATCCTGCGGACTGCTCCCCACAGCACGGGGAAGGGGAAACGTGCCGGGTGCCCTGGGAGCTCGGAAAAGCGAAGGCAGGCTCGGCAGCGCCGGGCACCACAAAGGAGCGGTGACAAGGAGGGGATGGCACACGAATCACCGCGCCTCTGCCAAACCCAGGAGGGGAGCAGAGCTCCGCTCGCCTTCTGCAAGTGCCCGACGCTGAGCTCCGGTCCCTCCACTCCTGGGCAGGTCCACGTCCCCTCTCTCAAACCTTTAACCTTTCCTCATGCTCAGGACTCGAGACAAGGGGGGGTCACCATCAGCTTTCTGTGGGGTGGCCCCTGAAGATCTCACTGAGCCCCTGCCAGCTGCGTGGGGACACCGGGTGTCCCCCAGGGCCACCGGCTGATGAGGGCAGGAGGAGCCCGTGTCCCAGACCAGCTCCCCAAGGGATGAGCGTTTCCCCGGACCCTTCATCTCCCACCCCACGAGAAGCCCCAGGGCTTGAGACACGACCTTCCCATGTGCACGCGCCCACGCCTTGCCCAGCACCATTCCCAGACTGGGATCCCCCTGCCTGCTCCCATCCTGCGCAGGGACCAGCACTCCTTACTGGTTGACCAACCCAGCTAACATACACAGCCCAAGCCCCGCTGCCTTCCTCCTCCTCCCGTTCCTGGAAACCCCGTCATCCTCCTCGCCTCCACGGTGCACCCACGCAGCCCCGGCCCTTCTCCCCTGCCCTCGCCGCTGGCTCGGCAGCGCTGGTGGAGGGGAGGGCAGGAGGGAGGGCTCCGTGCCTGGGCCCAGCGCCGCTCTGCCCAATTAGCGCTGCTGGGTGACAGGCTCCGTTTGCGCTGTGTGATTAGCTGTGGAAATGCAAATCTGAACTTCCTCCGCCGAAGCAGCTAACAAGATAATGAATATTTTTATCATCTGCAGAGAATACAAACATCTGCGCAGACACAAACGCGCTGCCAGGGCTGGGGGGAGGGAGCAGGGGCGCGGGGTGGGCGAGCAGCTCCCCGGCATCCCTCCCTGCGGGGGAAAGGAAAGCTCTGCCACGGCCGGCTGGTCCCTGAGCACGGCAAAAGCCCGCGGGTGACTCTCCATCGGCTCCGGCGGGTGCCGGTACGGCCTCCAACAGCAGCGCCTTGGCTCCGGGCTGCGCCTGCGAGAGCGGGTTTGGGGTGCGGACCCACAGGACCCACATCCCCCGGGGCACCGCGCTGCCTCCGCCCCCTCGCTGCCCATCTCCGGGGCCCCGAGCTCCCCCTCCAAATGCCAACTCCCCAGTTTGCACAGTGCAAAGCCTGCTTTCTGGGCACGGGCTGAGGTGAAAGCTGCTTGGCTTTTCCTCAGCCTCGCGATAAAGGCGAGGAGTTTGGCTGTGGTTTTTAACACCCACCTATTTCACAGAGGTGCAGCTGGTTCGGGGCTCCGGCTGTGCCGGGATCTTCCACCCCGCTGTGCCTGTAACTCCCCAAGGCGCAGGCAGGTGCTGGGAGCAGCGGGGCAATGGCCAAACAGCAGAGACCGACCCCGTGCGAGGTTCTCCCGCTGCCCGTGCGGGCTGGAATGAAATGCAGCAGCTCAGGGGCACATCTGGAGCAGGGACGGGGCAGCAGGAGCAGGAGGTGGCTGCAACAACCGTGCCCAAACTCGCCAAGGATGCGACGGCCCGCTCCTTAAATCCTACCCGCACCGGGCACGGAATGAGCCCGGAAACCTCTAGTACTTAAAATCCTAACATCTCAATCAGTGTTTTCATAAACATCTCTTCTGCTCTGGACCCCTGCGTTGTCTTTAGGATATCGCTGGCACTAGACTTGCTTTTGTTTTGCTACAAGAATAAAAAACCGCTGCCAATCCAGCGGCTGCAGACTGTCGGAAATACCAGCTCAAAGCCACACAATCTGTTCTCCTTCTCGGCGGTATGCTAACTTTGAAACGGAGCAGGGCTGATGCACGCAGGATGCAATAGGAACCTAACTGACGGGGTGCTGTGCTAATTGCATTAGTCATTTACACACCGGATTGATAAAATCTCAATGCTTAGCCTGGCCAGCGAGGATGCGCTCCAAATACACGGCGCGTGTCTATGTGCAACCCAGTGTGGGCTCTGCAAAGGGCTGGATGGACCCAAGAAAACAGCCAGGATGTCCCCGATGCTAAGCTGAGAGGTGGGAAAAAACAGGATTTTGAGGAAAAAATGGCTCAGATGGGGATCCTTTGGGGAGCTGCGAAGCCATTGCGTGTGGCATCGCATCCCACAAGAGCTCCGAAGCTGCTGAACTGCTCACAACCCCCCTACCTGCTCCTGAGGAGCAAGGCCCAAGGCATTAGCCTGGCTTGGAAAGACATCATTGCCTCCAACTAGGATGTCTGAGGCTGCGGAGTTGTGAACAGGTAATAGAATTGCAGCAACAAATAATAAAAAGAGGAATGAAATGGAAGGCAGCCACTGGAAAAGAGATCCATCCGTTATCCCGGCCTGAAGGGTAATAGGTAAACAAGGCGTTGGGATACCGGCTGGTGCCGAGCTCGCCGGCACAGGAATAATAAACAGCACAATTATAACTTCAGTGCTCGGAGGTTTCAAAGAGAGGGGGGAAAAATATGAAAAAATCAATAGCGTTAATTCAACTAGTTACAGACATCACACTGCTGACGCCGCGGGGGAGGCAGGATCTCCTCGCCGGGGCCGGCACGCGAGCTCCAAGCTGGGTGGCACCAGCAAAGCCCCCCCCCCATCCTCCTGCACCCAGACGTGATGCTGCACCCGGCTGAGCACCCATCCTGGCCCTCAGCAGCACCCACGGCCGGGGGAGACACCGGGGGGGGCAGCTGCCCGAGGCAGGGGGAGCGATGGGGTGGGGACGTTTCCCAAAGCAGCCCCCGGGCAAGGTTGGTGCCGAGCTGTCAGCACGCCTCGCTGTCGCCGCGCCGGTTTATTAAGGGCTGAGAAGCGGCAAGGGGAAGGAGTGACAGATTTAAAATTAACTTGCCAAACTCCCCATCAATATTATGACAATTCCCCGCATCGGTTCAGCGACCCGGCGCGCTGCCTGACAGCATTAACGTAGCTGTGTGGAGGCAGAGCCGGCTGCCGGGCTGGCAGCGCTCGGGGCGAGCGGGTGCCCGTCCCTCTCCGTGGCACCTCGGCCACGTCAGTGCCACGCTCGGCAGCACCGGCCGGCACTCAGCACCACCTCCAGGCCAACCCTTCCCTTCCCCGAGGCTGTAAAGAAGCAGCAGCCCTGTTTTACAGGTGGGGATGCGAGGAACAGCATCCTGCGAGGAGCGATCTGCAGAGGGAAGGGTGCCTCCAACTTGCAGGAAGGTGCTCGGCACGGCACGGCAGCCCTGCGTCCTCTGGAGCCATCCTCCCCGGTTAAGGAGAGGGGAAAACACTCCGTGTTCAGCAGATTTTATGCAGTGAGGGAGTGCCGACACAAAACCTCTCCCCCCTCCAGCCACCAAACCATTTTGGCTGCTTATCTGCCCCCAACACCCAGAAACTCCCCAGACTGGTCGTATCTCTGCTGGGGGGGAATCAAACGGGGGCTGCGCGGGTGAGCAAGGTGCTCCCCGTGTCTCAGGGTCCTGCCAAGCTGGAGCAAGAGCCAGGATGACGGGCAGAGCCGGAGGCAGGGATGGGAAGGGACCCCGGTTAGGGCAGACGGCTGCTCCCCGGGGAGCGCTCTGCAGCACGTTGCTCTGACATCCTGCTTGCCATGCAGTAATAATCTAGTGAGTAAAGCTAGCTCCACGGGTAGTAATTTGGGTTTTCTCCATATTAATGGCATAAAAGCAACAGTCTGAAACTGCAAACAGCTCTTAAACAAAAATCTCTATTCCCCCGTGACAAAGAGATGGCACAAAACAGATAAGGAACGAACAAACAACCCATTTGGAAAATAATCCCCCAGCGATTTGGGGACGGCGCGGAGTTCGGGCTCTGCCCCACCGTGAGGCAATGGGAGGAAAATCGCTCTAATCTAGTCTTTAGTGAGCTGGATCCACCACTGAGCCTCCCGGCTAGACCAAGAGGTGTGACTGGAATAGATCAGCTCCAATCCCATCTATTTATTAACACTGCACAGCATTTCACCAAAGAGAAGAACCTTTCTTAAAAAAAGAGAGGGATGCCCAGCAGAAGGAGGCTCTGAACGTGCTTTCAGCTGGAAGGTGGAAGGAACGACGAGGGGTTTCTGGTGTGTGATCAAAGACCTCTCCTCCGCCCCCCACTGAAGTGACCGGCGAGGGTCCACGCAGCAGAAGCATCACTGGAGGAACGCTTTGATTTAAATACTTGCAGTGAAACAGCAGCACCACAAACGACATGGCACACTCTTCCAAGCAGCAACCTTGATGCTGGCTCGTCCAACAGGTCAGTCAAGCACCCCAACCACAACAGCGATAATTAGCCGTTATTAAGCCACCTCGGTACGGAAAAGGCTGTCCATAGAGCTGTGGTGTTCACCTGGGCTGGGCTGTGGCTTCACTGTCGCTGATGGATGGGGAAGAAAGGGTCCTTGGGACCAGCATGGAGGGACGTGCGAGCAGTGACAGGCTCTACGCAACACAACGAGGTGTCACACCGGTGCTGGTGTACCTACGGAGCACGTACAGCGCAGGCAGTATGACCTGTCCTGGCTGCTGCCCATCCCTGTTGTGGGTACATTGGTGGCAGCAGCCGGTATTCGCTTCCTCCATCCTTCCCTGGGGTGTTGCCACCTCCTCAGTCATGCCACTGAAGAGCCTGGGTGCTGCCCGACCCTCTCAGATAAAATGATGCAGTTTAAAGGGCAAAACCAAAATCTGAAGCGGCACTGACCAGAAGCGCAGGCTGGTCTCAGGTCTGGGACCTCCAAGCCGTGCAGCTCTCCCATTTCATTACCATGCTGTGCCACGTGCTCACATCGAACACCGCCCTTACTCTGCGTCCTGAAGACACCCACTGCACATCCCCATCCTTTCAACCTGCCTGGACACAATAAAGCCCTTGGTGCTACACCAGCTCCATCCCGGTGCCGTGCCGACCACGCAGCCATCGGAAGGGCAGAGGCTCTAATCAGCGTTGCAGACCCTTAGGTGGCAAAGAGACCACCCCAACCCCAACGGGATGGAAATATCGCTGTAACTGATAGGTGTTGCCTGGGCCAGGGTGTGCGAGACGGCTTTTCCCGGCACAAAGGCTTCCTCCCAACACCACGCTGACATGCCTGGCAGATTGAGAATATCCTATTTATGAAAGACACTGAAGATGCGGCGACATGGGAAGCAGACACCATTCAAAGGACTGTCACATCTGCATAGCTAAAGGATCCCAGCAGTTATAAATCCCTCTAAAATACTCAGCCCCTTGTTCTGATAGCAGGTTCTTGCTCCTACTTTGCAGAAACAGGCTTTTAATCCCTGGTATTAGGCAGCTTCCTGCTATGTTTCAAATGCACCAAATTAAGGGCTTCTCTAACAGCTGGTGTCTTAATGCTCAGAGAGGTTCTTGAATATCTATGAAAATCAGAGGCAAATTACATCTTTTAGTTAATAATTTCTTCTCCATTAACCTCCTTCTCTTCCCTTGTTAGGAGATGATGTAATGGTGCTTCTACGGTGTAACCCTCCGACACACCGGGCAGCCTGGCCGCAGGGAAGGACGCCGCGTGTGGGGACGCGAGCCCTTCTCATCGCTGCCCAGCGCTTTTGGAGCCAACGAGCTCCATTCAGACGGGAAAGGGCAGCCGTGCTGACCTTCCAGGCTGCCAAAAGCGTTTCTGGAGCAAGACGTGCTGCCTCCCGCCAGGCTCCGAGCTCTGCTGAGCCAGCGCATCACACGCTACAGCCTGCGACACGCGGGCACGCTTTGCAGGTTGCTCTTGTTTCAGAGCTGCTTTGTCTCGCCCCTCGCAGCCGTCAGACCTGGGACTAGTCCCCCAGCCACGCTGGGCACCGAACACCCTGTTTGTGGGGACGAGGTCGTGCAGAGGACCTGGCTCCCGCTGCGCAGCCCCTCGCTGGGAAAGGCTTCCCCCCACCGCAGGCACCCTGGCCATCACCCCCACCGTGCGGCAGGAGCGGTGCCAGCCGTGGGAAGGAGGACGGATCACTAACAGTCCTTGTTTAACCTGAAAACCTGTTGGCCATGAGCCCCAAGGGCTCTGACCCCTGGAAGACACAATCCCAACACCGCACGTGATTTATCCTGAGAGCAAAGCGGCCGAGGGCAGCCCCGGCAGGAACTGCTCCTGGTCCAGCCTGGACTCAAACCACCATCCCGGGATACTCCCAGACAGCGTGACTTGGAGAAACCACATCTCCCAGGATAAACCAGACCCACAGACAACCTTGCATGCTTTCCAGCTAGAATTTAGCCCTGAGGATGGGAGATGTGTTTGCTTCCCGGCAGCGACAAAGCAGCCCTTAGACCCCAGCCTGGCTGAGGCAGGGCAAGGATGACTTTGCAACCCTCCTGCTTTGCAGTGCGAGCAAGGGGCAAACTACGGATGAGCTGGAGAGGAAATTAAAGCCCCTGCAAAAGGAAGTTTGGTACATAGAGACTGATGGCACAAGCTGGGGTTGGAGCTCATCCGGGAGGAGCCTGCCCGGGTCTGGTATTTCCAAGCAATGGGCTTGGGGAGTTTTTGAAGCCCCCAGACCTGCTCGTCCCACCAGCTCATGGAAAATTTCACTCTGCAGCCCTGGCTCTGCTCTGATGGACCCGCTGACACTTTTAACGTGGGAGGGAGAGAAAGCAAAAAGGAGCCCACTGGGAAAATTGCCTTCATGTACTGTCAATTCCTGCTTCCAGCAAAGGCTGTGGCTCTGCTGGCTCCAAGCACTCCGCTGGCTGCGGCACTCCGAGCGCCTTTGTGCTGGTGGAGCTCGTAATTCATCTGCCGTCAAGAGAGCAAAAGGCCAGAGTTCAGCGTGAATTCACAGCTAGGAAAGCTTTGCACTCCGCTGGGGGAAAAGCGCCCAGAAAAACACCAGCAGTGATGAGCACCCACAACTGCAGCAAAAATCAGAGGCAGCAATGAGGTCTTGGTGCCTTAACATGAAAAAAGCCCTCAGTGCGGACACTGGGCAAGGAAGAACCGTGTTTGGGTTGGATCCTCTCCTGGCCGCGCTCAGCACTGCTGCTTTGAAACTCGTAGGCCTACCTTGGTTTTCACCTGATCAACATGCAGCTGAAGAAAAAAAACCCAAACAACTAAACTTGTCTTCCATCCTTGAATTCAGCAACTATCAGCCAGCTCTCCTCCGTGAGCACTGAAAGGTGAAGAGCTGAGCTGCTCAAACCCTGCTCCCCCCGCCCCGCGCCTCACCCTCGGCACTCCCGATATAACCGGGATGCAGCCTGCGAACACCTCCTGCTACCTGCTGCTTGGGGTATTTACCTTCACCTCAGGTATGTTCTTTCTTATTATGCTATACTCACAGCTCCTCCCAGTGCTCTAACTGGGGGCACTGAATAAAACCAGTTCGCATAGGTTGAAACCACACCAAAGGAAGCGCTCTTTCATGCTACGCGCAATTAACGGCGGAACTCATTGTCGCAGGATATCGTGCAGAGGAAAGACGTCGGTGTTCGGAAAGAGATGAGGCAACACCACCAAGAAAAGGCCATCTGAGGCAGATAAACCCTGATCTGATGAGACCAGGGTGGTCCTACTGCCTGTGGGAAGGATGAGCAAGTAGGAAAACCATGGATGCTTGCCATCCTCCTGCTCTCTTCCCCTAATGAACGTGTCAGAGATACTGGCTCTGCACCGACGCACCTTGGTCCTGTCTCACCATCCCAATGCTTCCAAAAGTAGGAGCAGAACCGGGCCATACCTGAAAGTCATCTGGAACACCTGCCCTTGGTTGACGTGCTGGCTCCTGTTGTTATAGCCATGAAGCATCTCCCCAAAGAGGGTGTCGTTGAACTTGGCATCCGACTTCAGGCACTTGGGGCCCTCGCAGATGTCAGACAGCATCAGGCAGGACTTCCCATCTGGGGCCAGCTTGTACTCCTCCACACACCTGCGGAGCACCACGAGCTACGTCAGACGGGCCAGGCGCAGAGCACGCCACCCCACGAGCCCTGCTGCGGGACGAGTCTTTGCCGAGCCCGGCCGAGCATCATCGACTCCCGGAGCAGCTGCCCGGGAAGGCAGAGGGGTTGCAGAGCCCACGTCCTCCGCAGCGGCTCCGTTGGGCAGCAAGCAAACGAGCGCTTGGCTCCCAGCAGCCATCCTTCCTGCAGCAGCACAACCCTGCTGCCCGCGGCCGTGCTCTCCTGCCTGGAGCTGCCCCCGGAGCGGAGCGGAGCGGAGCCCACCTTACATCTGCTGCTGCTGCTCCTTTGCTCCGGGGGCCTGCTTTCGAGCTTGTTGTGCACAAGATGCACATGCTCATCTTCAGCGCACGCTAAGGGAAACTGAGGCAGGCAGCAGGGATGTGATGTAATTACAGACACCGGAGGCACCAGTGGCATCTTTTGTGTACGTGCTCATCCTGCCTCCCCTCCTCTTCTCCTTTCTCCCGCCTTTTCCCCAGCATTGCAGCTCCCAACTACCACGGAAACCTCCGTTCCCTGCCTGCCCCTTCCTCCCTGTAGCCAAGCACTCCGCTGACATCAATCCCACGTCTGTCTGGGCTTGCTCCCCTCTCCCATTCCTCTGCCACATTTTACTGCTGCAAGCAAAACTCCCACCCGTCTGTCACACTTTCCCTTGCCTGTTCCCGAAGTGCAGCTCTGCCTTGAAAAGGGATTATAAAAAAAAAAAAAAAAAAAAAAAAAAGGACTGGTTTCCTTCGGGGAGCACAATGTNGTTTCTGTCCTTGGGGATGGAAGATTGAAATGCAGATCTTCTGCGTGGGTGCGAATGGAGACCATGGAACGTCCCAAGATCTTCTAGACCCTCCCCACAAAGGTTGCTGGTGCCTCTGTGGATCTCCAGCCCCTTCTGCAGGCACGGCGCAGGCAACGTGCTCTCTCTTAGTGACTCAACCGCTCTGTGCTGCTAAACCGTAATAAAAAAAGAAGGTGGCGGTGGTGGGGAAACACCAAACCAGCAAAAAGGGATAAAAAAAGAGAGAAGCTGACACGGGCAGAGCTCCCTGGGCGGCTCTTCCCAGGGGAGCAGCCAGTAGCTGGGGCTGCACGAGGGCTCTGCTGCACCTGCAGCGTCGGGACTCGACGGATGCTCCTCAGAGTTACTGTCAGGAATTTGTGAGCATTTCCTTCCCAAAAGGGCTCCTTTTCCCCTCCTTTGCCCTAATCCTTCCCACAGGGACGTGAAGCAGGTTCCCGCGTGCTCCGGAGAGCGGGAACCAGCCGAGGGATACAGCCTGCGGTGCCGCGGGCCGGGCGATGGCTGGCTGCAGCTGGGCAGCAGAGCCAGAGTCACTGAGCTCCTTTTAGAACATACTGCAGCCAGGGAGATTTTCCTAAGAGAAAAATGCTAAATTGTGTAGGATTATAGGATCCCGGCCAAAATCAGGGATGAAACTCTATTTTAAGAGAGGCACAGGGGAGGAAAAAAAAATTTTTAAAAAAAGTGGTATTTTTTAAACAAATCCTCCACCTTCCCCCTCCAACACACAACGCACAATTTTTTGGTCCCTTCACGGTGAGTCACAGATCAAACCATACTGTCACACAGCGGGGGAGAGGAGGAAGGTGCATCTGCTCACATTGCTCCTCGCACTCCCGTACGCTTTTGCCCGCAGACAAACCAGGTGCCTCTATTCCCTGCTGGAAGTCGGCTCCATAAACAGCCTTTTTCTTGGGCGCCCAGCTCCCTCCCCAGGCACGCCGCTTTGGGGACGGGCCGCACGGGAGGAGGGTTGGCAGGGATGGAAAAAGGCATGGGTTATTTATCTGCTAACGGGAGATGCAGGAGCGGTGGAGGGGACTCACCCGCAGAACATGAAGATGGTGCTGGATGAGGGGTCGTGCGGCAGAGGGAGGGTCTGCTGGAGACAGAGCTGCTCACAGCCCCCGTTGAAGCCATCCGAGCAGTCGATCCCTTTGGAGTAGTCGTAGCAACCGGTGCCGTCCTTCATGGGTCGGAGGTCCTCGGGGCACTGCAGCGAGAGGGGGAGTGTGGTAAGGGCACCCGTGGGTCCCCACCTGCCCTGGTGCCACAGCTCGGTGGGTGCCCTCCCCACCACAGCCCACCCACGAGCCAGGGGGATTTGCGTGTCGCGGTGCTGAACTCCGACTACATCTAAAGGAGACGAGCTCATCCCGAGGGATGGATGGGAGAGCCCCGAGGGCCCTGCACCACCTCGCACAGCCTTTGGGGAAGGGGCAAGGACCACAGGGCAAGGACCTGGTCTGCTGCAAAAGCCACGCTTCCCGTCCTCCCTCCGGAGGAGGGCGAAATCCTCAGGGCAGCAAAATTACACAGTGAAGAAGCCTCAAGCCCACGTGGGGCCAAGCGTGATAACCTGCTCCGTAACGTGCTGGAGAAACCCTCTGCGTGTGCTACCTGCTCCTCCGAGATGCAGAGAAGTCCGGCGTGACCCAGAAAAAACATCTCAACACCTGGGAGCAACCCAGCAAACCATCTCAAAGCCTGGGAGCAACCCAGGAAACCATCTCAAAGCTTGGGAGCAACCCAGCAAACCATCTCAACCCTTGCCAGGCAGGCCAGCGAACGTGGCCTCGGCCAAAAGCGTCTCCCTGCCTCCCACGGGAGCAGGCAGCTGCCGGCAGGACCGGGGGAGGACAGGATCCCAGCCCAGGCTCATCAGTTTTTCACAGCCAAGGGAACCGTGCTGATTCACACAAGCAGGGAATCTGGCTCTGGGTTTTAATTCCACTTCCCCAGCTGGCTTTCCTTGTCCCAAAAGATAAAAGCCAGCAGGCGGCAAATGCCGTCAATAAATTGTCACCCAGATTAAAGCGCTCTTCTATTCCGCTTGCCTTATTTATCCCTTTTCGCCAAACACGCACGCACACAAACAACAACAAAAAGGCCAGTCCTTGAAAAAATAAATAAATCTTGCCCAGGAGCAGCTCGCAATTAAAAATGCATTATGGAATTTCTTGAAGATGAGTTAGACTGGAGCTCGTACAGGTAGTGATGAAGGCAGGTTATAAATGGCTCCTGTCAAGCAGAAGAAAGGTTATAAAACTGCTATACTTCGTGCTTAAAAAAAGAAAAATCAATTTTCCATGGGAGCAAAATGCTGTACATATTAATAAAAGTTCAGGAGACCCCGGACCCTGTGCTCGCTGCCACAGGCAGGGTCCCGACGAGGGACGGGCTGCTGAGCCTTGCTCACTCTTGGCTACTGAAGAAGCAAACTGCCCACGTGGGACATCAGAAAGAAGCTTTCAGGAGTCCCGGCCCACCTCATCGGAGCGATGAGAAGTGTCTCTCCACCTCCTAGAAACCCCACGCAGTTCCCTACGGCAGCAGCATCAAAGCTGCTTCTGCCCCACCTGCAGCAACCGCGATGTCTCGGGCATCCCCGCGCCTGACGTCCCTCAGACACCTCGCTGGCTCCGGTGCCCCCAGCTCTGCTCCTCGGGGGACCCTGCCGACCTCAGCACCTTCCTTCGGGCAATGGGTAAGGTGGAAAGGGGAGGCAAGGGAAGGGTGAGGGGCACAGGGCTTTTCTAGCCGAAGGATGTTAGGACAAGAGGTTTTAAACTCACAGAGGGGACATTCAGAGTAGATATAAAGAAGAAATTTTTTACAAGAGTGGCAAAACACTGGCACAGGTTGCCCAGAGAGGTGGTAGATGCCCCATCCTTGGAAACATTCAAGGTCGGGCTGGATGGGGCTCTGATCTAGTTGAAGACGTCCCTGCTCACTGCAGGGGGGTTGGGCTAGATGACCTTTACAGGTCTCTCCCAACCCAACCCAGTCGGTGAGTCTACGTTGGCAGCAAAGGGCTCTGGAACAGGACGCTGCCGGCCTCTGCCAAGCAAGCCAGCCCTGCCCAGGCACGGGGCGGCAGAAGACAGGGGAGCAAAAAGCTTTTTTGCTGCATGTACAGGATAAATATGGAGGAGGAGAGGACACTTAGAACAATCTGTGCTTTTCACTGCTGAGCTGCCCAGGAAACAGGATCAGGATAAGTGTTTGTGAAACCGCAGATACAACACTTATCTCCCGCGGTCTCCTCCACATCTGCCGGCCCCGCTGTAAGAATAAGAGCTGTGCAAATTGGCAGAAACGCTTCTCCCTGGAGGACAGAGAGGGCTGACTGCAAACAGCATCTTCCGCTCCACAGCGCCGCATCCGCCTCTCTGCTGCTCTCCCCACGCCGACGGGGATGGGGAGGTCTGGGACTCTGCCCAAGTCCCCTCTGGAGCTCCCGAGGGACCTTTCAGGGTGCTGAAGGCAACCGGATGGGACCTTAAGTCAGCAGAAGCTGCAGTATCACAGCTGGGGGATCAGTCACGGCTTTTGGGAGCTGTCACTTGGGACTCTCACCCTGGCACTGATCCGCGTGCTGAGCTCAGCATCTTCCCCAGCCCGCAGAGGAAGATGATGGCTCTTTCCCCAGGACTGGGTTAGCGGGTCACTGAAGCGCTCCCTCCCTCAGCCCCGCTCTGCTCGAGGCCGCCCTTGGGATATTCCTCCAGTTTGGCTTTTAATCACCACGAAACATGTTTCCTTTCTGTTTGTAATTATGCATCCTAATATGCATTAATTACGGCAGGCAAATAGCTCAGCACAAAATTTGCAAAAGAAAGCACCCCCTCCCCGTCCGTCCCCCGCTCGGCGTGGAGCCGCCTCTCCAGCCTGCTGTAGCGTTACGGCAAGAAGCTCTCCAGGGACAGAGAGCTTTGGGAGCCAACACACAAACAGGGGAGGTGTCCCTGCTCGGTGGGGGACCCTCCCGAGGACGTGCTCCTCTTTGGGGAGAAGATGCCAGGGACAGCGAGCCAGGGGAACCGGCGAGCTCCGCGGTTAGTGCCAGCCAGGAAAACAGAGAGGCAGATGGCAGGAGAGGCAACGGCAGCCTCCTGCGCGGGGGGTTTGCCGGGATGAATAGGTGGATGGAGCAACTCCTGGGCACAATAAAAACTTTACTAGAGCTCTCCCTGCCCCTGAAGCAGAGGATTTGACATTGGGACGTCCCACCAATAGACTAGAGCAGGGAGAAAACTAAAGCCCGTTTGGGTGCAACTATGTTCTTGCTCACAGGCTGACTGTAGTCAGAAACAACCCAGGAAAAACCCGGCTCGTGCTAATCCCGACTTCCCGGGCTGGGCTGTAGGAGCGGTCTGGGCTCCCTCACGGGCTCACAAAACCAGAGTTCACTCTGCATCTGCTGGACTTTTATAAAGGGCCAGATCTGTTATTGCAGACATTGATTTGTCTGGCTCGGGGCAGCAGAGAACCAATAATTACGGTGAGTTTTAATCAATCCCCCATCAATTCAGCTGCAGTTCAATTTGCGATCTGCCTTGGCAGTGACACAGGATGGGGGGCTGTGTCGGAAAATGATTAGAAAATCAATAAGCAACTCAGCCAATAACTCTGTCTGGGCACTCACGGGTGACACGTCCCTCCCCGATGGGAGGAAAGTTGGTGAGACGTGGTGCTCCAGCTGCTCCCGGCCAACCACCTCTGCGCAACCCTCATCCGGATACGGGATGGATCCATTTATCCAGGGAGGCAAAGGGATCCTACGAACTGTTAGTCAGCTCTTCAAAAGAAAAAGCTGTTTGTGGTTAGACCCGCACTGCTTGGGAACTCGCTTCAAACTCCCAGACCATCCTTCATCCGTGGATCTAACCAGCAAAAATATCTCAGAGCTTGGGAAGAGGGTCTGGTACTTAATCCGTGCTACAGAGAGGAAAAGGGAAGTAGGGGGAGACTCCAGCTCGTGGTCTGCTCCGAAAAGCCAGGGAGAAGCCGTTACCACACAAATGTAATTCCACTGCCTTGCAAATCCACTCTGTCTACGCAGGAGCAAATTGGTTTCTCTGTGACAACGACCAGCCCTGAAAATTACACTTGGGATTGGAAAAGAAAACTTACTTTCTTGTCGTCTTCTGCATTAGCACTGATAATACAGATTCTGCCGGCTAAACGTGACCCACCACTGCAACGCCCTGGTTAGATCCGTGAGGGAGGCACGGCCGGCAGCTCGGCGGGGTTTGGCCGGTAGCACAGCCGGGCACCGGCTCGTCCCCTCCCAGCCGCGCCGGGCAGAGCACCCAGGTCTTGATTTTGGTGGCTGCAGTCAGCAAACAGACTCCAAGTACACACGGGGAATGGATATGCTGACTAAGAAAGAGCTATTTTTATCTGGTTTTTGGAGAAACGGGGTTTTTTCCCTTTTAAATGACATCTCCAAGGTGACACGGGGTGGCAGAGCTGGCAGGACCTGCTGCCACATGCCCGCTGCCACCCCCGGGAGGCCACCGGACCCGGCCTCGCCGATGCACGGGGCCGCGGTTTGGAAGGAAACGGGATGCCTGCGCCCACCGCCGTCCCCCCGGCACAGAGCGTGGCCCCGCGTGGCCTCCTGCCACCGGCACTCGGCACGGCTCCTCTGCCCAGGCCCACCGTCCTCAGCACGGCCGGAGCAAACGCCACGGGAGGAGGATCACCTTCAAGGGGAAGGGGAGCAAGCACCTGCCAAAACCCACACAGGAGTGTGTCTTAGGAAAATACGTATCTGGACGAGTCCCTGCTCACGCTGGTGAGTAAAGGCCCCGTTTGTTTTTGTTTTTTTTCTCCTTTCTCGTTTACAAAGCTCATTAGCAGTGAGATGGGTGAGGGGGTCACTGGAAATAAAATCAGAGTCTCATTACTGACACAGATCCCCCAGACGTGAGGACATCAGCTCTCCATCTGAGCTGCCTGCCAGCGTTTCTCAGCTCAGCTCCTCTCTTCCGTTATTAAGTTTAAAAAAAGAATATTTAATAAAGTGTTTCTGTAAACTGCCCTTTTTATTATTCCACTCTGTTTTCTCAACAATAGCAGCCTTTTTGTCAGAGATAAAAGCCCAGACTTTTCCCGCACCAGGGTGTCGGAGGTGATGCTCTGGGTGCAGACGAGCCCGGCTCCACCTTGGCTCTTCAAAACCACACAGGGACACTGCCACCGACCCCCAGCTCCCGGTGCCGCACCCCCACATCTGGATGCATCTGGAGGTGAGACCCAGGACCCCCCTGCAGCTTCCCCAAGCTGCATCCCCAGCACCGCTGGCCTGAGGCTGCAAAAAAAGGCCGGTGGCTCAGTGCCGCAGAGGCACCGAGTGCGACGTCCAAAGGCCCTGGTGGACCCCCCTTGTTCAGAGGGATCCTCGCTCCTCACCGAGGAACCTCTTCAGCGCGAGACAAAACCATTAAGCTGAGGCACTGCCGAGGTACGAGCCAGTGCCAGCATTTTAATGAGCTCCAAACTATGCACTGGCATGTATTTTATTTGCTTGCTGGAGCTCAGAAATGACACAAATGCGGTACACTCCTCTGTGTCCATTATATATATAATGTATACATTCGGACAAATTTGGCTTATTCTGCCTTCACTTTCCTGGCCCAGAAGGCCCCCGGTGAGCAACGCTCCTCGGCAGCAGCAGGACCAGAGTCTGGCTGTACACAGCCCAGTCTCTACGGGTGAGATTTATCCCTCCTGTCCTAATATTTCAGTTAAATGGGCCAAAAAGCTGGGTGCTAGAGCGTCCATTGGCTCCAGCAGTCTCTCTGCAGGGCCACCCCTGCCTTGCCTCCTCGGGGCAGCAATGTCCTCACCGGCACCCCGGCTGCGGCAATTCCCCCCCCGACACCCGGCTGCAGGGGAGCATCCTTCCCAGAGGGAAACATTACGACTGTTTTCTGAAATAACAGTCATTATCTTCCCACTCTTTCCCCTCCCTCCTTTCCCCCTGCTTCCTTTTGCCTTTCAAGATCATCAATCATTATTTTAGCCTCAGAAAATCAAACCCATCTGTCTTCCAGGCTCCCGAGCCCGCTCCGCGATAGCTCACACTCCTCAGCTCGGTTCCCCCCGTGACAGTGGGCTGGGGGCTCCACGGAAGAGACCAAAGCTCCGGGCAATGGCAGCATCTCCTCACCTCTGGCCACCGCAGAGGTCTGGCGTGGACCCGCTCAGGCACCTCACTACGTGTATGTTTGCATCTCAACTCAAAGTGGGATGGACTGGTTTCAAGCAGCTGGGGAGACGCGATGTGCACAGATGTAAGTGTTTAGAGCTCCTGGAGCAAGGAAATCAAGCTAGTGGAAACCCTCCAGCTGCATCCCTTCCAGGAGGCACCAACAGCCCATTTTGGGGTACGCTGGCATCTCCTGCCCATCGGGGCATTTCCCTTCCTAGCCACAGCAAAGGCCGGCACCTCCAAAAACCTTTGGGAGTCCAGAAATTCAACTCCTGCCCCACCTGACATCCAGGGTACAGCCCAGCCACAACGCTACGCGCCGAATCCCACCACGCAAACCAAACCCAAAGACCGACCCCAGCTGTGACCAGCACAGACAAAGCATCCCAGTCTGCTGGGGAGCAGAGGGGTGAGGGCTGGTGAACACAAACCCGCCGAGGAACGCCCCTGAAAAAGCCAGCACTGGAGAAAACGAGACTTTTATCACCCAAACTACTTCATCCCAGCGCAAGCAGAGACCTCCAGATCACCTCCGTGCCTCCTGAGCTATTCCACTTGCTGTTAAATTTGGGCACTGCTTGCCGGCATGGCGCAAACCCCTTTTGCAGCACTGAAAGCAAAGGCAGGCGGGCGGTGGGCTCCCCATCTGCCCCTCCGCTCCCTGCTGTGGCCGGCTACCAACCCCAGCGGCTCTTGCCACCCTTTGCTGCTCTCTCTGCCTCAAATCCCATTCTCATCACAGGTAATTACCTGGCTTAACGACATGAATTCGAAACCGCAGGCTCCTTGGGAGGGAGGGAGAATCGCTGTTGAGCTCAGGGGGCTTCTGCTTCCAACCAGAACATGCACAAGGAGTCATCTTCTGCTTCAAGGAGCCAGCTAAACTTTAAAGGGATTAGAAGAGAACGGTTTCCTCCCCATCTTCCTCCCTTGCGTGTGCATCTCTAACATAATTAGCTAGGTGCCTCGTAAGGCAGGGACGGATGAGTTTTTATTTTTTTCAATGAACAATTGTCTGTCAGAAAAACGCAGATTTGATGAAGCTTAAGTGCTTTGTGGGATTCCATCAATTACATCTCAAAATTCATTGGGAAATTAGGAGAGCATTTAATTTTGACAAGGTTGAAATGTTTTGGTTTCCACTGCCTAATTTTGTTTTTATTTCAGGCTGTACACTGGGATAACGCAATATATAACATAAAGATCCAGATGATAATGTTGGAATTAAACATTTCCCTCCTCCTTCATAGAAGGGAGATGCTTTGAACCAAAATATTTTGGAACTTGCATATACATGGGGGATTTCTGCACAGCATTTTGGTTTGGGCTAAAACTTCCAAATACCCAGTTTCCCCCCTAAGAATATCAGTTCTCAGCTTCATCTGCTTCATTTTGACATACCCTGGTCCTCACACCACACCTGGATGACTTGTGTTGGAGGGAGGAGACCAGAGCAGTAGCCATTGCCCTGCTCCTTCATTTCTAATCCCATTTCTCCCTGAAACGGTTACGCTCCTAAATTAAGCTGTTTCTCTGCCCCACTTTGCAGTGGCTAGAGAGCAAAAGAGAAGGATTAGCTCCAGATATGCTGCTCTAGGGCTTATACACCTGTGTGGACCATGCCAAATTTCTCTTCCTTCTCCATCTAAAAAGGCTGGGACCGACACCACACCGGTGTCACCGTGAGCCGCAGCTTCATTAAGAGACTCGCTGGTAGATGCTCTCCTTGCTGAGCCGAACTCCCCGATGCCGTGAGCGGGAGGAAGAACAGTTCACGTCGTGCTTGGAGCCAAACGATACTTTTTTCTCGCTCAAATTAGAAATAAATCTGTGCTAGAGGAAGCCCAGCCAGTGAGCAGGAAGATGGGGATGATCAGCAGGATTTCGTGTCTGTGCAGACCAGCAGCACCCGCTGCCTGAGCTCGGTGGCCTCTCCTACCTCTTGCCAACACCTCTCCCAAGGTGGGACAGATCCCGGAGCACCGCCGTGCTGCGAGCCCTTCCACATCCACCTGCAAAATCTTTGGCCTCCACGGCACCCATCGCTCTCTTCTGACCTGACAGACAACTCACCGAGATCTGCAGGCATCACGGATGTTACAGAACCGTCAGACCACCCCACCTGCAGTAAAGCTGCTCGCACAGCAGGGACAGAGGGGCCCAACGCTGCTGTTACCTCAGCGTGGGACCCCGAGCTGCCTTCCCCACCACCAGCTTTGCAGCTTGTGCCCTCCTGCACCTCCAGGAGGTCCTCACGGTGATGAGACCCCCTCCCGAGAGCACCACGGGGCTCAGACACGCACCTTCACTGCACGCCTGTACCTGCTGCTGCCTCCTCCGGCAGCGATGCCGAGGATGCCCAACGTGCACTGGAGGGGAACCGTCCGCCTCCTCACCCAGCTCACGTGCTAACGTCTAAGCTCACTTCCCTTGGGGAAAAACCCCTCACTCCTCTTATTCCCCTGGGGGTGCAATCCTGCCTCGCTGGGGCTCATGAACAAGTACAGCTGTGAGACAGCAGATGCAAGTGACCGCCCTTCTCCCCGGGCAGAGGAGAGGACAGACATCAGTAAGCAAAGCCAAGCTGAGGGGCAGGTGGGGAAACCTGAATTTAACCACCTTACAGGTGTTTCCTTCAATCCCTCAGGGCCAATTCACAGGTTTTCATCTCGAATTATCAATCACCAACACATGAGGGTCAATCACTTTTCCTTCTTCAACATCCTCCCTCCTGGCCGAGCAGCTCCCACCGGGCTGGTAGAAGGGATCAGAGAAACACGTTCCTGTACTGGCAATAACCTGACTTACTCCTCCAGCACAGCTTCTCCCGGTTTGCCCTGGTCCCTGCAGGATGGTACGACGTGTATACTAGACACAACGTGCACCGCAGAGCCACCAGATTTAGAGAAGCTCACTGGGATTTTGCTTTCTTGGGAAACGTCTGTGGCTTCCCTAGACCTGACAGCAATTCTGGGGTGCAACAAGGAAAAGCAGCGCAGAAACGGGTTTTCTAGAGCTTGGGGACTGTTCTGTTGCGTTGCAAGGTAGGGCTCAAAGGCGAGGTTCCAGTCCGCCACACCAAGGTCTCAGCAAGGTTGCAGCTGGTACTTCTTAAAATTACCCAAACAAAACAAGCCTCCGATAAGAAAAGAGCTGCAGAAAACCTTTATGCGCTAATGCCATCTACTGGGTACACGTAAAAATAACAGAAAAGCCATGAGATGAGGGGAAAAAGGGGCCCCATGGGAAGTGTGGGATGGGGAGCTGTCACCCCTCCGGGTGGGGACCCCACTGCAGAGCCTTTGGGGTGACACCTCGCTCGCAGGACTTTAACTAAGCAAAGGGACGTCCTCGTTTCTCCTCCGTAAGCCCAGGGAGACTGTCCTTGGAGACCCCACCATGAGCGGCAAGCAACTGCCCTCGACGTTTCAACCAAGTCTTTCTAAGGCCAAACAATTAGGTAATGGCAGAGCCCGCGCCGCTAAAAAGCCCGAAGATAAATGCATCCCCAGCCCGCGCAGAATTACTGGAAGCTGTATTAAGGGCGTGAAGGAACTGGTAACAGATGATGACTATATATAAAAGGAATAAGAAATCTTTGAGATTTGTGCTGTTCCCTGGTTGAGCTGCTAGGCTCCGGCTCTGCTGTGTATTAATTGCTTACAAGGCTGCATGTATATTTTATGTTCAGTACCTGCCTGGAACATTTGTTGGATTTAGCCTTGATTGATGAACCACTGATTATATACTTCTGTGGTCCTCGGCAAATTAATAAACTGTTGACTGGTAAAGATTAACAACATGTCATGATTTGCGAAACAGTGTCCAGAGTAAAGCTGAAGGAAACCTAGTGCTAAAATTAGTACATGAATGCTCCCTGAACTCTATAAAAAGGGGATAGCTTAATTAAATTACATCCTGATATTGCCCATAGCACTTACCAAATTGGCAAATTGAGTTCACAGCAGTTCAGCTTTAAAACTAACTGACGGCCCTGCAAATTCGCAGCAAATGACCCGGTCCCTGCTGGCACTGGAAGCCCAGCTCACACCCGGCAGACCCCGGGAGCAGGGGTGGGCTGAGGAGGGGATGCACTGCCCAGCACAGGGACCGATGCAGAACGTGCTGCAAGGTCGCACGCTGGGGCCGCGGTGACCTGCAAAACTCCGCTCCCATCACCTGTGACCCCGCTCAGCACCACGAGCATGACCCGGGGCTGGCGGCAGCGCTGCTCGCCCACCCGTTAGGCTTTTCCCCAGACCGACAGCCACGGGCCGTGCTCAGAAACAGGGGGCTGTGCCCCCCCCATCTCTGCTTGCACCCCTGCCGTTGCTGGGCACCTAAAAGCAGGTGATGAGTGTAAAACAACACAGGGGGTTGGGAGAGCCGGGAGGGAGGGAGCACTGTGCCTGTGGTGTCAGTCCGATGGGAAGCGGGGGGCGGATAGGGACCGGAGGCGGGATGCAGCAGCCGTCTCCAAACTCCCCCCGGGGAGCTCAGCTCTGCTGTCCTCAGGCTGCAGCTGGGACAGGGGAGCTGGGGGGGCTTCACCCCACGACCGGGTGCTGCAGAGAGGGGCAGAGCAGCCTCACGCTCCTGCAGCGGGAGGAAAAAGGAGCAGAGAGAGGAGAGATGGGCGTCTCTGCAGACACCTCCTGTCCCCACGGAATGCACGGCCCCAGTAGCCCAGCGTGATGCGGGAGGATGGGGTGGGGNCCTTGTGTCACCTCTCGCCCACGGCTCTCAGGGAGCGGATGCACTCCAGGAAAACGGCTCCCACTGCTTCTCCTTTCTCCTCCCCCCGCCCCACTGTACGCAGCTTGGTCTCAGTTAGGCATTACGGAAGCAGAGCGGCTATTTTCCACCCCCCCAAGTGACAGAGTTTTCAGTTTCTGCCTCTCCGTGCACCGGCACGGTGAGTGCTAGGCCTGTAATTTATTGACAATTTCTATCTTAATATATGCTGACTTCTAAAAAGAGGCATCTCCTCCCAGCAGCACGGGACGACTGGAGCCCCAATTGCTTCTGACAGTGTCTGGGAGGCACGTTGGTGTTCAGAGCAAAATAATACCCCAAAAAACCAGGGAAAACCCCCTCATAGACTAGAACGGCAGCCATTCCTTGGAAAAGGAAACAAAAGAAAATGACAATGGGAAAAGAAAGGAGGAGAGGGAGAGGAGCGGGGAGGGGGGACGGTGCCAGGTGCTGCTGGTGACACATCCGGCTGCCGTGCTAAATGGCCTTAACAAGCAATCGGAGAGGGGGATAATGAAAACGCCACCCCCGGGACAGCACCGCTCCAGCCTGACCTTTCCCGGCTGCCGTGTATAAACATCTTCAATAAATAAAGAGACACTTAACTCCCGCCTCTGCTGAGATGGGAGGGAGGGGGTGACGGGGGCTCTGACTGCGGCGAGAGGGAAGGGGCAGAGGGGTTTGGGGGGGCTTGGGAGCAGCGGGTGTGGGTTTGCCGGGCAGGCGGAGCGGGCGATGAGTTTGGGATCCCCTCGGGGGTCACCACCCGCTGCCTTGCAGGCAGCCGGCTCCTACAGCAGACAGACGAGAAGGGATGCTCCAGCTTCCCCCCCAGTTTCCAAAGGCTCTGCCCCCACATCTCCGCATGTCGTAGCGGACTTGCAGGAGCTCTGCCTGCAGGGAAGTGGTGCCTTTGCTGTGGGGAGAGATGGGTTAGAGCTGGGAGAGGTGCTGAGCTCTGCTGCTCCCACCTGGAAGAATGGCAAAACCTCTCTGTGCATCGATAGCTGGGAACGATTCAGAGCCTCTGCCCAAAACGCGTGGTCTGGGGTCGAAGAGGTCTTCTGGAGGGGGGGCTGCAAAACCTGGGACTCAGTAGATTGTCTGGCGAGACGTGAGCACATTCAGAAACACCTCAAAACTCTGAGGGTGTCAGAGGGGCCCAGGGAGGGAGGGGATGGGGAGATGCTTCATCTTTCTCCCACGCTGGGAAGCACAAGGCAGGAGAAAACGTGGACTGCTTTCAGCCCGTGCTTTCCTGGCAAGCAGGAAAATGACCATCAGCCTCGAGCATTTTTCTTTTGCTCATCTGAGTCCCCAGGCTCCTTCCCTGAGGTCCTTAAGGCGTGTGTGATTTGCCGTGAAGGCCCCTGGGGTGGGGGGAGTCCAGCACCAGCACATGTCCCCTTGGCCACATCCTGGAGAGGGAGCAGGCAATGTCCCCCTCCGGCTTGTCCCCAGAACGGCCACCAGCCCCGGGGGCCAGCAGCCACGGTACCTACCACACAGCCCGTCGAGTCCACTTTGCGATCCGAAACGCACTTGAAGTTGCGAGTACAGCCACCGTTGTTGCGGGAGCAATCTCGGACCGGCCCGAAGGAGGATAGCAAGTCATTGATGGTTTCAAAGTAGGTGGACAGCATCGCTTCTTCCCTTGGAGAGAAAAGGCACCGTTAGGGCTGGCAGGGAGCTGGCAGTACACGGCACGGGCAGGGTGATACTGTGCCCACAAAGGGGGCTGAGCTGGTGAAATCGCAGCATTGCGAGTAGCAAAACTGAGTCAAAGGAGGCTTCCCAAGAAAATGAAGGCTTTCTGATTCCGCTATATATAATAAATTTGCTGCACAATTCTGACATCCTTGATGAAAACCAACCAGTTAGGGGGTTTCCAGATCCTATCTACCATTTTCATGCAAACTGGCAACCAAGAGATACGTTTTCGGTAGCCTGGAGCTGTGTGTGAATCCAACCCTATACCAGACGACAGCGAATCCGCAACAGTGAAACTCCTCCTGAACATGTCACAGCTGGACCAAGCCTCCCCGAGCACCCACACCTTGTCCACCACCCGGGGACACTGCAGAAGCTGGAAAGCCGTACGAAACTTGGGATGTGGATGCAGAGGCTCATACCTGTGCTTGGCTCCGGGGGACCCCGGGAGCAGGGGACACAGGGACGGGTGCAGGCACAGCTCTCCGCTGCACTGCTCCAGCCCGGGATGGCTCTGCAAAGCCCCGGGCACGACCCTCTCTTAAGCAAGTAAGAAGCGTAAATGCCTACGAATTCAACGGCCGTGTAAAGCCTTGGGAAGCTCCCAGCCCTCTCCGCGCTGCGCACACAGCAGATTTTTGTCTGTGACAAAGTATTCAGGCACTTTGCTTTCTGCTGGGTTCCTGCAAAAGGAACACAGATGCTTGTCGAGAGCTTTAAGCATCTCCAGGGTATTTTTCATCTTCAAAGCACATGTTATATATTAACCGATACCTGCAACCCATCTTGGGCAAAAGATCCCGTCACCCTCTCACTCACAGGAGAGACACAAAAGCCATTTACCCGAGGTCACAGAACAAGTCAGTGATGGAGAGGGACTTGATCTCCATAGGTTATTTATTACATCTTTATACACAGGGGGCTGCAAATAAACACTGACCCCCCTCGACCTTAAAACACCCCCCAAGGCAATGTGTCACAGCATCTCCATCGCCTTCAGCATCTCCCCTGCTCTCCCCACCAGCACCTAAAAAGCCGCGCAATGACTCAATACCCAGTGCTAATCTGCTCTTTTTTCTTTTGGGAGGGGGGTTAATTTGAAAACCACGTGCTTGGCAATGAAACAGCGGTGGAGGAATATTCAGCAGCCCTTGAAGACCACAGCACTGCTGCCTCCAACTAGCACTGCGTTGTCGATCGGCGGAGGACCCCCGTGCACGCACGCCGTCACACTCACGCACACAGCCCTTGCCAACACCAAACGCTTGAAAAAATCATGAGTCAGGCATTGAAAAGATATAACGAGATTGGCATAAAAATGATGAGATTTTAAAAATAAATCAATCACTGGGTGGTTCCCACCCCACACCCTAAATTTGCCTTCTGCTTTCTGAGCCTTTGGGGCGTAATTGAGCTTTCCTCTGCGAGCTTGAGGGCTAGAAACTACCCAGAGACCAAACCCGAAGAAATAAAAACCCTACGTAGTACTGAAATCACCATTTTGCAGATTCCAGATTTCCAGGCAATCACAGGATTCCAGAAGCTGGGAACTTTTGACAAGGAAAACACCACAAAACCAGCAAGAACTGGTAAATTGGTATGTCCCTGCTGGGATGGAGGCGGAGGGCGGCTTCTCCGCTACCGTGGGTCAGGGCAGATGAGTTACCCCAGCACCGGGGTAGCTCCATGCCCACTGCCGTGCCTCTGGCTCCATCGCTGCCCCGTCCAGCAAATCCATGTCTGCGCTGCCCGCTTTCACCCCAATTAATGCTTCCCAATTAACCTTTCCCTCTCGGCGATCATGCTTCCGATATTCCCCCTCTCTTGGCCCATCTCCTAGATTTTCCAGCATATTTGGAGCTGAATCTCCTTCTGTCCTTTCTTGGTCATGTTTCAAATATCTTTAGAGGCCCTTTTCTATTAGCACTCTGTTCCCACCAGAATTTGCAGCTCCTCCGGAGTGAGGGAGTGAGAAAGGCAGAATATATTAGATCAGGGCACGTATTTCTGCCGGAGAGATGGGAGAAGAGAAAGGGCATATTATTTACTAACCAAAAATGCTGTTTATTAATGTAGAGAGAATTATTTCAATAAAAAAACCCCAACAACAAACCATGACAACTCCTCCACCGCCCACCCGAAAGCTCAACCCCAGCTGGTCCTCCCGGGGGGTGTCTTGTTGTGGGTGGACTGCAAGGAGAACCGTGTCCCCGTCTTCCCTCCTGGCTTTTCCTCCTGGCCACCGAACCAGCAGACCCTCCTGCGGCTCCCCTGTCCCCAGAGGGAGAAGGTGAGCAGCTACGGATGTGCTCTGCCGTGTAAAGCAGACCCCGGGGCCGGACACTCGGCTGGCGTAACTCTAGAAAGCCGGATCGCTGCCGGGAGAAGCCGGCTCATCCCACACGGCACTGTGCTCCCGAGCTGGGGCTGGCAGGGGCAGGTCGTCATGCTTTTAATTAAAACCTGGAAGCACAAAATGACCTTCTGCCCTCGGGAGGGTGGAGGACAGGAACGGGAACCTCGCTCTCCGAAATCATGCCTGGCGTAATGGATGACCCTGGACAAAGCACGGGCAGGGGCTGCTGAGCCGGAATGAGCCATTAAATGTATTAAAATATTAACCTGGGCGGAAGGTGGGGCAGGGGAGCCGGAGGGAAGTGCTCAGACGTCACTGCGAGAGGAGCGGGGTGACGGTGCTGCCCGCAGACGCAGGGAGGCTGCTCGGCCCCTGCGCGGCCGTCGTTAGATCAGAGAAGCGTCACTTCAGCGCGGTGCCCTGACAAGGGGGATGTCAGCAGATGAGAGGGCTGATGTGATGCTCAGAGCGAGCTGGGAGCAAACTTCACTTTCGTCTGCCTCCAAAGGGGCCGGCAGAGCCAGGCTCGGTGCAGGCAGGCGCTGCCGAGCCTTCGGCACTGCCAGCCTCAGCGGATCCTTCTAATTTTGGGGGGTGAAGAGCAATAATTAAATTACCCGCATCCTGCGGCGACAACGGGATGGCGACCCGTGGCACAGAGCAGATGATTTTCCACCCGCGCAGCTCCGGCGGTGACCCCTGCCCATCCCTCCCATCCCGGAGCCGTCCCCGCAGAGCAGGCAGCGCCCGGGCAGGGGACACTTGAGGAACGATGGCAGCGCCTGGCCACCCCTGCACGGTGCCTGCCGCGGGCAGCCGTCCCTCCCCACCGCCCGGGCACACCGCATTAGCCCGGCCCTGATGGATGAATCACTTTCCCTGCAGTAATGAGCTGTCTGGGAAAAGAACAGCTCTTTTCTCTTGTTCTCCATCCATCTGCATTGAATTCCACCCATTGAGTGACCCTCGGATCCGTTCTGGCATGGCAGGACGGAGGAGGGGGGCTCTGGAGTTCGCGCCGTGCCCGGAGCACACCGGACAGCCAGGGGAAGCCGCTGGTGGCCCTGGCCGGACCCGGGCACCGAAGCAGCAGGGACCAGGCAGGGCTCAGCACCCGGCGTGCTGGGAGGACAGGGCCAGCCCTGAAGCAGATGCTAGGTCCCATCAAACAGGGCGTTTTGTAGAGACTGACTGAATTACCGGTGCCAGATTCTCTCCACGAGCACATGCACATCTATGAACACAGGCTCTTTAACCCTCCAGCCCTCCCACAGACACAGGCAGACACCCAAAGGATACACTTGTAAATGAAACGTCCTCCACTCTCTGCCAGGACCCACTGAGGATCCACAGCCTCAGCAAAAGCCCCTTTTCTAACAACTTTTATGGCATCGAAGGGTCAGTGCGATGCACAACGGCAGGGCTCTCCACCAGACTGGGCACAGCTCCTGCGGCACAGACCCGGCACCCATCCTCATCCCGCCCCGCGCCACCTCCCATCACCCGCACACGCCTCGATTCCCTCGAAAATACTTTTCTCCATCCTCTCCCTTTGTTCCAGGCTCTCATTAACGAAGCAGATTCAGTGACAAATATCGCTGGGGGTTATTTATTCATGAAATACCAACACCATGCAATTCTCAAAGCCTCCAAAGCACTCATCTCATAATAAGCTCCTGAGCTTCGCAGTGGCTCTTCTCCCCAGCTCATCCTGGAAGGGGATTAGTGGGTGTTATCCAACTCAGCTGCCCCTTTTTATTGCCTGCTAATGGTTAAACACTTTGGTGTCTTACAAAGTTAACCATCGATGAGAAAAACAAAGAAAAGGATGCGAGCTGGGGACTAAGCCAATGCTGCTCGGCCATCTGCTCCCCGAGCTGTGTTTGGAGAGGGATCGGGAGGAGATTTGGGGTTCATGAGTTTCTACAGACAGAACGTGCTAACAGCAAAAGCCATGGTGCTGTCTCACCTGCAGCTTCATCCCAAAGGAGGAACCGGTCCGGAGCAGGGACCCAAAACCACCCAGCGCAGCCCAGCCAGGATGCCTCGTGCCCAGCACCTCGCGCTGCTTCCTACTTCCATTGGCAAAACTCCACCCAACAGAGAACTTCAGAGCCGATGCACTTACAGAACAGTACAGAGCAATTTATACCCAGATTCTGATTTTTTCAGCCCGACAGCT
Source organism: Aramus guarauna (assembly GCA_013400195.1). Lineage (NCBI taxonomy): Eukaryota > Metazoa > Chordata > Aves > Gruiformes > Aramidae > Aramus > Aramus guarauna. The sequence continues at coordinate 100,249 of VXBL01002641.1, forward strand.
GCTTGCCTGAGCAATTTTGACCAGCTCTGGCCACAAAACCCCTGCTACGCTGCGGGGCTCCAGAACAGGCTGGTGCCCTCGCTGCCGAGAGCCCACCCGAGAGCTGTCCCCCGGCGCAGCCGTTGTTCCCCTTTCTCCTTATGCCCAGCCAGGGGTTAAACCTGGATGTCCTCTGCTTTCACCCCTCTCCCCTGCTCCCCCAGGTCATCTCACCCAGAGCTGGCTTTACCCGGAGGGACACTCGCCGTCTGTCCCGCAGGTGCTCAGGTGGGAGCCGTGGCTGCTTCCCCCTTCCAGACGCCGTCACGGCCCTGTCCAGCCCCAAAATCGGCCGAGGGGGCAGCTCAAGCCGAGCACCCACCCCTCCGGGACAGTTTCCTGGAGGAGCCGGATGCCAACCCTGGGAGAAAACGCTTCTGAGGAGTCTCCAAACTCAGCCCCAGACCTCGGACACCTGAAATCCCCGTCCACGTGGCGGGCAGGTTATTTCCTCCCCAGCAAATGCTCTCTCTGAGCATCACCCGTGCTCTCACCTACTCCACACCTCTCTTCCTCCACTCCTTTGTCTCTTCTCCCTCGCATCAATTTTTCCTCCACTAAACCCCTGCTTTCCTCTGCTAATCCAGCCAGCGCTGAAACCATTAGTGAGGCTGCCGAACTCTTCATCGAGTTTCAGAGTAAACCACTCAAAGATATTAACGGGATCGGTGGAAGTGGGACCTGAACGAGCCTTTTTGCTGTGCAAATGGTTCTGCCTCTGTTTTGTCTGCAGCCACGTGGGCTGGAAACTTCTTCACCGGCCACGAATTGCAAATGCCGGGTGGAAGACGGTGAGCTGGGAAGGGTAGGTGCTCTCAGCTGCAAGCTTGAAATACCACGTTGGAGGGGGAATTATAGGCGATAGCAGAAGGGAAGTTAACCCAGCCCTTGGTCCCCAGTTTCCTGCGCTGCAGCGCTCGGGCTTGTTAAGTTTGGGAAGAGCTCAGGGCGTTCACGCAACGCCCAGCAAAATTCATCCCAGAAACGGGCACAAAGGGGTCTGCCTGCCTGAGCGGCACGCGTACCCCAGTTGAGGGTGGACTGCCAAACTCACAGTCGCGTGTTTTATAAAAGTGTACAATGGATAACACCCCAAATTGCAAAGCCCAGCATCCAGAAGTGAAGCGCTGGGAGCCCAGCAGCAGGCAGACCCCTGGGGACCCCGAGGAACCACCACCCATGGCCCCAGCCCACGGCATTCCCTTCCCCGGGGGCTTTCCTCTCCCGGGGGCTCACCACCCAGGACCCCCGGCGTCTCACAAGCGTTAGTTTGTTCTCACAGTTTCTGTACGCTGGGTATTATTTGCTTCACACTTAAGACGGGGAGCCAAGGCAACAAGAGATCAGGTTTAAAGGTGCTCACCACCGTTGGATGTCCATCTGGAGATGCTTTCAACGTTATTTTTAGTTCTTGTAGCACTTCCCGCGCTCACAGTACAATTCCAACCGGTTGGACTGCTGCACAGGCTCCGCTGTTCTGTACAGAGGGCCATGCAGTTAAACACCCGAATTATGACGAATGTATAGTCACCTCAGAAAAGAGGTCTCCAATTTCAAGACAACAGAATATGTTTCTTCCAGGATTTCAACTCTTTTCCACCTCCCGCAGCACCGAACCATGAGCTATCTCCCGTGTGAGTCCATCCGTGCACTGGCCAAGCTGGGATGCTCTGGAAACGTTCATCTCCAGCCCTGGCATCAGAGGACCCGATGAGGTGGTGGCAGCTTCTAACTCAGGGACTTCACAGCCCGAACCTTCGGCACGCTTAGGCTCACTTCTTCAACCAGATTTCCTAGCGTGGTGCCTGCAGATGTGTGTGCACAGAGCGGATTTATCATTTTATGTAGAAAAACTGAGTTTCTACCCAACACACCCACAGACACTTTTCAGCCACTCTAATAGTGCTGGGAGGTTTGAAGAACAACCACCACCCAGGTCCTAAACTGGGAGAAACTGTCCTTACTTGAGAGACACTGGAGAAGGCACTTCAACGGAGCCACGCTGACACACCACTGATGATGAAACTGCTTCCTATAAATTTTCCGAGTAGTCTCACTTCTTGTGGTAATACTATAATAAACACTTGCAAAAACACTCTCCCAAAAACCTTGAGGTTGAAAGTGTGAAAAATTCCCTACCACACTTCAATAATTTGCTAGAGATTCAATAAAACCATCCCTCCGCCAGAGCGTTTTGAAGCTCACCTCGGCAACCAGAAGGGCCAGAAATTTAATTACAGCAAAGCAAAGCAAAAACAAACATATTGAAATAAAAGTGAGCTTGGAAAGCCCATCGCACATCTCGGGGGATGCTGGGGCTCACCAGGACCCCTCCACCCTGCTGCAGTCCCCTTGGAGGTGGTGCAGCTCTGCTGTATGAAGGACCAGGATGTCACAGAGGAGATAAATAAGATAGTTTTAATTCTGAGCATTTTTTCCCATTTCAGGGAAGCATCACGGTCATCGCTTCAACCCCGCGCAAGCCAAAGGGAAACGCAGGCGGCGCTGGCTCAGTCTCCCAGGCAACCCCGGCACCGGGAGGTTAAAGAAAAGGCGCACGAGCCTTAGTGGGGATAAACCACGGTCAGGATGCGGGCTGGAAATTACACGTGTCAGCGCCGGCTTCACCGCAGCTCGTAATGAATCGCAAATTTGGTGGGTTGCATTTCCCCTGTAGTGACGCTGTGGTCAGGATGCTCCTGTGTGTCAAGAACCTTGACAGCAAGATGATGGGATGGGATGGGATGGGATGAGATGGGATGGGATGGGATGGTACAGTATGGTACAGGGGCTTGGACACAGCAAGTGCCCTCAGCGGGACAGAAAACCCACACTAAGCACCTGGGGACACCATCCAGGAGGACAAACAGCACTGCCAAGCATTGTATCCCACCCTGACCATCCTGGCACCTTACAGCGAAAGGGATGGGCATTGCCCTAGATCTCCACCATCCTGTTCTGCATTTATTTAGGATACAGCTTTCCCAGCCATTTTCAAGCCCCCAGGCTCTATCCTCCTGTTTCATATCGCTTTGGAGCCCCGACAGCCACGTTCTGGCAGGTCGCAGGGGCTCAGCCCCACCACACTGCCCTGGGCAAATGTCCCCGCTCCTGCGCATTTTCCACCCGCTCCTCATTAGCTCCATCAGGAGCTGAGTCTTCAAGGTGAGGATGTGACTGTCCCCGTCTCGAAGCTGTCCGGCACTGACAAATCTACTTCCCCTCTTCCACGCAACTGCAGAGCCCCGGCTCCCTGCTGCTCTTACACCCGAGCAAATGTCTTCAGCTTCCAAGGAATCCCCAGCCAGAACCCGACATACCTGACTCAGTGTTACTGACTTTAGCGATTCAGTTATGGAGCACGCAAAGTTATCCGAGACGAGCCTGACCCGTCCCTTTCCCTACGCTGCTCCGCCGAACTTCAGCCGCAAAGAAAAAAACTTTATAACGCAATATCTAAAAGGTAAAAAAATGGCAGCAAACCAGAAGTGCGGGAAAAGCATAGTTTCAACATTTTAAGAAATTAAATAATTAAAAAACATAGCATTCAGACCACCAGGAACAGAAAGCCTCCCGTCACTGCAGTTACCAATACACACCTTTTGGCCAGGGGTTCTAGGCAGCTCCAAATATTAATAATTTAAACAGTTAACAGTAGCGGAATCTGCTTGTTCAACACGGAATCAGTAGTAGTAGTATGTATTAATTGATAGTGATTCAACACTAATTAACTCACAAAGTAATATGTTTATCTAGCCAAACGGATCGCACTATTGGCACGGGGGTTATCAGTAAAGGCGGCAATGCATAATTAAAAAATACATAAATGAAAATTATCAAATTATTTCTCTATGCTAATTAATATTTTTACTAGCTCATTTTGCCCAGCAATTCCTTCCATCCCATCCTCTCAAAATATTCGTTTTAAAACACTGAACTTGTAAATACATTTCTGGCCTTAATTTAGAAATACAAAACAACCGGAGGGGTATTTTTCACACTCAGAGATAACACAGTGATAACAAGGGAGGAAAAAAAAAATCTGTGCAGGAGGATACACGAGAGACCACAGGGAGGGCTCGTGGCTCGCCGTGGCCACGCTGCTCTGAGCCAAGCGGACCTCGCTGACGCTGCTGGCGAGACCTTCTGGAGGCTGCCGTGAAAGGAAGCATCCAAAAATACTTCCAGCGCTCCTGCCAATTAAACACGGACCCGGCCCAGCGCAGGTGGCCGGCCAGGACTCCCGTGGGCTTGTCTGGAGGGATGGAGCAAAACACACCACGCCGTAGGAGGAGAAGAGGGGGTGGCGGTGGGGTGAGAAAAGCCGGTTTGAGGCCGATTAAAGCCCCAGTTCTGACCCCAGAACTGCGTGTGGTGGAGGATAAGAGACGCCAGCCCGGCACTAGATCCTCCATGGGGATCACGCTTCTGCAGGAGCTCGGCGGGGAAGCGGCGTGGGCTCTGCTATCGTCCCCGCCTTGCTCCCACAACCAACTGCTCGGGGACAACCCAGCCCATCCCGCAGCCCTGCCACCCGCATCCCGGGCAGTTGCCCAGTGCCGTTCCCCACAGTCACATTTACAGGGAGCAAAGCCCTCTGATGCCAGGCTATCTCCACCCGGATGGTGGGATCTCTGCCGGTGAAGGGATCCTGCAGAGCATCTGGTCTGCAACGCTGACCCAGACCAAGTCTCCAAGGAAAGCCCAACGTCAGCAGGGTTGCAGATACGATGACTGCCACAAAGCTGGTGAGACATGGAGGTCCTTCAGGCATCCCGTGAATGGGAACCACTGCCACGCAACACAGGTGCGCACAGGTCTGTGCACACAGAAAAAGTGTAATAAAGGAAATTACAAAGGTTGCAATGTCACACACTCAAAAACTTAAGAAAAAGCGAGAACTAAGGTTGCCAAGGCAACCTTAATTCAGTCTGGAAATTATGCACTTTGATGAAGGTGTTGACTGCAAGACCACATTCAAGACGGTCATCTGAAGGACCTATCTCTCCCCAAACGCCAAAGGTGATGGTGCTGAGCTGTAGCCAGCTGTCTCTGGGTGCCTGAAACAGCCCGGAGCTCAGCATCCCAAAACCCCCCCCGGTACCTATGAACATCCACAGCTTCTCTGCGCCCTACAAACAACTTCATCTGCAGCCTCTCAGTGTCTTGTTTTCTCTTCGTTGGAGGACACACAGCTCCTACTTCATTGTACTCTATTCAGACGCTGCTCTGAATGCACAATTACTCAGCTCCTCATGGGTTGCTTCTTTGCCTGACACCAGAAAGCAGCAGCATTTCACAACCAATAAAGTGATTAAGTTCCCAATCTCCCTGTTACCATCCCCGTTTTACAGACGGGGAGCTAAGGCCCAGGAACGGTAATGTAAAAAACATCCACTACATTACATGCACCAAATTTGAGACATTTAGCCTTGATTTTTCAGAGTGCTTAGCATTAAATGACACTTCCCCTGCTCAAAGCACAGCTCTCGCTGACTTCGGTTGAAGTTTTTACAGCTCCACATTAATGTAGATCATTCCCAGAGCAGGTTCATTGGCGAAATGAAACCTTTCCTAGGTGAAAACCCAGGATATGATCACATCTCTAAAGATGATTTCATAATGCATATGCACAGAGGGGCTGCCTGAAGGCTGCGCAGCAAACCGACCCTGGCACCTCCCGGCTTTGGAGTTTTGCAAACTTGATAAGGTTTGCTGAAGAGGAGCCTAACTGGGGTTTTATTCTGAGCAGGGAGGAAGGGGAAGGCATTTAAGAAGAGGACATTTTTCAGCAGCAGTGGCAGGACGCAGCGTCACTCAGCCTTTGGTGGGCAGAGCTCTCCCCAGGGCAAAATCGCCCCGGCAGGCTCCTACCCGCCCCCTCACCATCCTCCTCCCCTCTTGTCCCAGTATAGCCCATTCCTCCCCCCCATTCCCCCAGTTCCCCTTCCCCACTAGACCCAAACTCAGTATTTTTGGCCAGCTGCTGCCCTCCCTTACACCCTCAACCAGAATTTCAGAGCGGGGATGCTCGGCTGTGCTCGGGCACAGAGGATTGCTGCCGACTCTTGCTGCTAAAATCAAACAAGACTTCACGCAGTGTACAGCGATTCAAGTTTTTCAAAAGCGCTTTTAAGCTGGCCAAATTAAGGCGGTTCTTCGCCTGTGAAAGAGAGAACCTCCACAAAACGTCTGCCTCAATCCTCTGCAACAGTTTTGCCTGGGGGAGAAAAAGAAATCTTAGAAAAACAAGCGATCGAGCAAAAGCCTAGACAGAAGGCCTGGGATCTCTCATCCTAAATTATTAAAGACTGAAAACATCATGAGATGGGTCAGACCACCCCAGTACCAGGCAGCGGTTGCAGCCCTGCCTGGGCTGGTTCAAATAAAACAGAGATTCACACAGACTCTACGTGGCACAGCAAAAAATGCCATTAATCTCACCGCCGTGACGAGCTCTGGGCATCTCCTCGCTACCTCTCCCGTATCTGCTCCCAGCATGGACCTGATCAGACGCCGGAGAGGAACTGAGCCTCCGGCACCTACCCCTTGTCTTTGCCCTTCAAAATAATCAGCCATCAGCCAACCAAGATTTCAGGTTGCTGCTCGTTTGTTATCCCAAAGGGACAAGCCTGGGATGAGCTACAGCATTTTCCCATTTAAAACAGACCTATACTCTAGCCCAAAAGACAGCTTGGCTGTGGCAGTTCCCACCTCTCCACCCTGCTTTCTCTGCCTAGAAACTGGGAATTTCTAGCTCCAGAGAGGAGCTGGAAGGACCCCAGCCCACATCCCAGCCCAGGGGTGGCACAGCCCCCCCATGCCGCAGCTCGCCCCAGCCCCGCAGAAGCAGAGATGACCTGCAGTAGCCCACGGGCACCGGGGATGGACCTGGCATGAGATACGGCACAGGGTCTGCGTCTGCCCTCGGTCATCGCGAGCGTTTCGCAATGGCAAGCTTGAAATCCCAGCCTGGGGCTCAGACTTCAGCATCTGCTTTGGCACAAACGAGTCACTGGGGTTCTCCTTCTCTTCTCCAGCCTTGGAGGGTATTACAGGCGTTTTCTGTTCTAATTGGCTCTTCTGGATCTGACTTTGTGGCAATTGATGAGGGTCACCAGGAAAAGCTGGACTTTGCAGGGAAACTGGGAGAGGAAGGGGGTTACCCTTTAGCCCGCTGTTCACTTGCACCCAGGCACCGGGACCAGCCACATCCGAGGCTCAACCACTCTCATCACACAGCAGTGGGGATTTTTTTTTTTCCTCAAGAAACGTATAAAGTGCTTAGATGCAGTGGCGGCTTTAGAAATGCCGATAGAATTAGATTAGATAAATAGGAAACAGCCAGGGCTGCAGGATCAGACATCCATGCCCTGATTTTTCACAGATGCTCCTATCGATCTGCTGGGGACAGACAGCGTCAAGCCCCTGGGAAACCAGGTACCGGGGATCGGCCATCTCCGCACGGGCAGGGATAAGTGCTGGGAATGGAGATCCCTGTCCTGATGAGACACTCGCCGCAGGCGGGACAGCCCCGTAACACTGCAGCAGCTCAGCATCCCCGTGCAGCCCCAGGCTCTGCAATAAAGCTCCATCCAGCTGAACTCCCCCCAGAAAGTCACCCACTTCACCAAGCCCTCCACATCCCAGGGACCACCAGACCCCGTCCACCCCCCTGCTCCCCGCAGGACTGGGCGCGTTGCTTCCCTGCCACGGCACTGGGCGAGCAGATGTCCTGCGGCATGGGGATGAGTATGGATGCACGGAGAGAGAGGTAAGAGCCCACAAGAAGCAATACTAGAGCTTTTTGGAGAACCAAACCTGTGAGTTGTATTTTAGAAAACACCACTCGCCTGGGTCAGTTACTAGGGATGCATTTATGCATATGTATACATATATGCATAGCTTTGCTGCTATATATAGCACCTTCTATCAGCAACGCTCACTGGCTTTGAAAAAGCCAGGTGAATGTCCGCAGACAGAGGAACTGAGGCACAACTAGATTATTTACAGCTCGTTTCCAGAAGTAGTCTTTGAAGTTGGAATCCAATTAATTTTATACCTGGGGAGAGATTTGCATAAGGATTTTCCATCCATATGGGCAGATTTTTCAAAAGGACTTGGCTCTTATCTAGGCACCCAATGCAGACTGTGTTTTCCAAGGTGCCCAACATCCATTAGCAACTTCTTGGTGTACGGTCACGTTTATCACAAGGGCAGCCCCCTCCTTGGTAAGCCAGCTGGTCACCAAGCCCTTCTGCCGACACCACATCCATGGACACCACATCCATGGGTCTGGTCTTCAGAAGTGAGGAGCACCCCGATCTGCTGCTGCCTTTGGTAGGGACCCATCTCACACGTCCCTGGAGACGTGGGCACTTGAGAGCAAATAATTTCCTCCCACAGAGAAAGAGAGGGGTTTCCTGCCAGTTTAAATCCCTGAACAAGTTCAGCCCAGGATCAGAGAGATGCCACCGCTGGCATGGGGGAAGCAACAGGCATCAGTAGCTGAGGGAGGACCAGGACCATCCTGTGTGGTGGCCACAACCCACTAGATCACCTTGGCTGTGTCTTAAAACTGCACACACATTGCCAGGAGAGTTTATCTTGTACCTCCCCTGCAAAGATGCCGGATGCTCCACACCCCTCTCACCACCACGCTGGCGAGCGCTGCCTGGACAGACCTCTGAGCAGCCACACGCTGTCCCCAACTTGCAAACTCCTTGGGGCAGAAGGTGTATCTAGACCCGTGCACGGGACAGCTCTCATCGGTGCACTTCAGTGAATCCTTCCTGATTTGCAGTCTTACGAATACCCCGGCGGAGACGCGAGCAAGCCTTTCCCCATCCCCTTTCACACCCCCATTGCAAACCACAGCCCTCGGGAGCGCCCGGCGCAGTGCCTGAAAACCTCTGATCCGGGCAATGGCTGCAAAGCATCGCCCTCAGACTTCTGAAGAAGATGCAGAGCTACAAATGCACGTGAAACCCCCAGAGACAAACATTTCACAAACAAACAGCACCCGCCGGGAGGGAGCAGGCAGCCCTGGCCGCAGCAATGCCTGCCTGTAATGAGCTGACCCGCAGGCTCCCTCCCGGCTCGCCGGTTCGCGTGGTAATTGCTGTACACTTTTAGCCTTGCCTGCAGCCATATCGCATAGCGAAGGCAGCTGAGCTATGTCCAGGGCCAGGTGCGTTCAGAAAAAAAAAGGATAAGCAGCATTTAAAAACAAAAGAGGAGAAAAATCTGGCACTGAACTCCGTTGCATCCATTTTTGTTCCTGCTGAACCAAACCGGCTGCCATCGAAGCAAATGGCAGATGAAGAAAACATTGACTTTCTGCTTGGGTCAATAAACAAGATAAATTGAGTGAGGAATTGAATGTGGAACAGGGAACATCATCATTTACCTGAGGAAGAGAGAGGGTTAAAGGCAGAAAGGCTGAAGCAGGGCACATGTCCATATCTCACGTAAGGGCTTTTCACTTGGGACCTCGGTGCTGGGAAGCAGGGACCGTGCTGGCTCCACCGAGGCGTGGGACTATGCTGTGGGACTGTGTCTGACGTGCTTAAAACAAACCCTCCGGACCCAAATCCCAAGAAATAACTACGGGGGATTGCATTCCTGCAACTGAGCATCTGCCGGTGCTGATGGCATTTCCCTGAGCGGGCACGCAGCCTGTGCAGGGCTGAGACCTGACTGCTGCTGGCCCACAAGTGGCCAAGAGTGACCCCTCCTGAGGTCCCAGAGATGCTGAGGATGGGATTCAGCTCACCCATCCTCAGGTAACCCAAGATACATGTAGGACTGGTCGCTTCGGGCTCCTCCAAACTCCCTGGGGGAGATCAGCTCATTTGGGGGATGATGCCCCTGCCCTAAGGTGAAGGACTACAGCAAGAGCTGATCGGTGCCCTGAGCTCCATGGCCCAGATCTCCACTGATTAGAAAAGGCAGGAACAAGCTCGGGAACAAGCTTAGCTACATATCTAGGGATGATCTAAGCTCCTCCTAAGTGCAGCCAAATCAGTCCCAGCCTACAGCCCTTAAGACTACTTGCAATAGATGCCAACGAGAGGAGAAGTCTGTTATTTGCCTTCCTGAGGAAAGGGAAAGTCTTGAGCTCAGCCATAGCATTAGATAGCTAGAACACCATTTGGGAGAGAGACAGAGAGCCTCAATTACGGAAAAAACTCCTTGTACTTTGCACTGTCTTAGACACCAGAGAACCACCGTGAGACACAAACCTGTAAAATACCAAAATCCCGGTGCCCACAACAGAATTCACTGTCCTTGCCATGTTGTCCCGTCTTTCGGCCTCTTGACATCATAGCTATCCTAGTTTAGATCTGCTGAGCGGGGCTATTAATGGTGCCTGCAGTGGAAATGCAGAGGGTTGAGCAGGTCACTGGTCCCAGACCCAGGTTTCCAAAGGAGACACCACTTTGGAAGATCTACCTCCTTATTTTGTTGGGTTATTTTTTTTTATTCACAACCCTACCTCCTCTCGACAGTAACCCACAACCTGAAGCACCTCTAAAGAACAGACGATGGTATTAAACCAACGGCAGCACTGTGCTTACGCACAAACACACACTGACTTCAAAGTTTAACTCAGAGCTCCTCCGGCCTCACTCCGATACCAAGCATCCCAGAACAAACATCCTCCCTTTATCTGCAAACCTTTGCGCTATTGCATTATTAAGCATAACATAAAGAATATATGCATTTAGTAAAGGCAGAAGAGACTACACCTCCCAGCAGATTCCTCCCTATGCTCAGTTATTGGCACTAAGTGTCCCACATCAAGACCATTTGGAAAAGCCGTGCTATGGCAGAGGTTGTGAGGGATGCATCGGGGGTCCGAGCCCGCGGGCAATGAGGGGAGCTACAGGCAGGTGCATGGGATTGGAGCATCCCTCCCCTTGGGCCAGCCTGCTCCCAGCCGTCAGGTTCGTTTCAGTTGCCGGTGTCACAGTGAAGGATATTCAGTTTGAACCGCAATTCGCAGGAGTGTGGGAGATAGCCGTCACTGCTCCTGCCTGATTACGTCTGTCAAAACCTATCAAGGGGAAGTTTGCCTGGGAACCTGCTCTCCAGCTGCGTATTTAGCAACAAGAGATTGATGACAGGAGAAAAGGAGGCGGGGGGAAGACAAGAAGAGCACTTGCACACTGCAGGACCACCCTCCTTCTCCTGCCCATCACATTCCCCTCGCCACTTTTATTTTAGTGTCTATCTTAATTAAGGAGACTAAATGGAAAGACTTCCATGCTAATCCAAGTTCTGCCCCACAGGGCAGCAGAGGACACCCAGAATACAATTTGGTTCCTCTGAAGGGCACCAAGAGACAGACATGCAGAGATGTGCGGAGCCCAGGCTCCCACCATGGACCCCATGAACCCCTTCTACCCAGGCAGGGAGTGACAGGAGAAGGTCTTCTGATGGGTGCCAGGACCATCCCTCAGAGCCCATGGTGGCCAGTGCCTCTGGGAAGCTGTGAGCATCATGTGGGCTCTCGGAGAAGGTGGGGGGACGAGGGAGGGCTCATCCCACCCCAACACCCATGGCAGCGTGCACCCCGCTCCTCTTCACCCCGCAGCCTGACCCCCTTCACGCTGCGGCAGCACAGAGAGCGATGCCAACCCGGTGCCGCGTGCAAGGAGAGATGGGGGTTACCCAACGCCTCTCCGACAAACGCTCTCCCAAAATACAGACCAAGACTGCTCTTTGATGACATACACTAGGGTCAAAACGTTGATTTTTCAGCCAACCAGCAGCAGCAGAAGCAAGCCTCTGGGAACATGATCCTTGGAAAAAGAGTCAAGTAGGGGGTTTTGGAGGCAGAGCTCACCAGAGAGGCAAACCCGGGGATTTATGAGCAAGAAAACAGTCGGTTGTTGTATTTTTACCATTTCACCCAAACAAGCTTCTCCGTACGTATTTGCAAAAAGCTGGGATCACAGCAAAGACCGAGCTTAACTTGTTTCTCCAAGTTTTTCTCTGGATGGAAGGAGCACCGCAAAGCTGAAATGCTGCCCGATCGCCGGCCCAAGGACAATGAACTCACTTCCAGCGTTCGGCCTAATTCACATTAGAAGGCTCATATTCGACTTCAGTAATATTCACCTTTATCTATCCAAAACCAAACTCGGTTTAAAGAAATAGAGATGACCCCAAAACTCCTGAGGGGCTTCTCTGCCACCGGAGGCGAGCAGAGAGCATGCCCAGGAATAGAGCCCCGAACAGGAGCCGGCATTTCGGGATCGGCTGCCGACTCGGACGGTGAATTACCGCACGACCGCGGGCAACGCGCAGGATGTGTCAACGCTCCAGACTCCTCATCTGTAAAACGGGGACAACAGCTACCTACCTCCCACCGTGCCGCGCAGTTAATTAATGCTCCTTTGAGCTGCAAAGATGAAAAGCAGCCTATAACTGCAAAATAGTGTTTTATTATTATTATGAATGAAGCCTCCACTTGTTCCATCAGAGCGCACCTTAAAGCAGTGCTGCTGTAGACGCTGTGAATTGTTTCCAGCAGCTGTACTACCGCTGGCATTCACAGGAATCTGGCTGTAGACTCGTAAGAAAGAGCTTTGTACGCAGAAGAAGGAAGAGAGGGAGAAGAAAGAAACAGAAATTCCAGCACATTTTGTGCTTAGCACCTGGAAGCGATGCTCCCACCCTCTTGGGGGCTGGAACAAAACAAACCAGAGACAAGAGCATTGCTTCACCTCCCGTTCCTGCCTCTGCTTTACCTCCACGGGCTGCTGTAGCCCTGCGTACACAATGTCAGGACGGACAGTACTGCAAGGGCACTTAAACAGCACATTCAGATCACACGGCCACTTTAGGAAGTGATTAATATATTGTCTCCCTCTGACAGGTGGGAGAAATGGAGCACAAGACACTGAAATCACCTGCTTACAGGCACGCAGCGAGCCAGGGGCAGGACAGCATGCCTGAGCTATGCAAAGGCACGGACAGACCCCTGCTGCAGCTGGGGCAGCGCCAGCTGTGTCCAGATGTGGGCACCACCCAAACCGCATCCCCATCCTCCAGGTGCGCTGGCGGGAGGGACTGTGGGAGCACTGCTCACCCCCACACACACACCCCGGGGCTCTCCGGCCCCACGAGCCCTCCTGGCCCTGCCGGGAGCATCCCATCGGGTGGAGCAGGTCCACGGGATCCCCAACACCAACCACAAGCCCTGAGCCGTACGCTGCGTCTCCTGCCGCAGATGGTTTTGAGTTAATAACACCAGACCAGCACACAGCAAGAAAAAGTTCAGATCCTGGATCGACTACTTCAGGCAAGCCACCTTTTGGTACCTGCATTATTTAACATTATTTCCTTTCCTCCACCTTGCACATCTAGCCTGCATCTCCCCGAGGCAGGAACCCCCTCCCCTGGTGCCCAGCAGCACCAGTGCTTTCCAGCACTGCGCTTCCCCCACCCTGCAGCCCACCGCTCCGTGCCCTGGCAACGCAACCCCAACCCCTGGGAGCAGGCTGCGGCTCTCCGTGCCCCCGGCACTGCCGCTCCCCCTCCCCAGGCCACCTCTGCCCTGCCCGGCTGAAGGACTCGGATGTCTGCAGCACACGGTGGCCATGCTGCTCCCGATAGGTACCTTTCATGTTTAATTCAGAGGCTAGTTTAGTTAATCTGTTTTTTAATAATTCATCCCTTCCATCTTAATTTTGGTAGTTGTTGAAAATCCCTAATAAAACATTTAGGGGCTCTTTTACTGAAGCAGTGGCATGATTTACTTGACAGAATCCAGTCTTTGATGTCCTGTCTTAATTCCCTCCCTCCCACCGTGCCTCAAACCTGTTTATCGCTGTGCCGGAGGTAAGAGGTTCTTGTCGAGTTTTGTAGCACTTAGACACTTGGTCAGCGTTAATAATTCAGCTGCCCCACACAGCTTGGACAAATCATGTACCACACCAGCCTCTTCCTTTATCCGTGGCTCCCTCGGCCACCGCGGATCCGGGCATCGGTGGGGAGCCGTGCGGAGGGACCAGGCGGAGCATCCCGACCGACGTCAGGTTGGAAGCGTGAGCAAAATATCGCAGGTGCCAACTACGTTGTTGAAAGAATATACACCCTTTTACGGCGCTTATATTTCATTCTCTACTGCCGGAATGGAGAAACACGCTGGGTTTTTGCATCCGTAATTGGGGAAGAACAGATGGTGGAAGCACAGTTGGAAGTAATACGGCCATTAAAATAATCTATACGGCTTGTAATTCTCCAACGTGGGAGAAAGAGGAGGGCTTGCCTTCCCCCGAATGCCCAGCCCGGCCGCTCACCCAGCTGCAATTTGGGTGGGAACATTTTGGGGGGATATTGAGGTGTTTCAGAACATTGTTCTTGGGATATGGCGGTGTGTTGGTGGGTTTGATGGGTTTTAACGTTTCCCTTCTCCCGGGATTCTCCTCTTGAAGCGATCTGAGGAACCAAGAGCTGAACCAGACCTGCTTCCACTGGGGATTTGTTTGGCTCCCACATGCCGTGCAGGGCATGTTTCCCCCCCACATACCCCGGTTAAAGCAACTCCTAGCTCTACATCTAGCTTAATGATATATAAAAAGGAGCAGAAAGTCCCAACCACTTCAGGCAGAGGTAGGGGTGTCTCTGCAGTTAACTTAAATTTTAAATGGGGGTGACGGGAAGAAGGATTACGCAAACAACCCCCGCTGATTCATGAAAACTTCTCAGGGGAAGGCACAGGCTTTGCCGTCACCTCTATCACTTAAAATCTTGAGAGCAAGAAAATACAAAATCAGAGCAAGAAAATTGCCCAGAAAAGCCCAGACACTAGCCAATATCTGGAAATTTATGTCCTTGCTCTGCGTGATTCAGGCCACGGTTTCAGAGACCTCTGCGCCCTCCAAACACCCCAACCTCCACCTGGTTTGGTACCTCCTGCTAGGTGAGGGTTTTTCTCTGGGATTTGGCTACTGCTTTGTGTCGGTTTGCTTTTCCACATGAACGTGTTATAGAAAAGGTTCTACTTCATCAACATAAAAATGGGGAAAACATCTCAAATCTCAAAAAAAACACACTGGAAGGAGTAATTGTTTCCCACTCAGACCCAGAAGCCAGAATTCCCATCTTGATTTACGGAGCAGAGAAGGAAAGGGAATTGCAGCAGCACCCCCTGACTGGGGGCACCCCAGGTCCCCCGGGCACCGTGCTTCCCACAAACACCTCCCTGGGCTGGACATAATGATTTTCTCAGCCAAAAACCTCTCCATTGGGCTTAAAACCTTCACTGCAATCACGCAAGCAAGGACCTCCCCAAATCCTTACCCTCCGCCCTGAACACACGGGAGCCAGCAGGATGTTACCTTGACAGCTGGCTTTGCTTTATGGAGCTGTAAATATATTTTTTAATAGGCTGGCGGCAAGAAAGATGTGTTTTCAGGCTCGACAACATCCAAAATTAACTGCGATTCATTTCAAAAGGGGTGACGGGGTGGAGGAAGGGGGAACGCGAGCCTGAAACCCACAGAATATAAAAGCCTTGAAAACAACTGCCAAAAAGCCCCTGCACAGCTGCCTTCTGGCGCACGGAAAGAGATTAAAAACCCGAGCAGCATCAGGCTGAAGCAGACGTCACGGAGGCCACCCTGGGCCATGCTCATGCTCAGATAAGACTCTTACTTATTATTATTTTCCCAGAGCCGACCCAACCTTTGCCAACGCACAGCTCTGCCCCGCTCCTCGCGTCACCCGGCACAACGAGTTCATCCGAACCGAGGAGAGGAGATGCAAGATGCCGGTGCCTGGGGTGACCGGGGGCTCCCCCCGCACGGTCCCTGGGCACCTCGGAGGGATCCTGCCATGAACGACAGCATCCCATCCTCCTTCGGCATCTCCTTCTCCCTCGGCATCTCGTCCTCCTTCGTGTGCCAGAGCATTAAGCTTGACGTGCCTTTGTTAGCCCCAGCGCTGCTCTCCGACGCCTAATTTGACTAACCCTTTAGTGACTAATTTAATTACCCTGGCCCACAAACTGACAGACAGCTGTTAAAAATGGTTATTGCATTATTAATACGCTCCAGTAATTTCCCATTAAAACTATACTGTTAATAATTTTTTTCCCTGTATTTCTTCCCTCTTAATTAGTCTATTTAAAACTTTGAAGGAATATTCTCTTTATGGTAAATGGGAGCGTTGAGCAAATTACATTTTTGATTGAATACTTCTGTGATAGGCCAGCAAATAAGACCGTTGAGTTGTTAATTATTGTCAGAGTTTCACACGATGCCTGCTAATGAGGCAGTCAATCTTCTCTGCCATTCCTAGAATATTAATGGGGGCCTTTGGTATTGATTTTGTCACCAGGAGAAGGCAGGAACCCCTTCTCGAGTGGCTCTGGGGAGGCTGGAGGGAGCTCTGCACTGGGAGGGGACACAGAGGGGACCAGAGACCTTTGGGATGGGCTGAGCCAAGGAGGGCTTGAAGCTGGTTAAAAGCTCGGGATGCTCTTGGGTGTGCCAACGGGGGCTTGCACAGCTCATGGACCCATGGGGGAGATGGCACATCCCCATGGGGTCAACCCCACCAACAGGCATCGATGCACAACAGCCGCACCCAGGCAGGACAGGCAGCTGGTCCCTGTCCCCTCTCTCTGTGTCTACCTGTTGACGCTGAAGTCTATCAGATACATCCCTTATCTTTCTGTGAAAAAGAATTTATTTTTTTTTTAAAGGAAATGGAAATACCTGATCCATCTGGCCTTCAACAGATAACTTGATAGAGTGATGCAGGGAAATTATTAGCAAAGCGACCACAGATAAGGATTGACACGAAACTGCAAGGTGGCTTAGAGACCGTACAAAAGTTGTGCTGGTAGATGCGACAGGGAGCTATCGGTACCATTTCTCAAGCCCTTCGGGGATTGATCCTATTTGATATTTGCACTAGTGCTCTCATCAGAGGATGGAGGAGTTTGTCAGCAAAGTCTACCAGAGTCAAAGTCATAGGACTTGCATACTCTTCCAGCCAGGCTCCCATCGCCCAGCTCAGAGAGCAAGAGCAAGTCTTGTGGGGGCATGCCCAGCACAATCCCCAATGCCAAAGCCATCTCCCTGCAGAACAGTGTCTTGGCCAAACCAGAGGTAATCCTCCTCAAAAAAAATCCTGATTTTATAACAGGGGAACCAAGACAGAGAGAGGCAGCAGCCCAGGAGGTGTTTGGGTCTATGACCGATGTCCCAGCTGTCCCCTTAATGCCATCCACCCTGGGCAGGCAGGGAGCTGCACTTCTTGCACGCACACCCATGCAATTAAAAGACGATGCACGTATCCCTGCTTCAGCCCCAAGAAGTGAGGATGAGCACACAGAAACTGTTCCACTTGAGTCATGGAGGTTGTTCAAGCGGCACAGCCCCCTCGCACAAGCGTGTCCTCCTCTGCCTTCTGCAGCCACAACATCTCCTGCAAGAAACAGCAGCCCTTCCCGCAGCAGCAGCATTTCTCCTGCTGCAGGTGGAAATCTCTCGCTGCGAGAAGCGTGGGGCAGACACTGGCACGCCGCGTGCCCGTGCTGGCGTGCGGTGGCAGGAGGAACCGCGGCAGCTCCTGGCCACGTGGGAGCTGTGGCAGAGGATGTGGGACTGACTTTGCCGGGACGCTGCGGCACCAAGTCAGAGCAGAGACGCGGATTTCCTAAATAGGTCGCCCAGCACTCGGCGCTGGGTTTTATTTCTCCAGGAAGCGCCTGCGCGGGCACCTGACCCAGGATCAATGCTGCACGCAGAGACGCCGCGCTGGCCCTGCAAACCAGCTCAGCTCCCGCTCAACTGCTCGAGCCTTCCCAGCCCGAACCTCTCCCACGCCCAGGGAAAGCCAGGAGAGACCAGATGAACCTTGCGAAGCTCAGAAAACCCGTCACAGCGGGTGACGTGTTGACATAGGTCAGACTGTCACAGCTGCTGCGGAGAGGCCAGAGCTTAGGGACTTCCCTCCAGCTACCTGCTGCAGCTACTCCAGCTGGGCTTTGCACAGCCAAACCCACGCGCTCCCCCAAAATGAGATTATTCGAGGCTATTCTGGGAACACCTTCCATCTGCCTGACCGGGTGCTGCAGGGAAAGGCGGGGGGGTTGGAGCATCTGTGGGGATGCTCCCAACTCAGCATGCCCTGTCACCCGCAGCCGCACAGCTGGAATGACACCAAGGGACACCCATGGAGGACATCAGCCTCCGCAGGAACAGCCACGCTGGAAGCGGTGGTGGGGTCAGGACCACCATCCCCACAGCAAAGGGACGGCAAAGCCGCTGCCGCTTCCCCACCTCTGCCCACAACCGAAGCGCACACGGCGTTCTCCGAGCAGGCTGCCAAAATACCGGGGAGCCAGATGCTCAGCAGGAAATCTTTTCATGCTCCCTTAAATCCCTGCAAAGCCCCAGCTGATGAACCCAAAAGGCACACAACAACCGGGCTTCTCCCTGGACCGCCTGCCAGATTTGCACTCAATCCCATCCGTTTCTTGGCCCCTTTCAAGGCTGGGCAAGGAGACGGCAGGAATTTCTGTGGTTTCTTTTCCACTGTGGAGCTGGGCAGCAGATGAGCATGGCTGCTCCCCAAATACAGGCAATGTCCACTGCCCACTCAGTCACCCCTGCTGCTTCTGAGCCCATCTGCTGCCCACTGGTGCTTTACAAGCAAGCCAGGCACCATTTTTACTGCAATTAAGTTTTTCAGACTAAAAGCTCCTTTTTTTTTTTTTTTCTTTTTATAAACCAGGCTTCAATAAAAGAGGAGGTTTCAGTTTATAATTAATTGCCTGTGATGCAGCATATCCCAGTTTTACCAGGAAAGGGGTGGTCTGTAATTCTCCTTGAGCTCCAAATGAGATGCCATGAAAAGCCCTTCAAGTCAATGGCAGCCATTCTTGACTCTCCTCCTCTATCAATATCATGTATCAGCTATGTCCAGGCACAAATTAAGACGTTCACCTCCCCCAAAAACATCACACTGGTCTGACAAGTCAAACTAACACAAACCCTGGAGGGGTCCTTCACCTGGAGCCAGCTCCCACCAGCCATGTGGGAGGGTGGGAAGGACAAGCTCAGGTTTGTCCATGGTCACATCAGCTAGGGATCATCTGCTCCAACCTTAAGTCCTTGAGAAGCTCCTGTAAGGGAGAGAAGCAGCCAGGTCTTGTAACACACCTAGCCCTGGTTTCTTGGCTCAAATAAGCTGAGTACAACAACCTGCTTCCTCCGGGTCTCCTTTCCCCCAGGGAGATGCAGAATGGTAAGTGGAACCACCAAAATCTCCCTGCAGGAAGAGGGAACATGAGCCACCTATTCAACAAGGGCAAGAACTAAGGAATCCTGGAATAGTCCATCCATAATAATAATCTTGGCTTGCAATTACTTGGAGCAGGTCTAAGAGGGCTCATTTCAGCTGTCAGTAAAACAACAACATCCTTTGGACTCAAACAGAATCCAACTACCAACTCACAGGTAAAATGCCACCGCAAAGACCGGCTGTGGGCGGGAGGCGAGCAGAAACCCGCAGCTCCCCTGAAGGAAAGCACTGCCACGGAACAAGGGGTTGGGTTCCATCAATTAACACCTACCAAGCCCCTACACAGGGACCTTGGGCACAGCCGGGCTGCGAGCCGGGTCGGCAGCCGCTACGGATGGTTGTGGGCAACAGGCAGCGGTGCCCAGCGTGCCGGTCCCACCGGCTCTGGGTCTCTGCAGACACCATCGCCCGGGAAAGCAGCCTCGGCGCTATCGAGCTGAAAGGTCATGCTTCAAAACAAGGGCAGGCTCTGAGTTAATAAAGGGTTAATGGCAGATTATGGGCTGTCAGCACAGGCAGATGTGGAATAAAAGGGGGGCTGAGATGAAGAGCTTTGTGGCGGGTTAACTCCATCCCTTCCCGCAGGGTTTCAGGGCATCCCCCTGGAGAGGTGGTGCAGAATAGCTGCTCCACGGCATTTACTTTGCAGAAGAGCCCTAACACAAGTCAGGGACCTGGTACACATATAGGTCCTCTCTGGTATGGATTCACCCCTTGCACTCTATGGGTCAAGGAGCCCTTTATTGAACCCCCCACAACTTTATCATTAACCTCACTGTGTCCAGCTCCACAGGACCCACATTTCAGAGCCAACATCTCCAGCTCTGTGTTTGATATGCACTGATTAAAAACAAAAAAAAAGGGAGATGTGGACTGAACTGAATAAAGAGACTTCTCACTGCAAAAGCTCAGTGCATATTTACACAGTATCCTGCCTTAATTCTCAGCTTCTTCATTGATGTCACTTTAAGCCCTCTGCAGTAGCAGGGAAGTATTAGCTGGTGTTTAATTGTGTGCTGCTGGGTTCAGCGCGGCTCCCGACGAGCTGCTGCTGGGACAGAGCCCCGCAGCAGGGCAGGGACAGGGCTGGGTGGACATGGCGAGATGGTGACAGGGGGACAGCCCGCGGCAGAGCCACCAGCCGGGAGGGTGAGCGCTGTCTGTGCGGCATCAGGGGATGCCACCCCAGCCCGAGCCAGTTTTGCCTTATATATAAGGCAACTGTCATCCAGAGGGACCCAGACAGCCTGGAGAGGTGGGACCGTGTCACTCATGTGAAGTTCACCAAGGCCAAGTACAAGGTCCTGCACACGGGTCAGGGCAATCCCAAGCACAACTTCAGGCTGGGCAGAGAACGGATGGAGAGCAGCCCTGGGGACAAGCACTTGGGGGTGCTGGGGGATGAGAAGCTCAACATGACCCAGCAATGTGCACTCACAGTCCAGAAAGCCAACTGTATCCTGGGCTGCATC